>OY720632.1:160018554-160552302 GCA_963169105.1 Ceriagrion tenellum
CCAGATTGCGTGCTCTTCTCCGTGGTTGTTCCTTGTTCCTCCCGTATCATCGTGCTCGAGAAACTGCCACAATGCGTCTCTCCCTTTCTAATCGTAAACGGTGGATTTTTTACACCATCGCGAGAGAGGCATACGGCTCGGCGATGTCGTCCTCTCCTTCCTATACCCCCCAGTCTTTCTATCCGCGTGCCCCGGCGTTTAGCCGTCTCAAGATGTGCTCGCTCACTCCTCGTCGACGTGCATGAGTCGACAAACCAAGCTCGCATCTGATAGCAGCGGAACGCACATCCTCGCGGGATGGGCGTGGACTGAAGGCGAAGGGAAAAGGGGATTTGGAGGCGTTCTGAATCGCTTATTCCGGCCGCGGACGCGAGCATTATTTTTTTATCAGTTAAGTGGGAAGGAAAAAAAGAGAGCTTAAACTGTAATTGCTTTTAGTGAAAGAGAGGTGGATTGTCGGAAAAATATACACGCTAGAAGTTTTTTTTTTGCCGTGGAAGGCGCCGCGTACGAGTTTCTCCGTCTGTGATACATATCTGATCCTAGTGGAGTAATGAGTGAAGAAATAGAAAGTACGAGGGAAAGACAGTAACGGGGGCATAAACGATAGGGCTCCACCTTGAATGATAAAGTATAGCCTTGATCGTTGCAGTGGGGTGCGGGTACTGTGGGGTAGAGACGAGAAAATTAGGATAATACAGTCGGTAAGTAAAAGACCCATTTGATATAATTGTGAATATGTTATCACATGCGCTAGCCTGGTGATTTTAAAATCTATTTGTAGCAAGAAAGAAAGGTAGCAAGAGAAATCTTAAAATCTGTTTGTAGCAAGGCAAAAGATTGCCTCTTTGACATGATCAAGAAAATGTACAATAAAGGAATTGTGCCAGATGACTAAGAAAATACGCATGATAACCATACCTAAGAAGAGCTCAGCACAAAAATATGAGGATTATAGGACCTTAAGCCTGGTGTCTCATGCCTCAAAGATACTAACTAGAATAATATACCACCGAATCGAAAATAAAATTTAAGAAAATCTACAGGATGATCGATTTGGTTTCCGAAGAAACCGGGGCACACGAGAGGCTATTTTAGCGTTAAGACTAATTACGGAAAAAATGATAAGACTTAATAAAAAGGTAGTCATAGCCTTTATTGACATTGAAAAAGCCTTCGAATGCATCAGTTGGAATACCTTGTTTAAAGGCCTTAAAGACGCTAAAATAGACTAGAGGGATAGGAGGATAATTCTCCAACTTTACCAAAACCAAGAAACAATCCTAAGTGCAGACGGAACAAAAGCAAAGATCTCTCGAGGTGTTAGGCAAGGATGCAGTTTATCCCCAATACTGTTCAATTTATACATGGAACAGGCAATGAAGGAATTTACAGAAACAAATAAGAGTGGATAAAAAGTGAATGGTAACCTCTACACAACCATCAGATTTGGGGACGACTTAGCACTTTTAGCGAATAGTGACAATGAGCTACAGGATGCATTACACGAAATTAATCAAATTTTTAAAAACAATTGGGACATGAAAATAAACAAAAAGAAAACCAAAATAATGAAATGCACCAGAGATGGACTAGAGGAAGCTGAGATATAGCTAGATGGAGAAAAACTAGTGCAAGTTACTACTTTTAAGTACTGGGTAGCTGTATCACATCTGATGGTAGATGCAAAGCGGATGTGATAAGTAGGGTAGCACAAGCAAAACAAGCATTTATAAAAAAAAAAACTCTTTTGACATAAAAAAATGTTTCTCTATCGATCAGGAAAGAATTTGTTAAAACGGATGTTTGGAGTGTGTGAACCTATGGCTCAGAAACTTGGACTCTGAGGAAAGAGGAGAGGAAAAAGCTGGAGTCCTTTGAAATGTGGTGCTTGAGAAGACTTTTAAAAATATCTTGGACAGAGAGGGTTACCAACCTGGAAGTATTACAAAGGATTGGGGAAGGACAAACGTTTGTTAATTCTATTTGTAAAAAAGGAAACGCAATGATTGGACACCTTCTACGTCACTCAGAGTGGATGACTACTTTAAGGATGGAAGGAGTGGTAGAGGGCCGTGCTGGAAGAGGTAGACCAAGAAAAGAATACCTGGCAGAGACCATAGCGGGGAGAAGATACAGTGATATTAAGAGACTAGCTTTGGAAAGAAGGAATTAGAATGCCCACCAACCTTAGGGTTGAGGAGAAGAAGAGGAGAGAGAGGTGATGACTGTTGGATGCTGGTGTGCTCTTTGGAAGTTGATTCGAATTTTCTTACGTAAGAACAACCTCTATCGTGGTACAAGTTTGGAGAAATATTATTTTAATGAGCTTGAGTAATTGTTGGTTTCTGTTGTTTCCGAAAGTTAAAGTTAGTGTAACTTCCATCATTGCATATGCATTGATCAAGTTTTTCGTTTAAATAGGCTCAGAAATGGCTCTTAAATGGCTTTAACACCCCATGCCAACACACTCAAGAGCTGTATGTTTTCAGCTTTGATTTTTATGCACATTAGATAAAATTTCTTATTAATATCCTTTCAGAGGTAAATTAACTGAATAAAATGTTTGGTACTTAATTTCATCCAATGCTATAGAATGGCGAAATGTAGTGGGATGTTTGAACTCGATGGATTTTGGCGGACCTCAAGAAATCACAAATACCTATTGGGTCTAGGGAAACTATTGTATGATGAATGAGGAATATCTTGAGCAAATCGTTGTTTTTTTTACCATTTCTTTACGAAAGAAATTTAGTCTGCTTTTTCCTCTCTTGATTTTTTTAAATAGCTCTCTCAAATCTCGGTAAGGCATTAATAAGCATATGTTGAGGATTAAGTTTGTGTTCCTTGGTAACGGTTGAGAGAAAATAAATACTGTTGATACATGGCATTGTCTGTCAAGTAATTTTTTAATTAACACTCACTAATAACCGACAATAACCTCGAGGTTATGGGCCCAGAGCTACCAGAGCTTGTTTAAAAAAGGAAAATAACAACATTGAAATTAAAATTAAGAAGAAAAACTGAAAAGAAAAGAAAGAAAGGCGTAAACAATGGCAGCGTCTAGTGACGATGTCACGCACATACAGAAACTGAAGGACGCATGTGCCTACGCAATGTGGTCCTTTCAAATAAAAATTCTGTTTAGAGCAAAGGAAATAATTGAAACAATAGAAGATAACGACTTGTGCGAAAAAGAAGAAAGAAATCCTAATGAGTTACGAAGATGGAATACGAAGGACGCAAAGGTTCAACATTTCATAGTGTCCACAATAGATAGATCCGTGGTCCAACACATTATGACCTGTAAAACAGCCAAGCAAATGTTCGAGAAACTGAAATTAATCTACGAGAAGGATACAGAAACACAAAAGTGCCAGCTCTTGCAGGAATTCTACGCATTTAAGTACGACCGATCCAAGGACGTCATGTCAAATATAAGTAATCTCCAAAACGTTGCACACCGACTCAATGGACTCAAACAACCCGTAGATGACCTGATGATAATGACGAAGATGATGTCCATCCTTCCAGAAGAATACAGAAATTTCTTGAGCGCATGGGATTCAGTAAGAGGAGCGGACAAGACATTAAAGGACCTTTGCGCACGACTACAAATCGAAGAAACAAAGCTCAAGACGGAGAGTGACACGGGTGTAGTATCTTTCGCTTCCGATCACAAAGCCGGTAAAAATAAGTATAAACATGAAATGATATGTTTCCCCTGTAAGGAAAAGGGCCATGTAAAAGCTGCATGTCCTAATAGAGGGTGTACAATATGTAAAAGAACAAACCATACAGAGAAGGATTGTTTCTTCCGAAAAAAAGTTTGTAGTATTTGTAAGAAAACGAATCACAATGAGAAAAATTGTTTCTTTAAAAATAATAGTGAGTCAAATGAGAAAGGCAATAGAGATAGAACACAAAAAGAAGGCACAAAAGTAGCATTTTTAGCTGATACAGAGGCTAACTTAAGCATAAATAATACTTTTTAATTCGTGGTAGATAATGGTGCAACAAAACTTATGGTAAATTCTACTGAGTTAGTAAAAGATTTGCATCCATGCGATGAAAAAGTTAGGGTTGCTAAGAAAAATGCGAGTATGTATGTTGCAGGAGTAGGAACTCTTGACATGAACAACCTGAACTTACCAAAAATCTAATGTCTGTTTGTGAAATTACAGAGAACAGCGGAACTGTATTGTTTACTAAGGACAGTGTGAAAATCCTGAAAGATGATGTACCTATGCCAAAGGAAAACATTGTAATAGAAGGTAAAAAGGAGAAAATTGAATTTTTGTAGTTAATCTTGACGGGACAAATGAAGTCCTATTGACGCATACAGATCAGATAATGTTGTTTTGGAGTGGCATAGAAAAATGGGCCACATACATTTCAAAAATTTTAAGAAAATGGCATCATTATGTGATGGATTACCAAAAGAAATTGCCAATGTTAAAGACAATAATTTTTGTACTGTTTGTGTTAATGCTAAACAGACCAGATTCCCTTTTAAGACTGAAGGAATGAGAGCTACTAGAGTTTTGCAAATAATACACACTGATGTGTGCGGACCATTTGAAGTGGAGACCTCATGACAGTAAAAGATACTTTGTTACATTTTTAGATGATTTTTCACATTTTTGTCCTGTGTTTCTTATCAGATATAAGAGTGAGGTGTCTGAATGCCTGAAGCAATATGTTAAATCTGTAGAGAATCAATTTGACAAAAAGGTTAGTGTGATACGATGTGACAATGGAAGAGAGTACTGTGCTTCTGAGTTACAGACATGGTGTAAAAATAGGGGTATTGTGCTAGAATATACAGTACCTTACACTCCTCAATTAAATGGTAAAGCAGAGAGAATGAATCGCACTCTACTTGAAAAAGCTAGATCTCTATTATTTGATGCAAACCTGTCTAAGTATAAGTGGGGTGATGCTATTTTAACTGCAGCATATATTTCAAATAGATACCCGAGCACTACTATGGACAGAACACCAGTGGAACAGTGGTTTGGATACAAACCAAATTTAAAAGGAGTTCAGATTTTTGGGTGCAAAGCATATGCCAAAGTTCTGAAGCCTCTAAAGAAGATGGATATTAGATCAAAAGAATGTATCTTCATTGGGTATGCCCGAAATGCCTACCGACTTTGGAATGCAGAGAAAAGACTAGTGTTCATCTCCAGGGATGTGATTTTTGAAAAATTTCCAACTAAAATTCAGAGTCCTAGAAGTCTACACCGACTGGATGAAGAGAGAGTTAAAATATGTGAAAGTAAAAAGATTATTGATGAGGAAGGAGCAGGAGTAGAGGAAAGAAAAGAATTAGAAAACAAAGAATCTCAAAAACCTAAAGTAAATCAAGATGAAGATATGAGAAAAGATAATGAAAGGGAAGAATTAGAAAACGAAGAATCTCAAGAGCCTAATGAAAATCAAGATGATATGAGAAAAAAATCATGAAAGGGAAGAATCAAGAAATGAAGAAAACAATGAAAAAGTGGGACATGAAGAAAGAAATTCAACCATACATAATTTAAGACCTAGGATAAACTTAAGAAGACCTCAGAAATACAAAAACTGTAACATGCTATGTGAGACAGATGAGGTACTGCTGACATATAGTGAGATCATGGAAGCAGAAGACAAAGAAAACTGTAAGCAAGCACTTAAAGAAGAAAAGGAATCGCTACTAAAAAACAATACTTGGGAGATTGTAGAGAAAGAAAGAGCTACAGGAAAGCAAATCTTAACAAACAAGTGGATATTTAAAAGGAAAGATGATGGTCGTTACAAGGCTAGGTTGGTGGTGAGAGGTTGCCAACAGAAAGAAGAAAATATAGATTTTAGGGACACTTTTAGTCCTGTGATTGATACCACATCATTGAGAATTCTACTTGCAATTGCTGCTCAAGAAAACCTAAAAATTAAGACATTTGATGTCACAACAGCTTTTCTAAATGGTGAACTGGATGAAGATATCTTCATGAAAGTGCCTGAGGGGTACAAAGAGAAGAGCAAAAATAAATTGTGCTCACTGAAAAAGCCACTCTATGGACTGAAACAAGCTCCTGCAAAATGGAACAAGAGAGTAACCACATTTTTCAGAAGAAAAGGACTGATCCATACAGAAAGTGACCAATGTATATTCAGAGATGTCGAAAAGAGCTTGTACTTAAGAATACATGTAGATGATGGAATACTAATAGGAAGAAATACTAGTGAAATGAATGATCTATTAAAGAAAATGACTGAAGAATTCGATATAACAGTAATGGATAATCCAAGCACTTATCTAGGAATGGAGGTATCAAGAACGGTTAATGGAATATTAGCCAAATATGCAAGACAAGTGTTAGAAAAGTTTCAGATGCAAGACTGCAAGCAGGTGAAGACTCCATTGATGCCTACCAGCAAAGATAAAGTGGAACAGATAAGAAGAGAGGAAAGGTTAGACTACCCCTACCGTGAAGCAACCGGTAGCTTGTTATATACGTCATGCAAGACCAGACCAGATCTTACATTTTCAGTTAATTTTGAAAGCAGATTCATGGAAAAACCTGTTGAAGAAGATATACACAATTTGAAGAGAACCTTGAGATTCCTGCAAGGAACCAAAGCTTTTGGAATATATTTCTGCTCAATAGACATGGGAGATAAAATAAAACTTGAAGCATACAGTGACTCAGACTTTGCAGGAGACCTGTCTGACAGAAATAGTACAACAGGCTATATAATTCTGTTTGGTAGTGCACCAATCATGTGGTGTTCACACAAGCAGAGTGTTGTGGCATTATCCTCAACTGAGGCAGAGTTTATTGCAGCATCAGAGTGCTGTCAAGAAATAAAGAATGCTAAGACCTTAATTGAGGAGTTGACTAAGAAACCAGTGTCTGTGACTCTGAACATAGATAATCAGAAAACTATAAAAATGATACAGTCTGGTCAAATGAGAAAGAAAACGAAACACATTGAAGTAAGGTTTCGGTTTATATGTAAAGAGTATTCAGAAGGATTAATTGATATTAAGTTTTGTCCACCAGAAATTCAGGTGGCTGATACACTCGCCAAACCTTTGTTTAAATAAAGATTTGAAAGATGTAGAAATACTTTTATTATAAATAATTATTGTGACAAGTAAATTGGACATCTTTTTGTTGTAAAAGAACTTAGTTTTTAAAAAAATTGGATTTGTGTTGAGGATTAAGTTTGTGTTCCTTGGTAACGGTTGAGAGAAAATAAGTACTGTTGATACATGGCATTTTCTGTCAAGTAATTTTTTAATTAACTTTCACTAATAACCGAAAATAACCAAGAGCATAATATACTTATTCTAATTTCTCGGGAAGCGTCCAATTCATGCTGGATTTTTCGAAAGTACTTTTTGAGTAGTTCACTTTTACATAGCTGTCATAGTGAGCATTATTGGCATGGGACGAAGCTGCATGGCAATTCACATTATAATGCGTTCTGCGTTTCCAGAGATATCGTGATCAGTCAGTTGGTGATTGGCATTTCCCTTTTATATAAATAGAAAACTTTAAAAATTACGCCAAGTACCCACATAGCACAAAATATCTACAAAATATCTATAAAATATCTAATACGTCTTTTTATAATATCTAGAAAACATCTTGTAATAACTTGTAGACATCTTCTAGACATATTGTAGATATCTGAATGTCCGCTTTTCCTATATCTACAAGATATCTGAATGTCCGCTTTTCCTATATCTACAAGATATCTTGAGAAGATATTTTCTAAACATTCATATTCAAATTGGACCCACTGGGAAAATTCAGGATAAATAACTTAAGGCCTGTTTACACGATACATTAACCCATACGTGTTCATGTTCAAGTTCATGAATGAACATATATAACAGTAGAAGTAATAGTTGCTAGTAGCAACATGTAGTTTATACAGAGTTGCAAAATTATCAAAAATACATACTAATAAACAATTTAAATATCTCCGGTTATTTTAAAAATTAAAAAACTTTTAAAAATGAATCTCTAATTTTAGACCTTTACCTTCATTTTAATATCTATTAAAACAAAGCAGCTGCCCTATGGCCATCGATAGAGGTGCTTAAACATTTATCCTTTAACCCGTTATTTTGTTCAAACTATTCAACTTTGATATCCAGAATTTTGGGATCTCATAGCTATTACTTAGGTCTATCATTTTTTATTGTTTCAAGATGCTGAGGTTTAAACCTGCTGAATAATTAAATAATGAAAAATGAGCGATTTCTTTGTTTAAATCGACCTTCTGGATTAACTAATAGTTGGATTTTGATCGGGTTACTACCAATTTGTAGAATTTTTTATCTTCTAAAACTTTTGTTGGAAACGTTATTGCCTTAACTTCGTACTTTTCATTGTATCATTTAAAAAACGACTTTTCTTAACTTAAAATCGCTTTTATAAACATTTGCCAGAAGACTTTCCCTTGCTTTTTTGGTGCACATGTGTACAATGACTTCATCTATCCATCCACCAAAAAGCATAGCAGTTACATTTTTTTTAGATTCTGGTGTTTTTTGGCTAATTGCACTAGACATATAATAAGAGTCGTCGCTCAAAATAGACATATTCTAGACATCTAGTAGATATTTAAAATATCCAAGACATTGAAGACATGCTGTAGATATCTAGTAGATATTTTGTGCTATGTGGGCAAGAACGTCTACAATTACAGCCATGAGACGAGATGTAAATGGATGTGAAAATGTTTTCTGAGATCTCAATGATTACCATTACTATGTGTTTTTGTTATTAATTTGTATTCCATTATGTTTGACGGTTAAAAAATAATATTTACTGTTGGAGACTAGGCATTCGGGTTAAATATTCCTAAAATACTTTCAATATTGGGTTGTGTGTGTTGATTAATGCTGAGTAGTAAGTACTGAGCGTCATTAAACGTATTTAGTGATTACTCTGGATGCGAATATACTTTTTCCAATTCGATACTTAGGTATATATTTATTCCATATGACTTATGCGGTGAAATGTGTAATTGAAAGAACTCTCCCCTTACCATTTTCAATGCCTTAAATTTCATCCCTGAGGAAAATACAGTGATCTCCTGTGGTCCAATAGGTCCCTTTTTGATATGATTAATCCCAGTATCATAAGATAATTACAAATGCTATTATCTCTTTTCCAAAATGACCTTCGCAGCTTAAATGTTTTGAGATAGTTTCAACTCATTTCCTTCTAAAATGATGTCAAGTACTCGACTGTTTTACATTTATAGTTGGAGCCATTGCCATGATCAAGAACCATTTTTCCTTAATTCTATATGCAATTTATTTACTTATTAATGAAATATGGTTATTTTGTTTCACCAATTATAGTTTATGGCAGAGCCTCAAAAGACTTTTATCGAGTGATTAAAGAATCCCTATGTAGGAGGTGACTAGGGGTAAAATAACATATCCAACATCTCTTCCATTAAAAGAACACCAATCTACAATTATTTTTTATGTGTCGGAGAAACCGTAAGGAAATAAATAAAATTAAAGGTGTTTATTTTTCACTTTTACGTAGAACCTATATATGTATATATTTTTTTGTTATCTGTCTGTATACCACGAAAATCGCATTTAAGTATTATTAGAAGAAGTTATTTGGTTGCTAAAGAGTGCTTTCAAGTCAGTAACGATTTGAGTTACATCGTAGATTACGTGCTAAAATATCGTTTTATTTTTACTTATTTGTGTTGGCAGATGATTTGTATACTTTTATGAAAGAGGAATTTCATATTAAATAGGGCGGACTTTTCATTCATATACTTGAGGGTAGCCGAAAAGATGAAAGTTGCATTGAATTTTTATATATATGTCATTTTACTTGTTGTTTACGTGCATTTTAGAGTTAAATTTTTTCTAAGTCATCAAAATGTGAGTATCCTTTTTAAATCTTCAATCCTTTTTACATCCGAATCTTATAATTCAAATTTAAACACTGGGAGTTATGAAGCAATTAATGATACCAACAAATGAGAGTTGGATGTAGACTTTTTTAATGACATGCAAACTCATCATTACAATTCTCCTGGCATTATTTCGCTATTTTAGGATAAGGGGGTTGACAGCCTTTGAATGATTTTCTTTTGGTAATGAAATTCATGAATTGTTGATGCATGCTTAGTTGATAGAGTTTCTAAATTCCCAAGTTTCTCTGATATCTGCCATTTTGAGGAACCAATTTCGGGCAGGTAGATAGGCATAGGTTCTCAAGAATTGGAATTGTGCTGTGGAACATTATGTATTGTATTTACTCTCTGGGATCTGTGCTGTTCTAATTCACCAAATCGATTTCCGGACATGAGGAGAAAGCAGAATTCCTATTATACATAGTCACTTATATTCCTTATAGCTTCTGTTCCCACACAGTTCTCCCAATG
This sequence comes from Ceriagrion tenellum, assembly GCA_963169105.1. Lineage (NCBI taxonomy): Eukaryota > Metazoa > Arthropoda > Insecta > Odonata > Coenagrionidae > Ceriagrion > Ceriagrion tenellum. The sequence goes on from OY720632.1 coordinate 160,028,977, forward strand.
TGAATATCTTCCCTCATTGTACGTAAATTAATTTTACTATCATTCCTTTTACGTAAAGTTTGTTTTCTGCTTTAGTTTTCTATCATGAAGGTTTCCTTGGTCATTATTGGTAACAATACTACTTATAAATCGTCTGGAAAACTTTCAAAATTCTCTCCGTGCAGCCTTTCCTATCGAACGGCGATCTCCTCGTATCTATACTCTTTAACTTCAGAAACAGCGTCACATGATAGATAAAGGAATCGCGTAGCACACAGGGCGTAGTGCTAGGAGTACATGGTGCAATGCTACCTTTGATAAGAGTTGATGAAATTTATGCTCTTGGTAAGGGAATTATTTTCCGAATCCTGGGACAAAATGAAACAAGATGCATCACCTTACGCATCAAACATAAACTTAACAAGAAGATTCCCTTGATACGGGAGGCTGGTAAGTTAACTGAGGTAGAGATTCGACACGATAAGTGCATCTTAGCCCTCACGGCATCCATTTCGAGTTTATCTCGTAGTAATTGGAATTATCAGCTGTCGATCTGCTCTCCACAAATGTTTCCCCTCCTGTTCCGTCGGTTTAAAAAAACCATCGTGGAAAGGCTAAGTAGCATTGGTCAAGCTCTCGTTTCCTTTTTGAAGTTGGTGAAAAAATTCGTGTTCGTTTAAAAGGCAGCTCTTTTCTCTTTGTGATAGGATACCTTTTATTTTCTAAATACTCCATTCAGTAGGCACAAAAAGACGACGCGAGGAATATATTACAGGCTGCGTTGTCCACTGAATGACTTTTACCACTTGAAGAGCATGCGATGTTACTTATGAAAAGGACTTTTCAGCCGATGGATTGGAAGTTTATTTGAGTTCTTCTTAAAAAACAGGAGTCAGAAAACATCGTCATGCTTAATGTTTGATTCTTTTTATTGCTAGCAAAAATACACCTGACTTAATTATAAATTATAGGTGGCCTAATCGTGTCTATTTTGTTTTCCAGAGACTTTTGTAATAGTGTTTTCACCGCGTATACACTTTTAACGTTGCCAGTTAAAACTAAGACAAAGTAAGGAGAGTACGATTAAGAAAATATTGGTGAAGTAAGCTCAACAAACTTAATTATGAACCATATTAGCGCCTGAAATACCTTAAAATTTGCAGTAAACGTGGAATAGGTACTTGACAAATTACGTACATTACCCATTGCGGTGTTTTCTAACTCTAGGTAAGCTCTAAGGATTATGCAAACGGCGCGGGCGGTGCGGTGAAAATAATACTGTGGTGGCGTACCGGGAAAACAAGCTCTGAATTTTTTCTCTTTTCCTTTCGTCACAACTAAAATTGTAATCTGAAGAAATTGGGACGGGGCATTAGAATGAGGAGTATTCGCTTGGTAGATTTTATTGAGGAAAGTCTCCCGAGTGAGGGAAATAATGAGAACAGTACATGTATACCTATAATGTGCGATGGAAGATGAAGAGAGTTCCTAGCTCGATGCCAATGTTTTGCGCTCTTCTTCACGTAATAAGAAATATTGGTTTGTGATCAGTATTTGAGGATTTTCGTTTCGATCTCTGTTCCATGATCAGCTACTATTGATTAATCCAAATTTTGACGCTCCCTTACAATTGAAAAAATGCAACTTATCAAGATTCGGGAAAGATCCACCATTGACCAAACTCTGCCGAATCATCGTGGCAATAACGTCCTGTGACAAAAACTACGCCGTACTCCTTTTGCTGGTATTATGATGCGCTTCAATATTTAGACCCTCCCAATCGAGAAACTAGGTAATCGACTGACCTGTTAGAAAGTACGGGTATTTTTGAGTTTCAAATTATCGGATATAGAAATAATATAGTTGGGAATTGGTTGCGGAAAATGTGAAAGAAGTTGTCGGAGGATTGAGGTTAACTTTGTTGAAAGTATTAGGACAGCATGAGGAAACGGTTGCGGTATTACTATTTTTGACGCTTTACTGGTTAGGAAAGGTTTTGAGGGACCTTTTCACTTCCCTTTTCCACGAAATACCTTCTTTTTCATGCAAAAACGATCATCTTATTTCAGTTTAACTCCTACTTTTCCTTCTCCCTTCCAAAATGGGCATTCTTAAGCAAAGTTAGTATAAAATCAGTCGAAAATAGATTTTGAGGATACACTTAATGTTAAGGGAGATTTTGTGTCTGAGTATCATATCCTTACCTCATAATATGGTATTTCAATATTTCTCTGTTAGAGCAAAAGAGACTTTACTTCTACGTTCGTATGAATGAGTGTTCATAATTCAGTCAGGATCGATTGTTTGCGAAGATGTAAGAACAGAATAGGTATGCTCTTGGAGCGCGGAAGTGAAACCTTTTAAATTTCCTGGCTATTGAAAAATTTTGCATTTAATGAGATGGCCGTTAAAATTTTTCACTACGCAATATTGAATATTTGGAATATGGAAACTAGGAGTTTTCACTTGGTGTAAGGGTAATAATAATAATTTTATTGTTCTCTGGCAAGGCCACCTAAGAACAAATACAGAATATAACTTTTGATTACATCACAGTCAATGCAGTTGAAAAAATAACTCTATACAGAATAATACAATAATAATAAATACTATACAAAACAAAAGTAAAATACAACAAATTAGTTCCCTGGTTATTTTAAACAGTTATGTGTCTCAAAGTTACATATAAAAAACATTTAATTGTATGATTTTTTCATCAGGTATTCGTAAAAGTTTGTTTTAAACATTTAAATGGTACGTATACAGATGATATTCGTATGCAAAGAGTTCTATAACTTAATGGCATTAACCATGAAAGACTTTCCATATACATTACTTTTATGAGAGGGAAAGTAATATCTTTGTCCATGGCGTCTAGTTTTCAGGGCACATTCACTTTGTGGTCTCTCAGTTAACATGTTCAATAGATAAGTTGGTGTTTTATTAAGGAATAGCCGGAACAAAAATACTCCAAGAAAGTATGTCCTCCTGAAGGTGACTGGAAGCCACCCAAGTTCATAGAGGAAAGGACTGATATGCTCATATTTTCTCACGTTAAATCTGCCACATGAGTGAATCAACCGTTGGAGGTTAAGCTCATCAGTGATATCATAGTATACTAGGCATCATTAGTCTAGATGGGGAAAGGTCAATGAGCAAACGAGTTTCTTTCTAGTATCTACAGAAAGTAAATGTTTATAAATAAAATAACAATATAAAGGATGTCAAAATAAACAAGATAAAACTTTGTAACTTCCACAATTCATAAATTGTCTTGTTTTTATTTTGTTTAATTGTCTTGTTTTATCTTGTTTATTATTTTGAATATTTGTGTTTGACGCCTATGTCTGATGTTTTAATGGGAAATTTACAAAAAATGTCAATATCGTCTACTTATACCTGGCAAGATGATATGCACCCTTCTCTACACATCGTCTCGCACCTATGTACGTATGCATCCGAAATGTCAAAGGAAACTGGGATTTGGTTGTTGAGGATCTTTTTACCCTAGCAGCCGATGGGAATTGTTGCCCGTATGTGCTTCTGACTCCATGTAAAAGGAGAAGTTTTGTTAACTTGAGTCACTACCGAAAGTCTATGGCTAAACCTGGGCACACAATGCATTGGGGAAGGAGAGAGAATATGATGCTGGAACGCTGGGGCTGATAGGCTTAAGGTTTCCGATATTTCATCCCCGTGGCCATGACATAAGAGATAATTATTATAGTGAAATATTTATTTTAAAAAAATACTTGAGAAGTGCACAAAATCAAATTTATTTTGTAATTTACCCTCAAAATGTATCTTTCGGTAGAAATAATATTTGCATATCTTGAATTCTGAGAGTTGTCATTCTCAAAAATAATTCCATGTAAAATGATTTCATTGAAAGCTTAAATGTGACAATTAAAATATTTCCTAGTCTTTTATCCTAGTTTCTCATAATCCCCATGATTATTAAAGAAGGGAAGAAGTTGCGTTGGCGCTTATCTCATTTTTTAAGTTAAGAATTCAAAATGTTTTCACATCAGGGTATATGGATCGTTCTGTTGTTCAGTGGAAACGGAAATTCTCTTTATGATATATTTTCTGCTTGTAAAATGTGGCCCTAACTATAGGGTTCATGCTTAGCGATCATGTAGTAGACACGACCGATAATCACCGGCTATTGCACTCATATGGCTACTCTGAGCCTGTCAACGCTCATTCAGCTAACAGCGTGAATTCCCAAAATGGTATATGATACACCCTTGATGTGGAACTGATGGTACATTGAATAAATCGTGTAAAATGACGCATGCGTATTTTAGGTAGTCACAATGAAGTTAAACGAATTTTAGCCCGAGAGAATTGAGTTGATGAATTCACTATATATCACTATCATTCGGACTATTTGATCTCAAATAGGTCTGGCAGTGGCCACGATGGTTGACACAATTAAAAGTTAGCTGACGAAAATCCAGACCGGCTACCAAAACCAGGGACGATATTTCTCTCAATTTGAGCTTTGAGTCTCCTCTTTTGACGTATATGTTTCCTCCGAGGTCTGTAATACAGTAAATTGTCCCTTTTAATGTTAGGAAATGATATTATGAATTTAAATGACATTGAATGGCTTACAATGGGTGAAATTATTTTGGGAACGCCGAAATAGGTATTTTTTTGCAATGCATAAGTGATAATAATGAGTACACACTGCTCTTCTCCTATATACCCAGGTTTGAATTGAGTGCCCACGATGGTGGATAATCCGATCGTATCCGCGACTTAAAGATGAGCAGGCGAAGCTCTCCGCTGCCAAATAGTCCGGCATTGAGTCATTGATTTAAAAGAATGCCAAGAAATTTCATATTTACTTTTTGGATTTCAAGGAGTTCTTATCGTGTTATTGGTAAACTATTGACTTCCTGTGCTCGATCCTTCCTTGCAATGCATCGTCTATAACACCTCATTTTAGTTGTATATATCCTCTGTCATGCCTGTGTTTTTGAGTTAACCATGCGCATTGTCGCATATGCATGCATTTGGCCTCTGGCGAATTTACGATGAGCCATTACATCTTATTGAAAGCAAAGGGTCCTCATTTTTGCAACTGCTCTTCTAGTGAGGTGGGTAAGAAATATAATTATAATTTAAATTATAATTTTTGGACAGTATTTCATCATTTTTGTCTCCTATAAGTATTTTGTTTTTCAAATTTATCCGACTTAACGCTAACAAAATTTCCCCTCCCCTGCTAATTAGTTGCTCTGCGAGGAAAATAGTGAATCATTATCCTGTCTTGGTCCACGAGAAGTATTTTATCCATTTGGAAATAGTGACTAAAATATGTTTACCCTCAGAAAAATGCCTCACGAGAAGGTTACGAGAAAACGGAAGAATGATACTGGGGAGGCCGCAAATGCTTCATCTGAAGGTAATCAAAGGTGAATATCAAAAATTGTCTGTCAATTAATGTCGCAGGGATGGAAGAGATCTTTATTAACTCATCTGTTGCCCTCCGCTCATTTAAAATAAAATAATGGTCTTAAGTCTTATTTAGGATCTGGAGTGTCGTTATGAAGGTGTGTATTTTATGGTGGAATATGACGGCTTCCATCATATTTATCTTTATCTTTGAAAGACAGGGTAAAAATATAATTAATTTGGATTAAATTATTGAACTTAAGGCGATGAAATCGACGTTCAACTCTCATGAACGCGTGAACGCACACAAACTGAACACACTTGTTAGAATTTACTTCGCGCTAAAAAACTTTCCACATAATCAAAAGGTAAATGGAAAGAGTAAATACCTTGAGAACAGAAATTATCTCTGCGAAACTTATCTACCAGGAATGTTTGTGGCCCATGTGGTTTAGTCAAAGTGCAATGGACTTTGTCAATACTCGCAATTTATCGGTAATGAGTGAGATGAGTTCATGAGTTGCGATTGAAGTTTGAAGTCCTATAAAGCTCAAATTATATATTCTAATGCAGCTTAAATTCTCATTTGCTTTTGCATTCCATAGTGAACCAAGTTGCACCAGTCAGTGCAGGGCTTCAATAAAATTATCTCCCAATCCATGAGTAACCATCTCACATTGAATTCTCACATTTGCAGATGGGAAATAGACCAACGGTGAGCTGTGCCCGATGCCTTGGACACCGTAGGAGACGCAGCCGTTAAAAAGGTGGGGAGTCGCTGATCCCAACGGTTTCAACCCGGAGGCATTGCGAAATCTTGGTAGGTTCCTCTGTGCCCAAGTCATTGGTTGAGAGCGAGTGAACCTAGCTCTCTTTCCGCCCAGTTGTAATTGACATATCGGCAACTTTGCTGCCAATTATATTTTAATGGAGGCATTTTGACCTCAAAATTTTGGTTCTCAAAATGTTTCTTTAACTTCTTCGTGATTGAGCCGTTGGATTCTTATGATATGTAGGTAAGTCCCCTATCTTTTTCTCTGGTCCTCCTTAGTGTGTCTCATAGGCGTGTTTGTCGCACGCAGCCGTAAGCGTGCCCAGTTAGTAGGGCCGATTCGATGGGTCCCGGATGAAGAGTCCAATGTCCTCAGTGGCCAGCCACCCGCGCGACTTAGTAATCCGTGGATTCTTTCATTTTATGCCATATTTACTTGTTATTCTCTCCACAGGCTCATTTATTATGTGAATGTCCTAGACATTTTATACTCTTTACAGACCTCAAAGGCCTTCCCTTCTATATCCAAGCTAGTTGCATCCTCATTGATTACCATATATTTAGTTTTGTTATAACTAATGCTCCAACCAGCCTTTTCACATAACTCAACCAGTTTCCTCATCATATACTCCGCATCATACTAATCCCCAGCTATTACAACCTGATTATCGGCAAAAAGTAATGTGTGAAGGGGCTCACCGTTTACGTTAATTCCCATTCTAGCGCATTTATTATGCCATTCTTTCAGAATTACTTTTTTCAGAACCTTATTTATTCTGCATAAATTACTGCAATGAGCCGGAAAATAGCTTCAGACGATGAGCAACGGAAGCTGTATAAGGTCAGGTCATCAAGAAACGGACATGTCAATTTGAACCTGACATTTGCAATCGGTGTGTTCGCGGTGTGCATGGAAAAGATTACGTTGAAAGAAATGGGAATGAGACACGTGGATGTTTTTTGTAAATATTTCAAACGATTTTTATGTTTGGAGGAGAGGTTTTTTGAAAAATTATTTAATATGGCGCTGACAAAGAAGGTGACCCCTTTGAATGAGGATACGGGAATGTTAGCAGGGTAGCAGAGGGAAATGAGAATGAGGTCTTAATGGCAGTGGTAGGAACAAAAATTGGAAAGGCTACTGGCTTAGATAGAATAGCGTGGCGTAGATAGAGTAGCGTAGAAAGGCTACTGGCGTAGATAGAATATCCGGGGAAATATTAAAGTAAAGGCGTAAATTACATGTAAATCGTTTGTATGAATAGTTCAATTTAGGCCATAGAGCCTAATTTATTTGTGTCAAATAATTGGAAGAATGCGATAGGAGTACCCCTATGTACTGAGGAAATGGTGGGAAGGCTGAGGGAAAAAATTACTGATCATTAGTCTTCAAGTGTTCCCTGGAAATGTTTATGGTAAAATGCTTTTCGAAACGGCAAGAAAGATGAACGAAACAGCGTATATGGTGTGCAGTGTGGGAATATGCTTAGGAGTGTATGTGCGGATTTGCTGTTCATATCCAGAAAATTCTTGGAAAGTGTGTCGGAGCACGACAAAATGCATATTGCTCACTAGATGACGGGGTAAATAGAATAGAATTGAAAGGTATTAACAGACATTGGAGTAATTGAGCTTTTATTGAAAGTTATGTCGGCGATGTAGGATAATAGTGACACTAGTCCTTAAGGTAGCAAAGGTATAAGTGACCGGGTTGAAATAATACAGGACGAAATGCAAGAATGTGTAGTGTCTACGTGTCTTTAGAATGTTTTATGGATAAATGGGTTAAGGGATTCGTGCAGTAATAATTTCGGCGAAATGATTGGAGATATTAATGCGCGAATTCTGCTGAATGTCGATGATTCTTTATTGCTTACTGAGGGCACCCAGAGATTAAATAATAACTACTGAATAACTTTTTGGATGTGAGAAAGAGAATAGAATTGGGAACAAAGCAGTCAATGGCCAAACGAGTAGTTTGAGACTAAAAGAATGGGAAGAAAGATTATTTTGATGCGGGAGAATGGTGGAATCATTGATTAAGTACACGATTTTTTGAACCTTTTGAACGAATTTTTTTGGCGAATGGATTAAGAGATTGAATAGAAAGAGGAAAATACCGCAGACAAAGTTTTATATTAGTTACAGAGTGTATCAACGGATGAATAGTTGCCTTAGGAAGAAAAATTGCAATACTCAAAATTGCTCTTCTTCCCAGTTTAGTATGGGAGAGGGAAAGTTTGGTAATACCCAAGTATGCCTCGGCAAAAAGAAATTTAGGTTAAATGTAGAGAATTAGGGATCTCCGAGAGGTGTTTGTAGTTTAAGGAGGAGGGATTTGGTAATGAATAAGTGGACCCTGAATTAATGTTGAATGGATTCTCCAATAAGGGACGTATATGAAAAGGAGCTGCTTCGCTGGTGTGTTCATGTTGATAAAATGGACGAGAGTCGAATTATGGGGCATATTTGTGTTGGAGGAGTGAAAGGCGTGAGAGGAAGGAGTAGACCGAAAGTCTTGGGATAACATGGTGGAAGCTACTCATAAGAGAAGGAGTCATAAGATCAGGAGGGCGAGCAATAAGCAATGCATCGGTGAAACTGAAGAAGAGAGGCATACGAGTATAGGAAAATAGGGAAGAATTCATTAAAATAGTGCTAATTTCACAGGCGGTACTCTTGAGAGTTCGGCTCTTTGGACTGCCTTCCCCAAAATGGAACATCATGCTGGGTATGGGTATACGTGGCGAGGCTGCTTTTTTTCTTTCCCTCTAAGTCTTTTTTTTGAAAGGATGGCTTTGGTCGCTTTTTTATCATTGCCTATAGGCTGGGTAATTGACCAAATGTGATTGCTATCATATGATGGCTTTGAGTTGAGCGTGTGGATATTTGGTAACTTACGAACCCAAAAATAAGGCAGTAAACCCCCAGTCACCACTAAAATAAGCATCTAACATGGAATGAGATAGGTACAATGCATGTCATGGCGCGCTACCATTATTTCAGCCGTATTCTAAAAACCTTGTATTTTTACGGAGAGGTGTGAATGCATACTCCGCGATACCAATTCATACTAAAACTCCTCTGTAAGAAAAGAGAGACCTTTATCGGTTAGTTGTGTGGGCATCTTCCTTCCCTGAGAGGCAATCGTATTTCTTTTCCTCCCAAAATTATCCAACCAGGCAGTTTCACCAACGTGTCAGCTCAACATATAGCCTTCAGCCCTGGCATGTTGCTCCCCTCATATATGTAATACCATACAATTTCCACGGAAATGCTCTTGGCTGGAGGCTAGCCAATAATTGGCTTTGCTGATTGCTGATCCACAGAGATTATGTCGTAGTATAAGAAAGCCATTCTCCCCATGAGTAACAAAAAAATTGAGTTTTACATAATATGAATAAGACGGTATTTTAGGGCAGTATTCATGTTTCAACACTTAATTTAGAGCTATAACTTAAGCGTATAATAGGAAGATCCTCGGATGAAAACGTAAAAGAAATGTGCTACTTCGCTCTAGTTAGACCTCGAATACGGTGTGAGCATTTTGGACCCTGGACATAAAGATTTAACCAAAAATAATGAAATACAAAGGAAAGCTGCGCGCTTCGTTAAAGACTGGTACGAGCGAATATGAAGTGTTTCATAACTTTTAGAGAGATTAAGGTGGGAGCCCTTAGAGACCTGGAGGCTACACGCTAGGCTTAATTTGCTTGAGAAACTCAGAACTGGAATGTTTCAGAGCGACACAGAGAATATTATCATGGCGCCACACTACATCTCTAGGTCTGACAGAAACGATAAAATAAGAGAGATACATTGCGGAACTGATAGGGTCAAAAACTCGTCTGTTTCGCGCACAATAAGCAACCACAATAAAAACTGAGCTCCACTCAAATCACTCAAATTATACACATCACCATTTTACCTCCTAAAACCTTATATCTTACATTTTTACACGGCTGGTATCCTAACATCCCATACCACACGCCCATGCGGCGGCTCGCAGGGTAGTAAGTAGATGCAGACAACCTATACGGATAGCACAAATAAATCCTAACAATATAGTGTCATGATTTCGTTGTTAGTTTGACATAATAGTGAATGAATTGACATGGTATTTTAGGCATATTTCCAGCACCATTTGCCGCTTTATGTCAGTAATCTGTTTTTTGGATGCTTATGCTTGAAGAAGTGCGGAAATAAATGTTCATTCGAATAAGATATTCGATCAAGAAATGTGTTTTGGGACAACCACAGATATCGTCATATTGATCCACGGTCACATCAGTGTAGTCTTAATTATCGCTATGAACTGCTCAAGCGTATTGAGAGAGTTTGGCTTTCTAAGTGCATGAATCAAATTTTGGGGTCACAATTGTGGGAGTGGTGCAGAGTAATATAAAATGAAATGATATCAGCTCGTCGGTTTAACCATGCTGATTGAGGTGAAGTTGTGGAAAGATTTTTTCCGCTGGAAATGAACATCTTGGCATAGACTGATCTGGGGGAGAAAAATATCCATGGCAAATTGCCTGAAAAAATTTAAAATGTTTTTCATTTTTCGATACAATGAGATAAATCCTCCTGACTTCCTCTATTAAATTGTTCTTGTGAAGGAAACTTTGGTAATGCTGTTACGTAGATAGGTAGAATTTTCTTATATTGCAATATATTTAGCTGTCAATTTCTAGTTAAATACGTCTGTGAACCGCTAATTAGATGGGGAGAATGTAATGAACATTGGATAGTTGTATTCTTCCTTTTGAGCGTAATTTGGGAGGTAAAATGCATTCTTTCATTTAAGCACACGTTGATTTGTTTGATGAAAGCAATCCATCCACCCAAGCTAAATTAGTTTTAAATTGCTCATTACGAAACGATGAGTGCGTTAATTTTACCCTAGGCTTTGGTGGATATTGATGTTTCATTGTGAAATAATATTTTGTTTGATTAAAATGGAAAGAAAATATTTCTAATTGAAATTAAACCTTTAAGATGCACCGCTCGCATCTTTACTTAACATTTCTATTTAAAATATACTTATCTTCGTGGAAGAGCTTTCACGTTTTAGTAAAGGAAGCTGAAACTTGAAATTAGCTGGAATGAATAGTGATAATTACGATTTTGGCGAAAAAAAATTGTTGTCGTTCCTATAGAAACACCTTTCACTTTTTTAAAAGAATAAAACGTTGAATAAGTTAGAAAAGTTATTAGGAAATCACAATGGATTTAACTTGCTGTAATTATTGCGTCAGACGACCAAATGTAGAAAACTGTAATGCTTGCGGAAGTGATTGCGAAGCTATATCGTTCCATTGCTTTCATGTATTTTTTTAAACTGATGAACGTATGCAATGTATGTGCAACACGCATAGTTACAGCTCAATTGCCCCGCCAGACACAATTTTTTGGGCTTGTTCCTTCTTTTTAACATTATTGGCAGGTATATAAATGCATCCACAAGATGATTAGGGGCCAAATTACATAGTTTATAAGTGTGATACTAAATATATGGTATTGGAATCAAAGTCGAAAAGAATTTAAAAAATCAAAGAATTTCAAATTTAGCGTCAACATTCTAAGAGGTTACTAAAGAATCCTGCTTTTTGTTCTGATGTCCTATCTATAATGACATTGATAGTTATAGCCACAGGCTTAATGTTGAAAGATGTAACTACGTGTTGCTCCATGGTTGATATTGCATAAGGGTAACTGTTTACAGCCCACGATATAATTTTTGCCGTTCTTGCCAGCTCAGTTTTTGACTAATGAAGTAATTATGGTAGAACTTAATTTTCATGTCTCTCATCTGCGTTTTAGCGATGTAAATGATGTACCTATAAAAATTTAGCCTTTGGAGAGATAATTAAAGAGCTTTATTTAATTATCATGGTGAGGATACCTTTATGCCCTACAAGTTTTGGATTCCAGTAAAAATCTAGTCGGTAATTGGAATTTAGATAGAATTCCTAGTCAGGTGAAAATAACCTGTACCTCGGGGAAACATTTATTTATTGTCCATTGCAATTTTATTTTCCCCCGTGAGGTGACCAGCCCCTCGCTGTTTTCCCGACCAGAAATCTCTATCTTTTTCATTGTTTCCCCGTCAGGGAATATCGTCAGGCGTAAATCTGTCACGGTGGTGCGGTCGTGGCTGAGAAGTCATACCCTCCCATAGGGGATGAAAGAGATTGCAACGAGGCGGATCGGGGTAGGGGAACGAAGGAAGGTGAGATAAGGACGAGATGGGAAAGGGAGAGGAAGGACGATGCAGGGGAGAGGGATGAAGGCGGAGGGGAGAGATTAACTGCACGAGGAGCAGAGGGGGTTGGAGTGATAAAAATGAATGGTTCAAGCTGAGTTGGAAGACGCTGAGGGTGAGTTAGGGAATGTAGGAGCTGGGATTAAGAGCTTGGCGGTAAATAACTGGAGTGTGTGATCTTTAAACTGCGACGAGGAATTCTGAAATTAGAAGAAAAATTTGCACTTGAGCGTGAGAAACCTCTCTTTTATTAGTAAGTAGGAACTATTAAGAGGAGATCCGTGAAGGTTCGATCCGTAGTGAATGGCATGCGATACACTACGCAATAACGGATAGTATATCATACTCAGAGTCACTTAAATACTTATAAACGATTCAAATTAAACGATAAGTGCTACATTTTATTCCTATTGCATATAGTATGCAGATGTCCACGCTTATATTTTGAGCCTTGCTATTTTATCACGATATCTGTTTGTCGTGGAGCAAAACGGATGGTCTTATCTGCTGAAAATTTATCAACTTTTATCAATATTGTTTAAACTAAGGCATGAGGTTTTTCTTTTCTTCCGGGTGCCTCAACATTTCATGTTATTTTTCCTCTATATATATTTTAAAAATCATTTTGGACAGTTATATCAGTGATGACGGGGGTTCATGCATGGATTTTGAAAAATATGCAAGTTTATCTTTTGCTTGCTAAAACCTCATGAAAACCAAGTTTTAAGCTCTAAGATATCTGCTGTGAAACGTTGTCATCGAATATTCTGTGCTCGGATTTGATGAGGATCACTGGGATATTGTTTCCGTAGTTCCGTTCCGCAGCTTGAGAATGTGGCGTGATTCTTGGCAATTTAATAATTCCAATTAATCACGAAAACAATCGATTCGCAATTTTTTTGTGAAAAATTTGTCCTGCGTGGTTATTTTAACGATCCGTGGACGTTATCGAGTGCAATGAAAAAAAATCCTCTTCCATTTATTATTCGATTTCGGCGGTCCTTTAATCGATCCTTGTTTCTTTTTCTACCGTGCAGCCAAAGAAAGGGCAAAATCTCGTGAAAAAACGGAAATGAAGAACGAGAGCCGAAGAAGAAGAGCAGAAAAAAACGAGGGCGGAGGCGCGGAAGAAAGAGGAGAAAGGAGTGGGAGGGAGGAGGGGGGAAGGTTGGAGGGAAGAAAAATAGTTTCCGAAATGCTGTTTCGACATCACACAAGAATGCGTTACAAGATCGAGGAACGTGGATGCCAATTTTAAATAAGATTCCAGCGTCGCCCAGGGACGGTCGAGGCTGAGGGAGGACCAAGAATATTGATGGGCTGGACACGGCGGCTCGGGTCTTTTTTTCATCTCTTTCTTTCTCTATCCCTCTGTCTCCCTCACACAAACACAGCCTACTAACTCACACACGTGCGTATCCACACTCACGCACAAAAGAGAGGAAAAAAAACGAATCGGGAATCCGGGGAAGGAACCCAGTCCAAGAAGGTTGCGGGAGGGAGGGATGGGGGGAGACTAAAGGCGGGAAATGTCCTTTCCCTTCCTCGGAGAAACCACATTTAATTTCGCTCTCAGTTTGAACGCGGCTCACCCTTTAGCATCCCTTTTTGAAAGGTAAGGGACTAATTCACTCACGCTCTCGCCGCATCGCTCTCAAGACGGCGTTTAAAAGGCTGCATTTTGCGAGGCATGGCCAAAAGGTGTACGTGAGCTAAATGTAACATAATGTCGCCGCGAAGACAATGACGATTCCATCTTTTCTTGATGAATGCGTTGGCTATTCTTGGGGGATGGATGAGATTAGCACCGCGGTCAGGTGGTAATGAAAGGAGGACAATCGGAAGCTTCGTTAGGATGCGATTTCTGTTATGAAGCTCGTAAATTTGTTCTGATATATTGTTTGCACACCTATCCCCTCACGAAGTTCAACTCTCATGTGCAGGGAGGAAACTTGATTGTTGAACTCATTTGTAAAGCAATTAGTCCAATATAGGCCGACCTTGGGTCGAACCTCTTGAAAGAATAAGTCCTCGAAGAGAGCAGGGAATCTCGATCTATATTAATCAACACCATCAAGTTCGATGGAAAATGACGGTCAACATCCATTTTTCATTTTTCAGACGGGATTTGAAGTAAAAGGTTTTCGTTCACTTGAAAATGCATCCTCAGTTGGTGATCCAACTTTGCCTATTCATTAATAGTGCTCGGAATATATGACATTGGTTTAGAACAAACATTTGCTCTTATCCACCGAGTGGGCAAGGAAATGGCTGATAGGAGACTAAAGTATGGATTAGTAGTTTCTATGGCCAATGTGGATTGGTGTAACTCGCGAGAAGTGTAAATTCTGTCTTCGTTAGATTGCTCGAAATTAATATTATCAAAAAATATTAACTGTGATCTTGGAAGATGGTAAATATGATTAAAAATGTGCTCCTCTACATTTTGTGCGCTCGAAATTTGGCCGATGCATGGTTGTTTATAATTGCTTTGAAAGATTTAGTCGTTTTAATGCATTCCTTGCGGCTCATATTTTAGTGAAAGGAAAATATTCAGACGGCAGAATATTTGATATTATTATCGTCTTGATGAAGGATCACTTTGGGACTATTTTCCTTCTGTTTAATGCATACGTAGAACTTTAATTTATGACAGCGTTAAATATATGCTAAATTATAGACGTCATATTCACTCTTCGCCTCCTTATGACTCTGCATCAACAGAGCTAAGGAGCAAAGCTTTTTACGCTCGTATCTTATGTCCGAATTAATCAGTGGAATGGCGAAGGCGAAACCCTCTCATTTGGCACTGCGAAATGAAAACACTATTGGAAGTAAATTAGATAGTCCCCTTGTGCTGGATTCAGGCACGATCATCTCCGTAGAGCAACAAGCATTTCGAGGCGTAGGTAACACTCGCAGTCCATTCGAGAGAAGAGTACGATATGCTGATGACGCGTGTCGTGGTTTAGAAGTTGGTAGTGCAGAAGTCCCTTTCCGGATCTGGAGAACCTCTCAGGAAAAAAAGCCCTTTCGAAGTCATGCGGAAAAAGACTTTAAAAATCCGCCGTGAGATTCATGCCTCTGTCCCTGTCCCACAATATCGATGAAATCTACTGATTTATGTCCTGCGGCTCTCCCAGAGACACCCACGATCGTTGGGGGAGACCTCTTGGCTTTCTTTTCATCTCTCTCCTCCCATCGTCCACATTTGCTGGGTCACGGAGTCTCTTTCTCGACTATTGCAGAGCTATTCCTTCCAGCGGGAAATCCCAGCCCCACTTCCTCAATCCGGCATTGCCCATAGCGTTTATTCTGCGTTATTCCTTGCCTTAATATTGGCGTTTTAGCGACTTGTACCCATCTGCATTCCATTTAGCGTGAACTATGCCAGTCGACACGAATCTTCCTGCGTCGTGGCAGGTGCTCCATTTTGCGGCTAAAACAATACACGTCTCTCACAAGCTGCTACATTCCTGGTAAATTTGGGTCTTGCTGCTGTGAAACTTAAAGATGGCGGTCGAGGCGCTCTTGATAGTCTATGGAAAATAAGCTATCGGTAGCCCACGAGGATATTTTCCTCAGTTCGCGATTGATGTTGAATGAATTCAATGAATATATCATACAACTACAATTCTATCTATCGTAGCTCGTCGTATTATTTTCATATTCATTCACTTCGGGAATAGCTCTCTGGGTCAGTTTGCTCATCTCTGGTCTATGGTCCGACCGTACGTAGCCCATCTAAAATATGGTTCTACAAAGCTCTTGATGGGAACTACAAAGAACTTGATGGGACTCCTCCTTGGGCAACGCTTCTCTGGACGGAGGGAAAATTTGCTACGGTTCCATTCCGAGGAAACACAAGGTCTTCCCGCGATGAAACGCATAGCAGAGCACAATGTCGTAGGGTTGATGCAAAGCAGGGAAAAACTCTGGGAAAAACGTCCCGTGCGAAGCCAGATTTACAAGTCCTTCCTCACTTTCGTGCCTGAGTACTACCCATTTCTCCTTCCGCTGTCCCTCCTCTTATTTTGTCGGAAACCCGAATCCTCACTTCACCTATTCCACCTCCTTCCCTCTCCTCTCCGCATTGCAACTTCTCTTTCCACCCCCTCTACTCCCCCGCCGTGATACTGCCTCACCAAGGAGACTCCTCGTGCAGGTATACGTGTGTTTGTGTGTAGATATATGGTTGCTCATGCTTTTATATAGTATATAATGCGTGAGGGGGAAAAATGACTAAATCGCAGTCGGATCCCGATCCCTATCATTTCTATGCCGCAGTCTATCACTGTAGTCTAACCTCGCTAGAGAGCCGACCGTCCCTCTGTTTAATTCCCGGGAAACACGGGGAATTATATATTGTTTGTTGCCTTATCAGCGTGCGGTTGGACACGCAATCCGAGAGTGGACATTTTTATCGTGCTTACCGTCCTCCTCGGAGTCGCCTCCTCCTCCTCCCTCCCCCCCCATTTCCCAAGATCCTTTTCCCTCACACGACCCAGCCCACCACCCCCTCCGTCCGACGTCGTTGCTTAAACCTCCCCTTACGACCCGCTGCTCCACCTTAACCTCCCTCCCACCCCTTGAATCGAGCGTCTTTGGGTCCTTACTTATTCATACCCTGAGAAGCCAGTGAGTACCCGCTTTCGTCCTCTAACCTGGAAACCACAATCCAAGTGTGGGCCCCTTTCATTCGAGACCTTTAAATCTTGGGCTCATTCGCCGCCCGCTCTTTGGCCACGTGACTCGTCTTCTTTTTCCTCATATGGACATATGCTTCCGTTATGCGGGCCGCCTGTTCGGTGTATGTCTATTTTTGCTGATGTTGCTGGTGTGAATTTCGACCCGAAGTCTTTTCGTCTGGACGTTTCAAGGGATGCAACAGTACGAATTGGCGAGCATCGATGGGAGATTATATCCTGGAAACGATTTATAACGTTTGAATTTTTCAATTGCTTGTGATAGTTTGATCATGATGGATTAGGACGATTAAAAATAGTCTCTAGTAAAATAGCAATTTTCTCCTCGTAACAGTTTGCGCGTGTTTTATTTTTTTATTAATATTAGAAAAAGGCACCATCTCTAAAGTATTCATCCATTGAGTGAGGTTTGAGTAAATGCTTTTGAATTTTCTGATCGATGGTCTATCAGCTTGGAAACCATTCGCCTATTTTATTTTTCTTCGACTACCAGACTTATTTTTTCAAAGCTTGTATCCCTTTAAAGAATGTTGTTTGTTGTAATTTGGCTCAGCGTTAGTACTTCGGCGGTCGATTTTAATAGCTTTAAAGACAGTGTACTTCTTTGTTTAGTTCTCATATTATTACCAGCTGATAACAAAGGTGCCATTTTTATCGTGAAGTTAGTTCTTAAAGAACCCTTAAACGAATTTTCTTCAGCTCTAAAACGACGAGAAATGATAAACTGTCCAAAAAGTATGCATTTCTTCATATTACTCTTGCCAACCACTAAAAACTGCATCACTGAATAAAATCAGAATAATAATTGTATTAATTAAAGTTTCAATACTACTGCGAGGTGGATTGCATTCATTCGTAACACCAACCGGCGATGAATGATTTCCGTAAAAAAATTAATTTTTCAGGTGAAAAAAAAACAAAACTAACTAATATGCTGGAAATTTTCTGAATAAAGTATGTTAACTTATTAATTATGAATATAAATTATTTTTCGAAGATATTTAATTCTACTAAGTAGAGACCATACTGTGAGTTCAAAGAAACAAGTTACCAAGAAAGTGATTCTGTGATATTATATATTTATTGAGAGAATATTTTTTACAATATTTTATGTTGGCGGTGAAAGCAGATGGTCGAGAGCCCCAGCTTAAAGACTTGAATTTTATACAAAACGCTTTTATTTTAGTGATATAGATTATGTGTCTAATGTGAAGATTTATAATGAGTACATAGATTTGGAAACATATTTAGGTGTATTGATCCGGAGACATGGTTAGGAAGACGTATTTAAGTGAAGGATTTGAGTTTTTTATCGTTTAGATCTTGAAAGACGGTGACATCCGGAGTAAACCTTTTAATCCATTTCTAAGAACGAGCGTTTTCCAGAGTCCATTTGCTGTCCTTTGATACAGTAAGAATTCGAGAATGAAGGAAAATAGATTTCTTTTGGACTAATTCTTCTCTTCATTGATCTGACAGTGGACAGGTTATGTCTTTCTCTCATGGCGTGTCTCCTCCTTTGTCCTATTTTCCCAGAATTTCCAATCCAGGTGTTCAGTTTCTCAGCCTATCCATCGTGCACTCCGCTCAAGGTGGTGTCTTCTGTCTCCTTCACGGCTGTGGATTCGCTCCCGAAACACAATGAGGAAGAGTTCAAAATCACCGGAACGCGCGGATCTAAGCGACTGCGGAGCGGCATTCCTCTCCCGCCCCGAGACATCCGGCTCGCTTTTCCGGAGATTAGGGAATTGGAAATGAACTGGAGTCTCGAGTTATCGTCTGCCCCTTGCGGACTGGGTGGGGCGATGGCTTAGCGGAACGAGATGTAGAACGGAGGTAGCAGGAGTTAAGTAGGTGCTGTTCATTGGAGTACCCAGGTTTTATCTCACCAGTCTAGACATGGAACAAGCTTCGTGTTTGCTGATTGTATTGTATGGAAATGTTCTCCCTCTCTCCTTCTCCATAGATATGATAATTAGGGACTGCATGAATGTATAAATGGCTGGTAAGATTAAGAATGTGGCCTCAAAGATGTCTGGAGCTCTACCTATCCGTCAAAAATGTATATTATGTTAGAGCACGCCTCTTCGAAGTGAGGGAGCGGAAGCTCAAGCGTTAAATGGTGTTTAACTTAGATTAAATGGGGCTATAATAAGTCCCCACCCACTTTTGAAGAATGCTGATTTCTTTTATGTCATTTAAATTTTAAAATTAAATTTGAGGACACTTTTGCATATTTATAATTACCTATCATTAATAATATTTAAGTTGTTAGAGTTTGAACCAAAAACACGTATTAGGCTTTTACTATGACGGAAAGAAATGTCTTGGCACTTGATGCACAGCTTTTACTTGCGTATGAATAAGAATTCCATCTGATATTCGTTAATTGAGAGATGCTGACGCAAACGTATGTAATGGTGGAGTTCATCGATTCAGTGAGAATTTTTGAAGCAAATGGAAGTACCCACGAAGATAAATCATTAACAGAAAACTCGAACCTTAATAAATATCAAGCTGACTTAGAAATACTTGGATGAGATTATAAATACTTATTGTATCTGCTAATAATTTCTTGTGCGTAAAACATTCATGAATTAACGCGACTTTGAGCATAAGGTTCAGGTAGAATATCCTTAATGAAAGTTTTTAAAAATCCTTGCAGTAAATCTTTTTTGGCACTACGCTTTCATTCCAATTAACTACGGTTTCATTGTATGCATTGTAAAATCATATTTTTATTTGGGGAACAAATCTCTTGGTTTGCTCTTGAGAATTTGATTGCTAAGAAAATTATGAGGTATATTTTACTTCGTAGCCATAGACTTTTGCCATATAAATTCCACATGTATCTACAATCTCCAGTTTTGAACATATATTATTTGACCGTTAAGTAAATTAAATTATTTTACATAGTAGAGAATTTAATTTTATGGATACAGATTAAAATATGAGAAAGGTCAGGAATAAAAATGTTTTTGTGCCGAAACGGGTAATGATGATCTTAGTGTTACTGCTTGGTGAGACACTAGGTATATATAATGCAGACCTTGTGCAAAGTGTATATAGTTATCACCAAAATGAATTCTAAATACTTGGGATTAAAATTAAGTGTTTTTTCCCCAGTCAGTCTGCGAATTAATCTTTTCTGCGAGGTGAGTGAAGACCATTCATTCGGATCATCCCATTTGTTCTCGTTGTACAAGCGGTATCAGGCGGAAGTCTTCTATGGCATCAGTGTCAAAGGTTGTCTTGTTAGCAGGTCACCGAGTAAAATTTATTGATGTGGGAGGATTTGATCCTATTAAATTAAGCCATCGTAATTTATCCTCTTGAACCGACTGTCTGTGGAGCATGCATCTATGAGACTGATTGTAGCCTACAATTTCTCCATTTGTGTTTCCCCTTTGGTGTGGTGTTAATGAGGTATTAATTAATGTGGTTTTTGCTAATTTTTCCGTTAGGGGTGTGATTCCGTCATCGGTGAACATTAAATTCAATCATAATTGAGTTTTCTACCGTCATTGCGTGAGCTACATATAATTGATTTATAGTGCGCATTCAGAAAGCCACCTTTACTTATCGCTACCATCCCTGAAAATGCGAGTGAAGCCAGCGACTATGGAGTCATGGGCTCCTCATATAGGCCTCAATCCATACTTAAATGTAGATTTGTAATTTACACGTAATTTTACTTCAAATCAGGGAAAATTTAAAATGATTGCGATAAAAATGGTCAATTCTCTCTTGGAGTTCAACCCTTATACTTATTGTAAGGCGGCGGGATTAACTCAGTACGGCACACTCCTTTAGGGAACTTCTGGGGTAAATGGAGTCTGTTGGATCCCAGGGATCTCGGAAGGCTATCAGAAACATTTTCCCTTGCCACCGGAAGGCCACGGCCCGGATACACTCGCTGCATGAGCCCGAGGTTCCCCGAGGATAATGTATGCGGCTGCGAAATAGAATTTATCGCGATGGTCGATGGGTGAGGGTGGGAGACCGAAAATAAAGGAGGTGGAGGAGATGAACCCAATGGGTATCTCGCAAAGGGAGGCCGAAAACCTTCCGCGGCTCGCTTTAAATCCCTCACTCAACCTCGCCTTTCCGCCTCCGATGCCGCAAGCGCCTCCCGCGGCCCCACGCCTTAAACATCCCCCGCCGTCCACCCGTGCTTCCTCTATCCCCCCCACCATACCCTCCCTGCCGCTCGCCACCCTTGGCAGTTGAGGTCTTAATGGAGGAAAAGGAGCCCTCAATGCCTCACCTCCCTCCCTCAAACTCTCGTGAATTCCCGCCGCCCTCAACCTCTGCACTCTTTGATTTTCCCCCCTCTCGAAGGTCCCCCCTCCGTTCGTAAACATCGCCATTTTCCGCAGCAGATATTCGACCTCCCCCCTGCCCCACTCCCCCAACACTCCCTGAAATACTCACGCCTCGGAATTGTCTCGCAAATGCGCATTTTTTCGCCCGTCAGTTTTATCATACGGTTACAAATCAAGGTGTTTTGTGGGGGAGGGGAGAGATAGAGAGCGGCCGTACGTACATCACCCGCTCAGGTGGGGAGGAGTGGCTACCTTTCCTCCACTCTCCCTCTCTCCCACCCTCTCTGACCCGCAGGCTCGGGCACAATGTTATCAAGCGTTGAAATCTGTGGAGATGGTTGGGAGAGGAGAGCGGTTTGGCGGGTGTGTGTGGTGAAGGGTGGTGCATCGGCGAATTCCTTCGTTATTTTCAAGGAGAACGGCGGAGAAGCGTTTTTGCTCGGATAGCTGAGATTACTCGCTTGTGAATTCTTCGCGTCTCAATGCGCGACTTAAAGTGATTTTATGACGCCATGAAGGTGAATGATTTGTATGTTGCGACCTACTTCTCTGTGGTAGGTTGAAATATTTGAGCTGACGATGATCATTTTGCCCTCGGCGTATTGCCATGGCTCAGTTAATTCTTCCTCCGGGTATTTCTTTCTCTATTGTGTAAAGAAAATAGTGTGTGCCCTTTTGATGAGTTATGCTGATCGTTATTGTTGGATAAAATTATATCGGTAGAGTTTCCAAGCATACAACATAACTTAATTTCTGCTCGAAAACCTGTTATCTGGAGAGAGATAAGCAGGCCCAAAGGCCAAACCTTTTTCTTTAATTCCAAAGGTTGGGGTGAAACCCGTATTGCGTTCTAATATGCTTAAAGAATGTAAAACGAGATATTTCTTGTGTTGTGTTAATAACATATATTTAGTGAAGGCATAGATTTGTTCTCCCGCGGGTGATAATCTTAAAAGGATTGAGTGGTTAACAAGGGTTTGCCAACATGCTACCGCAGACCAATGAAATGTATTGGCTTTGAAACTTCAAACAGAAATTCTGGAATTCGATAAAAATTGGGTAATCCTTAGTTTTGGGAAGAAAACAAAATAATCATCTGATATTAACTTTATCATTTTCCATTTCAGTAATTGGAAACCACTAGGTTGCTTTTAAAAAGTTAGATTATGTTAGTTAAATGGTTTATATTGACTAATAAGGTTCCAAGAAAATCAAAGTGGAATTCAAGAATATGTAGTGCATTGATTTCTCTTTCTGCTTGGCCTTCAGAAAAGACACTATTTATATTCTTGAAACAAATTTATCATCTTTTTTATCAAAATATTTGGAAAATAAAAATGTTCTTAGCATTGAAACAGGTTTTTTAAAAATAATAGAATATCCGAAGAATCGGTTTTCAAAGGAATGGGGTTCATGCTCTTCTCGGTTTAACAGATTTTACTTTTGAATAAAAATAATACTACCGGCAACAGGTCTTATTTTACTTTGAACCTGATTTTTAATGCATATTATAGACTAGATTGGTAAATATTTATTATTTTTCACTTCCTTCGTCTAAAATGTGTCACACAAATTAATCGTCAGTTACTAATTTTGATGAAGGTCTGCTGTCACTTTTCACCCTGGGTCTAAGTCCGTATTTTATGTCTGTGGTCCCTTGCTGGTCATTTGTTGATTCCTATATCTTTCATTTCCTATAGACGGAAAAAAATAATTGAAATTTACTCTTCAATTCATCTAATGGAAATAGTTTTTATCGTTGATTTAGTCATATCTCTTCTTCACTTAGGCCTGTATGATCACTAACAACATTTTTCTCTTTCCTCCCTCCATTTGTTTGAGGGCTAAAACTCTACCTTGCGCCTTGAACTCTCTCCCTAACTAGAGCTGCGTGGCCACATTTTACAATTAGTGAGCATTTACTTTATTATGTATGGTTACGGCGTATAATTTAAATATAATGCTATATTTTACCGAGCAGAACATTTTAATTTTTGACTTCAAAATAGTCCATCAAGAATAGCGCAATATACAGACATGCGAAATTCTGACTCACCGAAGTAGCATATCGAATTTATCATCATAAGGTGGCTTCACTTTCATCTGTTTCTTTGACATACAATACTGTATAATGTCAATGGAACTCCGTATCAATAGGAGAAACTTACTTATTTCATACATTCATTTTAAACTGGCTTTGCGGCACAGGAGCATTTACAGAAAAAGAAATATACAATATAAAAATAAAAATTTAAGCTAAGTTTTAATTTCGTTGCAACTCATGTTTTCTATTTTAATCACCGACTTAGTGTCTCGAAATAACATCTTCGTATACTCCATATCGAACCAACCACTTTCTCGTGATTGGTGTGGTGTTTTTGTCAAGGGCAGTTGAAAACATTTTGTCGATGAATGGCTGTCAATTCGCTTGTGGATCGCCATAGATATACTAAGGAATGCACCCGCATTATTCTGATATTTTTTCCTTAGAACTAGTCAGAGGTCCTTTCAAGTCTACATCGTTAGAAACAACTATGAAAGGGAAATTAAAATGACGAAAAACATGTTTTTCCAATAACTCGCCCTTGTAGCCTGAGGTTGCCGCTTCGATATTGGCGATGCGGACCGTTGTGTATTAGTTATGAAAATTAGTAACTCATTAAGTATTCTCTCATTCTATAAGTAAGCCGGACTTAATGCTGAATTTCACTTGCAGATTTGATTTGCACCAATGCATGTGATAAGATGGGCAACTTACATTGTGGTGTAAGTATGATCGGTACCCAAGATTCCCAAGTCGGTATCCACTTCATTCCAGCGTTTTTAAATTTTTTTTGTGGATGAATTTCAACGATTTGATTTTATCCAAAGACAAAAATATCGTTGAATGTAAAGGATAAATTTAGTATTATAAATTAAATATTATTTTTATAGGGGATTTAAATTAATTCTTTGACTGGTGGAATGAAGATATTATTTTCGTTAGACTGGTATTAATTAAATACGAGCATTCCCATTTTACAACTTGAAATTTTTGATATTACATTGTAAAAGTAGGACGCAGCAGTCATCATTAAAATATCATGCTGCTAACGTTTTAGCGTTGAATCTGAACTATCTGTCTTCATTCTATATTTATTGTGGTTTTTTTGCGAGTTTGATTTGTACACTAGGATTTTTCTTGATGATTTTCAGCGATGTACATAGGTTTTAGCTATAGCGTTTTAAAATTCTTGTGTATAGAGTACGGAATTTTTTTGGAATCCATGATTGGAAAAAAACAATATAGTCACGCAATTATAAACCAGAGTCTTTAGTGGTGTATGGAAAGGTGTGGTGTTACTTTTTTATATGAAAGTGAAGTAGTTAAGAATGCGGAAACAGTACTTTACTCGCCTGAGAAAATTTCTAGATACCGTTTACAAGAAAGCATTGTGGTTAGTCGTTCGATTGTGTACCCCGGAAAGCTCGTAATCATAATTTTGAGGAATAAAATTATGTTGCGTGAGATGGAAGATATAATATCCGAAAACAACTTTGTATCAGAAATTTTCTCTAAGAGATTTATTCAATGTCAATTCATAACTTTCCTCGCAAATCTGCTGAGAATTTTCTTTTGTCCAGATTATGACTTACTATATTTTTTTCTACATAGATTGAAGCCGTGATTTGCGATTGCTCCTTATAAAAAAACGCGTAAGCATCAGAGGGGGAGAGAGAATGTGACTAATGGGAGAGACGGAAAGCGAGTCAGAGAGAGAGAGAGAGTGAGCGGTACTCGATAGTGAGGGAAGTGGGTGTGCAAGGGGGGTAATTCCGATGTGAATTTGATAAAGGCATGTGGATGGAGTAGGAAATGGGGAAGAAGGGAAGGGTTTTAGTGGGAAATAATAAAAGAAGAAGACGGGAGTTGAGTTTGAGTGTGGAAAGAGCCAGCGGAACATTGTCGGTAAAGCGAGGGGGAAAAAACCTGTTCGGCAAACACGTACGCGTCGCGACTGAGTTACGAGCGCTGTCTAACGCATTTCCGTTCCCGTTTGACTTCGTGACCACCCCTTCCCAATCTCCTCCTCCCGCCATCATCCCCTTTAACCCACCCTCCTCCCTCCCCCGCCGCCGCTGCCACCACCAACCTACTAAAACACAAGAATCTCTCTCCCTCCAGACTTCCACCCTGCCTCCCCCGCTGACTTCATACCCCGAACCCCTATAACTATACAGAAGGGGGTAATTCTCCTCTTCTCTCCCGTCCTCCCCTCTTCCATCCTCCTCCACTGTCCCTTGGCAATATTTCTTCCTCCCTCCCTCCCCCTTTCCGAGGTTAAACCTATGCAATCATTCCATAGCTTACCCGCCGACTTCCCTTCAATCTATCGCGGACCCGTGTGCCACCCTCCTCGGCCCCCTTTCCCCTTCGATTTTTGAACTGCCCCAACCCCGCCCCCGATGCTCCTCGCTCCTCATCCCTCCGCCATCATTTTGGTACACCGGTGTAACAACGGCGACTCCATTTCTCTCCCCCGGGCCCACCGTCACTGCCCCACCTACTCCCTTCTGTCCCCGGATGAAAAAATACATATACGCTCATCCGTGCCGTCTGAACTGGGTTGGAGTGAGCTCAGTCACTTCATTGGTCGCGAGTCTCTCGCTCAAAAATCCATCGCAATTTTTCACGACGCTGTGGCTTACGGCGTCGTATCGGAGGCCTAATTTATTCTCGTAGTCAATAGTTTCGCTTCAGCGGAATTCCTTTATTTTTTCTAGTTCATTCGAGCAGGGAGAATGTTAGAGAGGCCATTTTTACACCTCATCCGTCGTCGGTAGTGATTGAACTTCTATTCCGACACAGAGCGATCTTCACTCACTCGGAGCGATGCACTTGAAAAGCGTTTATTGGGATGCTTTGTCTACGTGGGCCTACGGGTCCAATTTATCGGAATTGGGTTTTTGTATTGTCTTGAGTGATGGCTTCCCATTCATAGAGTCTGGGTTCCAATCTGGGCATTGGTGGAGATTTATCATAGGAATCCCGTTGCAGTGAGTATTTAATACGCTGTACTCCGTCCATTGGTTGATACATAGGCCTGCGCGGCTTCTGTGAAAAGTGGCGTCATTCTGACGGCAGGTCTCTCTTCACGCTGCCTTCATTTGTATAAAAAATATAATAAACAAAATATCCATTCCTAGCCAACTTACCGATCTATAATTAATGAAGCAAAAAATTAATGACCAAATAGCATAAGCTGTCGGTCGCCTCCATCCAAAAATATCATTCTAACTAATTTAATATCACGTGTAAAATAAGAGTAAGTTGGCGGAACGACCTTTGCACTCAACGTTGAAGTCTGAGGTGGAAAGAACAATTTCATCTCATCAATCGACTATCTTTTTTCGTTATTTTGAACTGTGTCAAATAATCTTCTGGTAGCAAATGCTCTCCTCCAGACAAACCATTGGGGTATTTGTTTTCCTCATTTTCTTCTACCCACATGAGGTGAATTATAGATCTTGATCCCAAACCTGAAAATCAACTTTAACCTAAAATCGAAGATGATTCTCATGTGGTCAGAGGGAAAAGTAGTCGGTGATCAGCTCGAATCATTTTATTATATGCGTCATCAATGTTAACATAGCAAGTATTGGGTGAAATTGGTGCGAGCTGATAAAATAAAATTAAACGACATTGTGTTTCTCACGAAAAATATCTTAATTATTGTGCCAACTTTACGAATTTTCCAGTGCGATAACGATTTTTTGATCAGGTTTGGGATTATATGTTTATCAAGCTAAGCTCTTACTTCTGGTCGTATTCCTAATGTAATTTAAATATCACCTTTGGTTTTTACTATGAAATCATCGCTTTAATAGTTGGATCTATAATAAATCAGGTTATAAAATAGGAACTGGTAAATAATTACAATTTGTATCAAATGACTTAACTAAATAAATGATTTAATAAGTATTTTAAACTGTGGAACTACCTCTAATACCTCACTTACTATAATGACTTCTGTTGTAATTTTATGAATTAAGAGTTTAAAATTTGGTGCCAACTTCATGACGCTACCTGACGCTACGGAGAATCATCTTATGTATGCAGTCAAAGGTAGTAATCATGAAACCTCATATCCAAGAATCTACTAATGTCTTTCCTATGAATAGAGTTTTTATTTCTCAACCTGTAAAAATATTATTCAGCTGAAAAAAATAAAAAACAGCTCCAGTTTTTCGTTAGGTATGTGTTACATAATTCGATATTACCGAAATATCCCCAGCATTTATACATGCTGCATATTTAAATCGTAATTACTTGGCTAATGTATTAAGAGTACGATTATTTGTGAGTTTTTTTTCTGTTAATTAGAAAATTATATATTAACCAAGTTTACAAAATTCAGATGCAATCATCTCGTAAATTTGAACTTCAATGATCTCGACGGAAAAAACCGTAAGTTGTAAAGTCATATTTTTATATCACTTTTCTCAGCTGAATTATTATCATTAAGTATCAATTCAACTCTAAAAATACCAATTCAGTGATTCCCCAACGAATTTTGCATTCAAAGTTTCCCGCTAACCCTCTTGTTCTAGTATCAATATGCATTTTTCCACACGGAGAGTCGGCTGACTAAATCCACAGACTGAGCTAAGCAACCACAATAGAGTTGACTGCGGCATTAACAGTTATGGAGTGAGACATGCGATATTTCATTTCTGTCATGCGATCATGTTAGCGCCAGTCACGGTTTCATTTGATTTTTTACACTTGAAAAAGTTCCTAAAATATTTTGGAAATAAAATTATTCAAAGTACATTATCTGAGTGGCACGGAAAAAAGTTAAACTATTATTTAAAAAAATAGAATGCATCTTATATTTGAAGAGTAAAGATGCACTCAAAAAACTCGGATGAACAAGAGAGAGAAGCTTAGTGAACTCATTTTTGCTACCCAACTGTCTCTTAAAAACATTAATGATAGATGGAATGAATGGGATGAATTGCCGAGGAAGTTAGAGGCGGGAATACATCTGGCAAATTTAGAACGACATCAAAGACAAGGTTGGCATGAAACGGTTAGGTGATAAGATAGTGGAGTGGAGTTCAGCTGACCAATCTATGGATAGATGATTTCTAATGATCATAGTATACGTTGTAGTAATAAGAGAAGAACACTCGCAAAGAGATGAAGAAACAGACTTATTTATGCAAAGACAGGTTTTTCTTTAACAAGCTTTAGTGAATGATTTAGTATCACTCTTGAGACTAGGATAATCGCATGCATGAAGAAAGTCCTAAGGAAATTGTTAGGTAAACTATATATAGTAATTTCTGAACGCTTGCGTTTGTGCATGAATGGATTGACCAATTTGATATCCCGATACAATATATGAATCCTTAGTTTTGATCAAATTTCTTTTAATTGCCATCTTAAAACCACTTAAATCCACCAAAATGAAAAAAATCAAATATTCTCTTTGACCGCCAATGTCTTCTCTTTTTATTCTGTGCATCGTAAGACGCTTGTTTCAGTCTACGCAGTAAAGTTGCCTCTGAACTTTTTATGCCGATGGAAAAGAATTCGCTGAAAGTTGCGTCATGTATTTCGGTTGGTGTAGTATTACTAATGCCGGCTACGGGATAGCAGGGGATTATTGGCCATAGTCAACGAATGCTCTCAAAGAGTACCCTCTGTGCATCATGCTCTTTTTTCTTTCGTATTACCTTCGTTATATCCTTATCAATGTCCCCTTAAAGGGTAAAAAAGCGAGGACGAGGGATAAAAAGAGGAAAGGTGTTCCGGTTGGGGGAAAAAATGGGTGCTAATTTAGTGACTAGTGCCCGTGGCTCGATCTCTCTTTCTCTTCGGGAGCCAATATTTTTTCTCCGCCAGCCACCTGCTACAACTGCCGTCTGCGTGGAAACTGGCCGCATTTGCGATGGAAGCGGCGCTGCGGCGGATATCTTGATCCTTAAGAAAATCCACGCTAAATTGAGCATGGGAGAAACTGGCATTAAGCAAAGTAACCTAGTAATATTCCTCTATAAATTATCTATTTATTTCCCAACCGGTTACATTGGCTCTGCGTAATTTTCAAGGTTGACTGTCCTTGTTGTAGTGCCTCGGTGATCGTTTGAGGTGTTGTTGGCCTGTAATAGCGAGAAAATTAATTTTTTGTCTGAAATGTTTAACATTTAATTGTAAATACGAATAAGAATACACCTTAATATTTTCAGTGAAGCTGAATCAATACATTGGTGATCTGTAAATTTCCTTTGTGAGTATTGAAATAAGATATGTGTCAACGAATGAAGTACTTGTGATTGTTTTGATGGTGGCAGGATAATTTTTTTCAGCAATATCTATCCTCATGAATTGCGGTACATACGTGGGTGATTTAATTCAAATTCCTGTTCTTTGTTAGGTGTGAGTCGCTCTCATCGAATATTTGGGTGGCTAATAATTCTGGTATATATATGTTAACCTCGCTACAATTATAATACATAATGCAAATGAATTTTAAGCTGTTGATTTTTTGCGTACATTGTAATTGTGTCGTTCCATTTCTGATTGGAAGTTCAATTCCTGTACTTGATGGGATCTATTCCATTTTTATTACTCTTTGACGGTGTCTACATCTAAGCTGCAAATCCTATTAATCCCACGAATTGAATCCCTCTTGTAAACTCTTATGTAATTCGTATATTTTCGTATTAACAGTCTAACATTGCACTTATCATTTTCTACTTCCCCCATTCATCTGCAAGATGCTCATGGCAATATAAAATGAAATTTGTGCAGTGGTTTATCTGAAATGAGCTTTTATAAGTCAAGGAATATATGAAGGCCTTAAATCGGAGCTTAATTTTTTTGCGCCAACTTGCATGGTATCACTCGACCTGCTCAAGGAAAGGTTTCCCTAGCAATACGTTTTCATTGTCAATAATAGGTTTTTTAATTTTAGAATTACAGATAATTCCTCCAAAAGTAATATTTTCGGATTAATATTGGGCCACTGAGGTCTTCACTCAAGAAAAAAATTGTTATTGTATTGATTAGCCGGAAATAGATTGTGAGGAAGAATTTCTGATAATTGACTTTTTAGTAATACAGAAATTTCCGCAATAGGTAATGCTGACTGCTATTAGCTTAAATATTAGCTAATCAATATTTTCCAGAATAGGTAATGCTGTTAGCTACAGCTACTATTACTACAGTACGGGCAGCTATTAGCTTAGCAATATATAGCTGACAGTATCATTTGTAGGTAAGTGTGCAGTTGATTGAATGAAGTTAAATTTGAAAAACTATAATACATTGCACTCTAATTTTTGACAGTGAATGCGGATGGATGTAGTTTTAAACACTGGAGTTTTGTCATTATGAGATGCCTGAAGAATCGTTGTAAAATTATATTCAAGCGCTAAAGATATAAATAAAATTGAGTAACAATTGGAATCAGCACGATAAATTTAATATGTACCTCAAAAGATTAATGATTTTTCAGTTGATATTAGCAAAAAAAAAATATTTTAGTTAAAAGTTTCGACTTGATGCTGAAAATCGAGTTCTTCGTTTAAATGTTGTTCTTAGTTAGTACTTCATAAGGCTAGAATAAGACCTCGAACCTATTCATTGCTAAGGAATTTATTTTAGAAATACAGTGATTGAGGGTTGATCAATGAGCAATTTATGTGTTTAAAATGGCAATAATTCGTGCCTTTAGCGATGATTGATGTGATTAGCCATTATTTTATCTGTGCAGCTCACATCTACTCCAAAGTATCCCCGAAAGTCATAAATACATCGTCATGTATGGCAATGCCCCTTGATCAAGGTTTAGTTGATTCTACTGAGCCTGGTTAAGGATGAGTCATAGAGCAAGTGGTGATGTGATGGATAGGCTTAGATCGACCGGAGATACGTCGGAACTGCGATGCCTGCGATGTGTGCAACGCTTGCTATCCTCACCTGTTCTCGCACGTTAAAGTCTCCTCGCTGTAAATTACTCGCTAGACAGGTTTGTGAGGATTTAATTCTAATGGCGTTGAAAAAGGTATAAGGTGAAGAATTTATAGGAATCTGATAACAACATTATATATGCTGACTTTGTTTATATAATTTGCCAGTGTTCCAGTTTTTTGTTGCAGTTTTATCGTTGGAAGTCAATTTGTTAAATCGGGAATATGTGTAAAAATATACCTCAAATGTGACGATTTGGCATGTTTCTACTATGGGTATGGATACTAACAGGTGTCTTCAATTGTCAAGTAAGCTGCTTCTGATGTTATTTTTTTACTGAGTTATACGAGGTGTTGGCTCATAAAATGATAAAATTGTTATCAATGCATCACGCAAACTTCAGCGCATATTTTTATGAGGCCATTTATTTCACGGTGGAGTCTACTCTAAATCACACATTACGGAACGTGCTGAGTTTCCACCTTTGGGCTTTCACGACTGTAAAGTAAATGTGCCACGAAGAAAAATCTTGGCCTCTGAGTTTACTCTTAAAGAGTAAATACTTTTGAAAAATTGATCGCTACAGAAGGCGTCCAAATAACAAATTGCACGGTCATGGAACTTGCGACTCTCTTAGAAGAGTCATTGACAGTCGATCGGGATGTAAGCTCTGAAATTAACAAGGCTAGTGTTCCAAAGATGTTTTTTTGTCTATTGTTACAAGATTAAAATCGCTATGTGCTACATACAAAGCTGGAATTCTCAGTGAATAATTTCAATTCATAACGTGATAATAATAAAGTATTATTATTCAGTGGTCAAGAAACTGTCTCCTTTAAGATGTTTTTGGCACCTATATTGCATCAAGATGTCGAGTAAATTTTACCCCAGGTTTCCCACAACAGAAAGGTTTACACTTAGCTAATTGTCCTCTTATTCAAAAAGCCGTCGCACTGAGAAAGGACTATTAAAAAATGTTTTTCCTTAAACATTGCTACCGATCAAGGAAGTAGATAAATACTGGAGACAGGTTCATTTACTTAGTGTCTGAAATAGGATTCTTTGATTCTGTTGTGTTGCATTTAAAAGGCTAAGCGCATTATATTATTTTCATTCAAAATAAGTATATGCTTTTCATATAGTATTAAAGTAATATGCATATAGTAAGCCAAGTCAGTAAAAGTGGAATCGACCCTCTCAAAGTTTTTATATAATTTTAAGGGATTGTCATTACTGTATTTAGGTATATATTTTTGCGTTTTGCCTCAATCGTGTCATAAGCTCTGGGTACAAATGGTAGTGGATACATTGCAAACGGAATATTATGTGCTAGTTCTTCCAAGTTTTAATAGCTTAAATTCCCAAATTTGATACAGAGAATAATTACAGTCGTATTAGGTTAAAAACATCGACGAAGTGATGGTAATGTAATTCTTTCATCTTGTATTGCAAGTTAAACTGCATTTGGCTATTTCCTCTGAAATTATCCCCGCACATAATGCTCCTAATGCGATGAGAAAAAAAGAAACAACATCTTTAGCAGTGGTGAGCATTGTTTATATAACCTTCATTAGTTCATAATGTGGCAATAATTTTGTGTTTTCTACTGGCTTATCATTGGAAATGCGACAGTTTTCGACTTGTATGCCATATCATACAACATTATATTATTTTTTAACTATTCCTTTATTTAGTGGAAACTGAGCTTTCATCGCTTTGACGCACCTGGTTGTGGGATGACAGCAGGAACTGGTTCTCATGTTAAAAACAAATTGCTGGAAAACAAATAATTTTGCTCGTTTATTAATGGAAATATTCCTCAAAATTTGATCATTTTCAAATGATTGGGAAAAGATATTTCTCGGTAGCAAATATTTTGTCCCATGAAGGGTTAGTCTTGCCATCTATTTTAATAGGAGCCTTGCTGGACCTCAAGAGATAAGCGTTTTCCTCATATAGCATGTTCATCTACTACATTTTTAACATTGATTATCATTATTTTCTTGCGTAATTCGCATTTTTAAATTGGTTATTAAAAATGTTTGGATTGTAAAAATCAATATCAAGCACAAAATATTTTCAAGCTAATCTTCCCATCTATCTACCCCATGTCTTTGAAGATACTGCTATTTTGATCTCTGATTGTTGACGGTAAAAATTAGATTCTGAATATATCGGCTCAACAATCCGTCTCTTTCATCTTGTTCTTATGATTCAATCTAGAACTATACGATAGCATTTAATATGAATTAAATATCTTCAAAAACCACACATTTAAAAAATTACGCGGGATCATTTAACTGCCATTCTCCTTCTGATAGAAGATGGAAGAAGACTTGGATAATTTAAGCGGATAGGTGGAAAACATTAAAATCTAAATTTGAAGGAGAGACATTATTACTCGTCAGTCATACCTCATATGGAGTGTGCTCTGAGCGTTTGGTAATCTATGAAGAAATTATTAATTAGAGAAATAAATAAAAGTAAAAAAAAGTGGCTAGATTTACTAAAAACTACTTCCTACGAACAGAAGGCGTTACTCGGCTTCGAGAGGACTTAGGTTGGGTGTCTCTCGAAGCTCGAAGATTGCTAGAAAGCCTCAACCTATTAGATGTATACATATCCTATGAGATTAGTGGTGATATGGAGGAAATAATTCAGACTTAATACTAAATCGGTTTGCAGGACCACTGTGAGAAGAATAAGAGAAAAACATTGTCAAACAGAGTGATAAAGTACATGCTGATTGCCATCGTGAAATTTTATAAAAGCCCTTTTTCCCTCGCACAGTCCGCGATCACAACAGTAAAGAGCGCGAACACAACTGTGCCATCCCTAGGATTGAAACTGTCCATCCCAAATCGCTATATTTAGTACCAAGTGAAGATTAAATGGATAGTGCCCTAAAACCCCCTACCACACGCCTAATGGTGGTTTGATGGGTAATAGGTAGATACGTTTTACTACAAATTCTTGCATCCAATCCGCTACTTCAGACGACTTTCTCTCCAATTGTGTTTAATTTTTTTCCAAAAAGGGGTTTTGCCCGATAGCCACACAATATTCGATGCCCGGTGCCGAAATGGCTTTCGCCGAAGTGGCCACTCCGAGATGTTCTATTCCCGAGTATATCCTGCGGCCTATGCTGGAGGTGTCATGCTAACTTGTCGGATTGTATTAATCAATATTCATTGGAACTCTATTCCATATGACTTTTGCTGATATAACTCTCGATGAAAGTGAGATTTGTAAAAATCCCGCTGCCATTTTTTTTCAAAGCATGACCGGTTTCACCTGTTAGACCGTCATGAGCTAAATGCAACTTGCTCATGAAAGTGAACCAAGTCGTTTTAGCGGCATTCTCACAGCTAACGTTCTTATTAAGCTTTGAAAATGCCAAGTTTTTAGTAGGTTTACACAAAGTACTTTCACTCCCCTAAGTTACGCTGTAAATCTTTAACTTGATGCGAAATCAATAAAAAAGGTTCAGGGCAAGTGCTTTTGAGGCGGATTTTTTGAGTAAATCCAATTGATTTGGCAGAGAAATGTGGAAATTTAAAAGGAAAAAGCTTTTGTTGGCCTTTGTTGATAGAAAAAATATGAGGACCATGCACTATGGGAGGGAGTAGTAAACTTATCGCAAAATGTAAAATACATGAAAGGAAGAGGTTCAAACTGAGTTGGGGAAATTTATACCATAAACTCTGTTTTCAATTCAAATTAAGTCATAAACTCTGTTTTCAGTTCGAAGGAAGGTTTTATCAGTTATCAAATCAATACTGAAGTTTTGTGAAATTAATGATTGTACGAGGATCCTCCTCCTAATCCTCCCATGGCTCCCAAAAGTTAACCCCCCAAAGATAGTTTGCCAAGTAATAACAGAAATTGGGTTTAGCTGAGCGTGTCCAATAATCCATCTCCTGAATTTGAACACATAACCTCCAGTCATGAGCACAACAACCCCACTAGGGTACATGACCAGAAAGATAGAAAGAGAATTATCAGGAAAAAAACGGGCTTGAGAATAACTTCCATTAATGAACAAGGCATTATTGATACCATGAAATTTGTACCATTGAATCTGATGCTGAAGGGTCATAAATGTAGTTGAAACATCAAAATGTAGAATAAATCGAGACATTAACCTAGCAGGACTATCCTTACTACTTGTTTCTCATTAATTACCCGCTAATAATTATTAACAAATCCGAGCCCTACCATTTAAATGCAGCTGTTTGAATTTAAATTACAATAGAACTAAATTCCGGCATCCTTTCGGAATATCGTCCTGCCACATCAAATCCAATCGTGGAATTTGGGACGAAAATTAAACTGCTTTACTAAGTACCCAATATGCTTCATTCCAAAATTTTGCATTGAATAGAACAATACGGCTTTCATCCCATCCCATTCCGCTTCCTTCGAAGCTTACGTATGGGGTCTTTTAAACCCTTGGAGGTGGTAATCCCTGTATTTTACCTTTTTCTCTCCGAGGGGAAGAGGAGGGGGCTTTGTCGTACCGCCCAAGGGATTAAAAACCAGTGGCACGCGGGCAGGAAAGAGCAGTGCCCGGTGGCCTCTTAATCCGCTTAAGGAGTCGCTGGCTTTCGTGTTTCCGTCCGTGTTCCGTTGTTTTACGACTAATGTAGAACTGGGCGTCACGCTGAGACTTAATAATAAGTTTGATCTCTTTGAGCGTGGGTCCGAAATGTCTTATGTAAGTCCAACTATTCGTCGAGCAGCTAGAAATACAAAGGACCCCTCGTGTTTAATATGATGTGATGGTTTTTATTAAAGAAGAAAGCTTTACAAACTTTATGATTTAATACCAGTTTTAAGATACGTTCGTGTTGACAGTAGAAAAGCTTGGTTTATCTTGATTTCACGCTACATTAAATGGAATAGTCGAACAGAAATTTCAATTCATCATATTCATATGCTCGTATTTGAACTTGACCATTCCTCCGGAGATATATAATAATGTATAGCCATCAATGAAACCCTCTGAAGTAACATATCAATGTATAGATATCAATGAAATTGCTTCATTCCTGCTTTGAAATTGTTAGTCATGCTGTATTTCAGTCTAGCGAAGTTGCGTACTCGTGAAAAATTAAACCCATGGTTTTCATGAGAACACATTTATTGGCCGTTATTTAACCAGTAAACAGTCACTGTATATAAGTAATCCAGTGAGTCTAATTAGAAGCTTACGGGGACAATGAATCCGAAAAATAAATGATGATAAATGATGTGAAAAATGATCCAAAAGATGACATTATTA
Organism: Ceriagrion tenellum; assembly: GCA_963169105.1. Classification (NCBI taxonomy): domain Eukaryota; kingdom Metazoa; phylum Arthropoda; class Insecta; order Odonata; family Coenagrionidae; genus Ceriagrion; species Ceriagrion tenellum. The sequence continues at coordinate 160,065,675 of OY720632.1, forward strand.
AACATGTAGCATTTCATGTATTTTCTTTAAGGAAAGTACATATATTTTTTTCAAAATAGATCGACTGATTTGATGTCATTTATAGGTTATATCATTTTTTATCAGTAAAAATTTCAAATGCTTAGTGATTATACTATGGGGTTACTGGCAGGGCTATTATTTTAAATTATATTTTCTCATTGTTGAAGATGGAGAAATTCGGAGATCCTTCATAATATACGGAGGATTTCAGTTCTATAAAATGAGCTGCGCTCATCTTTATCCTTACAGTGCCCGGTTTTGGGAGCCAAAAATATGTCACAATTGTTGAGCTGTCACAATACTTGGTCGAATAGGATCGAATGGCCATGTATCGTAACCCATGATCGTCTTTTAGTAGTAAGGACCAATAGCCACAACTCTTTGTTGCCAACTAATTTCATGAATGGTTGGGAAACTTTGTGATGGTCGAAAAAGAGAAGTTGATGCTACCTTACAGGGCCTACCGGCTATTGGGTCTTTATGGGTCAGTTTCCGATGTTTCCTGTTATTTTTCTGTTTAATTTTGACACGACTGAAGGTTTACTTGGTGCACATTACATTATAAGAAATTATTTTCAAGCTTCTTACATCAAGGTGTGCAGCCGATATTTGCTGTCTTGCGAGTGTTTCATGATGTATTCAAAGCGAAACTTTATTTAAATATATTGTAAGTGAGAATTATATTCTATGTAACTCATATTATAGTATAAATTAAGATTAAGAAATTGGAATGGGATTACTTTCTCGTTGTCACATTTAGAGCTGGCTGCTAAACCTTTGTTGCATCTGAACATTCTGCGCCAGTTATTAAAATCCATGGCCAGTTGCTGAGAGTCAGGGGCTAAGTTCAGGCCAGGCCGACAGAGCAACGTCTTCGAAGCTAAAAGATGTGAAGCCAGCAACATTACGGAAATGGGGTATGCTGGCGGAATAAATTTTGTTTATTGTGTTTTGGAAGAAAATTACACCTCATAAGTAGGTGCCTGCCTATTTTATGTCGCATACGCACAAAACAGATGATGTTATTTGACAAAAAGAGAAGTATAGGGTTTGATGTGGTAGAGAAAATTCATCATAAAGAATGATAGTAAAGGCAGTTTTCCACTTAGATAATTTTTACTTGTGCCTGATGATGATGTAGTAAATCGAGACCTAGGTCGAAAAAAATTTATCTAAGTGGACATTGCCTCGACTCTCATTCTTTATGATGTCATTTGATATCACGACACGTCAAAATCCCAAGGCGGTATATTCCCAAATATTTTACAATTCAAGGTTGAATGGCATTGAGAACTTTGGAATTCGAGTGGAATTTACAATTCTCAAATAAGGTTACATTCCGGTCAGTGCAGAAGTTTGAAATGATTTCCCGTGCTAATATTAACCACGGAGCTTTCTTGTGTGAATTTATATTTGGAAATATTCAGGATTCGAGTACTTTTTTCTTATAGTAACAGGGAAATTGGAAGGTTTCAGTTCTGTCATTGAACTACATATGAGCTTTTTTCTCGCCTAAGTTGGGACAGTTTTTCTCTTAAAAGCAACGATATGGCTAGGAATATTTTCAGTTATAAATAACTAATAACTTGGATGGGGCTGTAAATAAATTCAAAATAATGGCGAAAGGAGCATTGTATTTAGACACCATAGGAGTACTTTGAACTAATAAAAGTCAATGTAATGTAGAGATAAAACTCATTATTTGAAATCCAATCAAATAGTTAATGAAATTATTGAGTGTCCTCGTGCATTTCAGGTATATCTTATGAGAGGTAAATCTTCCTCCACTCTCAGAGATTTTTTCATTTCAAATTACGCTTGTGATATGACAGTGCCCACTTCAACTCACCAAACTCTTTGCATTCAAGATACACGGGGACTCAATTCCATTTCACAAAACGCGACACCCTGCAAAACATTTCCGAAATAGTATCTTTCCAGTGTCTTTTTTAAATTGATTCCATTCCTCAGTTAATGGACTTCCATTAAGACACCCTCGTCTCAATTTTAATCCAAAGAGAGTAAGGAAATAAAAAATAAAATAGTAAACGCGAATCCAATGGTTGATCTGGAAGTGTTTGAAAAATAAAAAAGAGGAGTTGACGCAGGCGCCGTTGTTGATTCGAAGAGGGGGTTTGGGTCGCAAGGAAAACGTGGGCGTCGAGGGGGAAGGGTAAGTTTTTGCTGCTGGTGATGCTTGAAAATTTTGGATGGGAATAACTGCTTCCATCAGTCCCACTGGTAGAGGAGTCCAATTCCCAACTCATCCCCCCACCTCTCCCGGGGATCCTGTCGTCTCCAGAAACAATCACTTCATTAAGAAACAGTATCAATCTTCTTGTCTCCTGTAATCACACCAGTGCCGGTTCCATCCCCCTCTCTCGTTTATATCTCTCCCCGCCCCCTTTTTCGAATCTCTCTGTCCTCCAACTGTTACCCCCGGAATAGTCATTATCCCTTTTTCATTCTATCTCGGACGCCCATCCCCTGGTCTCCTCCGTCAACTCTCTTCCTCTCCTACACTTTTGTCCTTTCCCTTCCGTATCCCAGCATCCTCCAAACTATCCACTCTATTCCATCAGAGTTATAAGCGGTGCTGAAATCCCAAATCAGAACTGACGGGCAGTTTTTTAATTCCTATGTATCGTAGTTATAGTCATTATTCCCTTCTTGTAAAATCCTGAACTCCAGTACCAAGTAAAATTTATGGTTGAAGGCGTAACTTTATGGAAAATTTTCGCAGACATGACCCAAAAATTTCTAAGTATATTCCGCACTTAAAAGTTAATTTCCGGCCTAGGTTTCGACTGCACAGCAATCATTGATCTTGAAAATGATTGCTGTGCAGTTGAACCCTAGGTTGGAAATAAACTTTTAATTGTGGAATATACAAAGAAATTTTTTCGTCATGTCTCCAATATCAAGGTTCTCTTTTCCCATCTTTCCTCATTTGTTCATGTTTTTTCTATTTTCTTCCACTTGTTGTCTTATTCATGGCTATCATAGCTCTTCAATCAAAGTTATATATGTTCAGAGGCCATCATGCAGTAAGCGAATTCCTTTCTCAATCGTTCGTACTATCTCAGTCCACTTTCCCATTTTCAAAAATCTACTCCTCTTTTTGGGCTTATATATCCGACCCTTTCCGTATTCTTACTTCATTTTCTTCTCTTCCTATGCGTTTTTCTCATTATTTCCTTCCATTGCATCATCCTCAGGACTGCATTTGCCAAACCGTATCTGGCAAAATTACTACGAATGAATGCATGGACCGATTTAAAAGCATGCATTCTCTTAAAGTTTGCTATCCCGTTTTCACAAAACTTCTATGTAGTCTCCTTTTCCTGACCACCATTTCCATTTCTTACCATGTTCCTCTTTCCCTGCATCTCTCTCTCATTCTATTTTTCGGTCTGAATACGTCTTACCTGACCCTATCCTTTCGCCGGCAGGAGATCCTAATCTTCTTCAATTCCATTTATTTTCCCAAATCCGTAAAAGGGATTCCATCAGATGTTTTCCTCCTCCGGCTGCGCGTTTTTTCTTGATCTCCTTTTTTTATATATACACACGCACATATATACCTACCTTCGTCGAGCGAAATCGCCCCTTTGGTTTCGTCCTTCGTCGTCGTCAGTGGCCTCTCTCGACTTGTGAACACACACGCGGAAGTATAAAGAGGAGTTAGGATGTATGCAAATGATGGGAAGGGAGGATCTCTTCTTCCCACCCTCTCAGAAGGCCGTGGCACAAGCAGGGGAGAGGGAGGGAGCGTCCTTTAAGGAGGGAGTGGGAGGAAATAAGATGGGAGAGGGCCTGGCCCTTCTTGCTGTTAATTGGAAGTTGAAGCAGTGACATCATTTTTCTTCCTGTTTAGCTCGATTTAATCAGGTTTTCCTATTCTTGTGTTATTTCTTTTCCCCTAGTTTTTTTTCTTTCCAAGCTTCCTCTCCCCATTTGGACTGGATGTAGATTGATTTTCCGTCCTTGGAGTCCACCGAAATTCCTTAATATCAGGATTGCATTTTATTCCCTAGCCTAAGATGTCTGCTGGCCGAATTTTTTTCATGGCTAAGAGGAGGATTGCTTGAGGAGTTTTTTTCGCTGGACTAATTGTAAGTGCTGCTATTTAAAATATTTCTCTCTAATTATGGTATTGATGAGCACATTTATGAGTTGACTGTCCTTCACTTAGCTTCAATATTCATTACGTGCGAGAGTTTTCATTTCGAGATCGTCATTTGGCCATCTTTTTCGCTCAGGTGAAATTTATCTGAAATATATGCAAAAACAAGTTTTTCTCGCGTTCAATATGTCAACTACTTTTATAACGCTGTTTTAGTTGAAATATTGATTTCTAATTATTCTCGATAAAATGTCTTGTTGCTTTCTACGAAATTTTAGCAAGGAAATGAACTAGAGAGTGGATTTTAAGTAGTACGCATTTTTATCCACTATTATTAAAAGTATTATTTACTGCACAACAAAGCATTTTTCAACTACCGCCGTTAATCAGGCTGGATATCGTATAAATACAAGACTCAGTACAAAAGACTAATCTACACCTCGTTAGGATATGATGAAAATATTGATTCGTTCATTTAAATTGATTAAAAATTACCATCCTCTGCATTTGGCCTCTTTTAAGCCGGTATCTAAACATTAGGATGGATATGAACTCTACGTTGGAGAAATGAACGGTGCAAAAGTTTTCGTTTCTGATAATAGGAGCACAGATTTGTGATTATTCTCTGGCCGAGGTAAAATCTTATAAAACCTGGTGGGATCACAGTGTGTGTGTGCACATTAGCCACCAAGTCAGTTGGTATATTTTTTATGAGTGAGACCCTGTAGAATGAAAGGAATAATCGTGAAAGCAGGGATACCTAGAGAAAAAAAATCGGTCATTGAAAAACCAACCGAAGTCCATAAAACAAGAGCTGATGGACGATGTAATTGGTACGCACCACGGTATAACTCCCCACCCCCTTCGAAGTGGAAGAAAAGAAAAGGAGAGGATACCGACAGCGTATGAATCATTCCATGAGAGACAAATCGATCAGGGAGCATCCCATGCACACACAATGGCCACCGGCAGACTTCTTTTTCTTCTTCATTGGAGATGCGAACCGCTGCTGCCACCGCCGGCAGGCAATTGGCTCTTAGCTTGGAACAAACGAGGGCAGTGTTGCGCGCTTTGACATACGCACGCATTTAGAAACGCGAGGGTTGGGAGGAGTGAGAGAGGAATAGAGAGACGTATACGTTTAGAAGGGCAGGAAAGTAGATGCCGCGAAACAAAAAGCGTCGAGAGGGAAAGGAGGAAAGACTCAAGATGAAGGGATGGACGGCGATCGCGAAATTATTCATTGGCTATCCATTGTCAACGCCTTCCTCCTTCCGAAAAAAAAGATGACTATTTTTTCACTCCCGCACTCCTCTCATTCGAATTCAGCGCTCCTCTAGAGGGAGGCTTTCTTTTTTTTCTATATATCTATACCATGGACGTCACACCACTTTGAGGGAGCAAGAAAGGATTGCCGAGGGGGGGGGGGGAATGGTGGTCTTATTTGTACCCTTCAAACGGAAGGAAATGGGATGGGTGGGCAAAGGAAGAGGGGTGGATGGAATGCGAAGGAAAGGGGGTTGCGGTAGAGTTTGAGGTTTCCCTGCCGTGGTTGCATCGTCGGGGGTGGGATCGGCGATTCGCTGAAGGGGGAGTTAGTGGCCAGGCCACGGGAGTGCGCAGAGTAGAGCCAAGAGTCGAAGCAAGTCACCGTATCCTCTTCGCCTTCCCATTGTTCCACCCGATTCACTTTCTCCATTTCTCTGCCCAGTACCAATATGTGTGTATGCACTGGCGTGTGGGTTGTGCGTGAGGCAGCCCTCACGCCCCCTTCCCGTGCAATTGTTCATTGTTCCACGGTGGCATCCTTTACCTCTACTGGTCATATAGGACCTCGCAGTGGCTCCGATGCTGAAAGACGCGAGGATTTCACTCAGAAGGACCCGAGGACTGGGTATATCCTCAATTGGGATCCTTTCTCCCCCTCCCCGCTACTCACGCACGAAGTTAAACAGATTGTCTTCAATATTTTTGGACTGCAGACCGCACGCACGTTAACGACCGTGACTCGAATCCGTTATTTCGCATTCAAGTCCTTTTTTCCACATCTCTCCCTCCATTCCTTGTATTTTTTCTCTTCCCGGCACCATTTTCTCCTTTATCGTCCGCATTGGGTTGGAAAAAAATACAATGGTTTCTGTTTTCTGGAAAGCCGCTTTTTCCGGGAACATTTTTATTGATTCATTGTTTCACTCTACCCTTAAATCTTCTTTGCATAGTCGCTCATCGTCTGCAATGGCTTTTGTATTGATTTGACGTAGTGTCTGCAGTTTTTTATAAATATTATGGTGAATACGTTTTGTATTTTGCTCGGTGCTGTTATTCTCAATCAGTGTCGAACTTCATCGACTACTGTTTCATCTCATCAGCAGACAAAGTTCTCTTTCTTTTATATGGCGTCGTTAATGCATCGCACGAAACTTTAATAACTGGAGTCCATAAGTAGCAATGAAAACGTCTTGTTCGAGATCATCGTCATTCTATCCCTACATTTTAATTTTTATATATGCGTACGGAAGGAAGAATTAGAGTGGCTTTTGCTCTTAAATGTCATTTTTGGTCATACTATTACAATTTTTTGAGCTATAAATTAACGGAAGCTAACTTAACTATAACGATTAATGCATCATGTATCAAAATGTCAGGCATATAGATGGCGTTGAAATTCATATGGTTACCGTGAAATGGAATAACGTAAGATACCATACATTATAATCCGGTCTAATGATGGAGGTAGGGTCTTATTAGACCATAATGATCCGGTCTAATGATGATGGAGTTAAGAAATATTTACTTGCGGGATCGGGTTGGTGTGGCGGCCAGAGTACTAGCTAACCATACGGGAGTCCAGGGTTCAAATCTCTGCTGAAGAGGATATTTTCAGAGGAAATCCGATCCCTACTTGAGTATCTTGTGAAGGGCACTTCAAGTACAGTACTCCGTCTTTCGGATGACACGTTAAACCTTGGTCTCCTTGGCGCCTTTCGTTAAGAGTAGGCTGATGCCGACGCCGGGTTTCTATCCACTCTTCCTTCCTTACCTGTCCTCTATGGCGCAAATGGCATTAGCTGTCGGTTGCCTCCTCAAAACCCAATCCAATATTTACTTGCCCATAAAACTGAAAATGCACTTGTGATAAAGTCGGAACTTGGCTATTGATTCACTCTTAATTTGTATTTATGCACTCTTTTTTATATCCATTGTGTCTCCAAATATGTTCTACCTTGTTACGAAATGCTTCTCCCTAACAATCCAAAAAAAGCTTGGGTAAGCCCAAAACGGTGATCTTACGGGACAAGTTCCTTCCCAACGTCAACCATCGCCAAATTTCGACCGAGGTATTTCATCGATTCCGTTGTTCCTGTTCCCTCGAGTTTCAACCGCGAATTCTCTTCAATTTAATTGAAATTCCCCAGCGATTTTGCTTTTGCAAGAACTTATTCCCTAGTCTGCAGTCTTAGTGTATGAAATCGCCTGTCAAAATGAGGACAGAATTGTTGTAGTCCGAGTACTCATAACGATACATATATCAAGGGACTGTAATGGTTTAAGATTTTAAAAGCTTTTGATAGGATAATGTTCTTGCCTCATAGTCTCCAACGTTCTTTGATATAAATCTCATTCAATTTATAGTTTCTCCAATAAACATGAGTACTGCTTTACCTTTGCCTGCTCTATTAAGTTGAAGCATTTTTTCGTATTTGGATCAGTAATGCTAACGTCGTTTGTAATATAAATTTCAGGTGTTTTTTTCAGTGAGATATGTGTGGCACATGCTTCACTGAGAATTTCCTTGGTTTAAATTGGAAAAATTGGTTTTAGTATAATCATTAATTTGGAATAAGAAAGAAGGGTTGCATGCCATGCATGAGACAGGAATAAATCATGAGTAAAATCATAAAAACATACCTTCAAAACATAGCCGAATGAGTAAAGTCGAAGAAGTATTTTGACCGTCTCGTGCGAAGTGATACGCAGAAATGTTTGGTATTATTCGCTCGTTATTTAAGCAATCAAATTTCTGGAGCGCCCTCAGATTTAGAATTTCCAATCCATATTTAGAATTAAATGCGGTTTTTCGTGTTGAAATTTGGAAGTTATGGAGAAATACCTTCTTAAGATATATTTCTTTCATTCTTTTGGTGCGTAAAATGATAAAAATATGATTAGACAAATCGAATTCCTCTTTTGCGTAGAGCAACTTGATAATGAAATGCTCCAGAACTTTACGTGTTAAATGCCGATCAATGTAGACTTTCTTCATAAATGTATCATTTACTTTTTTTCAGTAGCGTAAACGAAGTCATGATGAATCCAATTTCCGTAACAAGCTTTAGTTTTGCATCCCATTATTTTTCTCTAATTTATTTCTATTTTATTTCTCGGCGGAAAATATTACGGAGAGAAAGAAAATAACTTAAGGTGAGATTTTTTCTTTCAAATTATATTTTTAGTCGCTTAATTTAGGGAAAACATCCGTATTATTCTTTAATAAACTTATATTGAGATTAAGTATTTTCCTGTTTTTACCATTTACCTGTGACTCGAAACTTAAAGATTAAAAATGGGGGATCGGGTTGGTGTGGTAGCTAGAGTACTAGCTAACCATACGGACGACCAGGGTTCAAATCCCTGCAGAGGAGGATGTTTTTCGGAGGAAACCCGATCCCTACTTGAGTGTCTTGTGTAGGGCACTTCAAGTACAGTACTCCGTCTGTCGGATGAGACGTTAAGCCGTGGTCCCCTTGGCGCCTTTCGTTAAGAGCAGGCTAATGCCGACGCCTGTTTCTATCCACCCTTCCTCCCTTACCTGTCCCCTATGGCGCAAATGACCTTAGTCGTCGGTCGCCTCCCCAAATATCCAATCCAATCCCATTAAAAATGGTTGGATTGGAGGAAGAGCTGGAAGAGTTTTCAGATGGAAATGAAGCAAATGGCATCTACATAAAAAATATGTGCCAGCCATGAGTTTACAGTATTTTAGGTGCTATCCTGGGTGAAATTTGTAATGGAGTTGAAAGAGGACTTAACTCTCTTGTGATCAATTGACAAGTATAATTTTGAAGTTACGAGCTCTGGGAAAGGACCGAATAAAGGTAATGAAAATGTTAATTTTTTGATATTTTAGAAATTTGTTTCTTATCTACGTTTTGCTAGAGTAAAAGTAAGAGAACGAGGAACCATAGGTTTGTCATATTCTTGCTATATGATTTGTGGTATATATCCTTATTCCGCATAAAAATAGGAATAGTTGTCACGTCAATACGTATAACTCGTGGAACGAATTGGAATCTTAATATCCACTATAAAGTCTAAACTTTGACGGTATATTATTCGTTACGGTGAGGTTGTTTTTTTTTTACTTTTCTTATGTCTATCCTGATCAGAGCCCAAAATATTGTGATTTTATTTTAAAATGCTAAAATGTTTTTAAACAAGGTTCCATTTTCTGATATCTACTTTTCGTGCAATATATTCCTCCTTTATATTCTTGGGCCGTTGTTTGGTATACTTTTGTGAATTATGTATTCTGGATATTTGTAAATATTTCGAGTCATCTTATATTCTTCTCTCATTTTCAAGACCTGAATTCGGATTCAGAAGTTTTTAGCCATTTTTTCCTACACCACAGTATACTTAGATCTAATTACTTACATATAGATTTTGTTAGTAATTTCCCACATATTTGCAATGGTATGTTTGGTGGTGAATGCTTTTCACGCTCTTTAATACCTTCTCTTCCCCTTTTCGCAAGAAAAAAGAAACTGTTCGATGACAGTCGGGTTATGACACCACGTGGATCTGCCGCGATATTTAGTGTAATGATTATTGTCTTAGGTATGTACTGAATATATTTTTATATTTGAGACGCCTTCACTCAAGTTTTGTCTTTTATTAACATGCATAACCCATATTGGTGTTGCTATGCCGGAAAAAAAGGAGAAATTGAAATTATCAGCACCATTTATGATGTCCATGCGAGAAAATCTGGACTATATGAGGAATAGGCGCGCACCTGGGGGAGAATGGCTTTTACCTCTCCCAAGACTCTATAAGATAAAGGTGTCTGGTTCCAATTTGAAGACCTTAGTACAAGAACCAGATAATAACCGAATGTGAAGTTTCGAGATAATGAGAAAAACTTTTTGCATTACTTTAAATGTTATGCTTATATGTTTAAAACATATGTTTAAATGTTATTTAAATGCATTAAAATAAATGAAATGCATCGCATTTTCCCATATGAGATGAAGGAAGGGAACAATATGAACATTTCCTCAAAGTGTCAATTCAATATCTTCAGTAAAAATAGGTAATAATTACATAAATACATGTTGGATACATCTGGTTCTTGCACTCAAATATCTATAATGGGTACGTGCAAGAATAACTGGATATAAATGATTTATTTCAATGGTTTTTATTGAAAGTAGGCTCACAAATTATTTAGTTTTAAGTTATAATATGCAACAAAGGAAATTTATTGAAGAAATTTCTTAAAAGATTAATTTTATACACAAAAGAAATGTTAGTCAATGTGCGATACGTCAGTGTTTGTTTCAGATTCCTCATTTTAGGTTTCTGTTGTCCGTAGAGCGTAGATTGTTGTAATAGCACATGTGCACAGGCGGTATATACTTTTTAGCACATGTGCACAGTTTCAGAACATCATTGTACTTTTTAGAGTTCAATGAAAGTGCCTCAGTGTTTGCTTTGGGTGCTTAAAAATGAGGGAGTGGATACTGTGCTTTAAATAGACACAATTTGGTTTTAACAATTTGCTCTGTGGAAACAGACACATCTCTTTCTTCATAAATGAAGTTTCGATATCTGCTTATTCTGAAAGGCTCAGTTGCATTCTTGATTACCTTCATAAAGAATGGCTTTAGGTGGTACTTACAATCTAGTAACAATTCCTGGTTCACCTTAATAGCCGAGAATTTCTGAGAAGCTGATGACACCATTGGTTTGTGACTCGGTGTGCCAGTACACCGCATATACCTCCTAGTGGTGGGTCGCGGGCGACAGTATGTTGGCTCTTAAGGTAGTCCTTTCAGAAGGGATCCTAGCTTGTGCAGAATAGAGAAAGTGGGCCTAGGGTATTTCTATGCTTTGGTTTCTCTTGTGGCATACTGGCGAAAATGTGCCAAAACTGACCGGTAGAGCGCCGTAACCGTTAGCAGGGAAAGCTGCACGTGGTGCGGGTACTGCGAAGGCTGGTAACCTTGCATACTCTATTACAACTTACTGCTAAAGGTCAAAATGCTGCCTCGGACAGCCGAAGCCACGATGGGCGGCGGAAGCTGAATAAGGTTGGCCCATCAAGATACGGACTGGAAACGAACTGGACTCTCAGTACTTGGAATGTGAGAGGAGTGTATGGAAAGGAGCATGAGTTGTTGAATGAAATGAAAGTCAGACGAATGGATGTTTTGTGTGTATGTGAAACTAAGCGTCAGGGTCGGGATGCTGTTACATTAGATGGCGGTAGTCTGGCATTGTGGTCAGGAGTTGAAGATAATGTACATGGCAGTCAAGGTGTAGGACTTATTCTTAATAAGAGAGCTAAGATGCCAGTAAGGAAGTACGAGTTAGTATCCCCTAGATTGCTCTGGGTTCGCATGAAAGTAGGTATTAGGAGAGTTGTGATTGTGACGTGCTATGCACCAGTGGATGGAGAGAGTGACTGAGTGAAAGATGAGTTTTGGGAAAAACTGAGAGAGGTTTTGAATGAATGTGATCCTGGTGAGAGAATAATTTTACTAGGTGACATGATGGGTGGGTTGGTGTGAGGCGGGATGCATCTGAGAGAGTGGTTGGGCCCTTTGGTGACCCCCGAGTGAATGAAAATGGTTAAAACTTGGTGAGTGTGTGCTTAGCAAAAGGATTGTTTGTTTCGAATACATGGTTTAAACATAAGAGAAGACATATGTATACTTGGCAAAGGGGTGATTGTAAAAGCATGATTGATTTTATTGTGTATGATGAGAGATTGAGAGAGTGAGTGTGGGACACGCGAGTGATGAGAGGTGCTGAATGTGTCACAGACCACTATTTGGTACTCTCCAAAGTGAATCTGGGCAGAAAGTGGGTACCAAGGAAGAATGTTGCGCGTAAGCAGTTGAGAGGAAAAGTGGAAAGGTTGCTAGACAGCGAGGTAAGAATGCGGCATGGTTGCATGCTTGAGGATGCTCTATCGTTGAAGCAGAGGGAATGGGATGAGCATATCAGAACCGAGAACGTAAATGATGCGTGGGAGTGTTTAAAAGGAGTGATTGTGGAATGTGCTGAAAGTATATGTGGAAAAGGAGTGGTAGGAAGAACGAAAGGTGATGCTTGGTGGAATTAAGAAGTGAAAATTGCAGTTTGAGAAAAGAAAGAGGCGTACAATGATATGATTGCTGCCAAATCTGAGGAAGAGCGTACTAAGGCATATGAGATTTACAGAAAGAAAAAGAATGAATGCAAAATCGTTGTGAAAGAGAGCTAAGAAAGAATGCGTGCGGATGAAGTTAACAAAATGCAGAGTGATTTTGAAGGTAATAAAAAGCTGTTTTGGAAGTGGGTAAAAAGGGCTAAGATTGGTGAAGGTAGGGAAATGAATGCGGTAAAGAACAAAAGTGGAGAGATCATGTGGGACGAGAGCAATATCAGGGACTGCTGGAGGGAGTATTTTGAAGAATTGTACAATAATATTCCAGGCGTTGAGGATGAGCCTTGTGAAGTGGTATGTGAGAATGTGATGATGGAAAAGGATATCAGTTAGAAGGAGGTCACAGCGACTGTGAGAATATTGATAAATGGGAAGGCTGTAGGCATAGATGGGATATCCAGTGAAATGTTGAAGTTTGGGTGTAAATTAATACTTTGTAGGCTGCGTGAACTATACAATTTATGCGTACAGGTTTCTGTTGTTCCAGCAGATTGGAAGAATGCTATCATCGTTCCGTTGTACAAAGGGAAGGGAGGAAAGACCGAATGTAATAATTATCGGGCCATTAGTTTATTTTGTATCCCGGGAAAAGTGTTCGGTAAAATATTAATCGAAAGAGTGAGGAATATTACTTCGGACAGAATATGGGGTGTGCAGTGTGGGTTTATAACTGGGAGAGGATGTAGTGACCAGCTTTTTGCACTTCAGCAAGTGATAGAAAAATGTATGAGTGTCCGAAAGAAGGTGTACTGTGCGTTTGTCGATTTAGAGAAGGCATGTGATAGAGTAAATAGAAAGAAGTCGTGGAAGGTTTTGAGAGACTATGGAGTGGATGGGCAGTTATTGAATGTTATGATGGCGATGTATGACAATAGTAAGGCAAGTGTAGGAGTTAACGGGGTTCTGAGTGATTGGTTTGTAATAAATCGGGGTGTAAAGCAAGAATGCGTAATTTCTCCATGGCTGTTTAATGTATTTATGGATAAATGTGTTAGAGACGCACGTAGTGAAAACGATGGTGTTTTGATTGGAAATGTAAACGTGCGAGTTCTTCTATATGCGGATGATGCTGTTTTGATCTTAGACAGTCAATAGGGATTACAGATGCTCCTAGATAAGTTTTGTGAATCAAAGGAGAGAATGGAATTGAAAGTAAATTCGTGCAAGACAAAAGTAGTAGTTTTTGATAAGGAGAATGGGGAGAATAACAGTGTGATGAGGGCGAATGGTGAAGTTATTGAACAGGTGGATGATTTTGTGTACTTAGGTAAGATGTATTCGAAAGATGGAAGAATAGATGAGGAGATAAAGAGACGTGCGAATGCTGGAAGGAAAGTGGTAGGCAGCATGTGGAGCATATCAAGGTATGAGTGCTTGTCTAAGGAAGCGAAAATTTCCGTGTACAAAAGTGTACTTCTTCCCACTTTGCTATATGGTAGTGAAACATGGGTATGTCAGAATAGACATAAGAGTAGACTAAACGCCGTGAGTATGAGTTATCTGAGGAGTATTTTCGGCAAAAGTAGGATGGATAGGGTCAGGAATGAGTGGGTCATGAATGAATGTGAGTTAAATGCTCCAGTTATGGACGTGTATGAAAGGAGTGTGCTTCGTTGGTTTGGCCATGTTGAGAGAATGGATGAGAGTCGAATAACGAAACAGGTATATGAGAGTAGAATGAATGGTGTGAGAGGTAGAGGTAGGCCGAGAAAGTTGTGGTTGAATGTGTTTTAGGAAATTCTTAGGAGGAGGAATATCAGGAGTTTTAAAAACAGGAGGGCGTGTATGAAACAGTGTATGGGGTAAATGAGGCAAAAGAGGTTTGCAAGGATAGGTCAGTATGGAGGAAATTATTGAAGCAGAGTTAGGTGTACAATTATGTATTAATTGCTGAAACCTTTTGACTGTGCCTACCCGGTAAGGGAACGGCGTGATGGGTATGTATGTATGATGACACCATGGTATACCATTCTTCCGGGACAAAGACATATTCCTTTTTCCGTATGATTTTTTCAATTTGAGCAAAGGCCCGATCACAGGGCATAAATGAATATTCACGTTCAGGAAAGTGGTGATGAATTTGAAGAAGTTTTCCTGATCCAGTAAGTGAGCTTAAAAACTGAGCCATGAGGATATTCTTGTTTTTCCCTGCACAGTTGTCACTGAAGAGATGTAGGATTTTAGAATTTTCAGGTATGTAGCTGTCTATACAATATTAAAGAAGTGATACAGGTTCATTTGAGCTTTTCTTCCCTGTAGTTTCATCATAAATATATATATTTTATGGCATTCGGTTTTACATTAATAGAAACCCATGTTATAAACATATCTAACGCAAGTTAAAGATTTCACCCAGTGTCAGCACTGGGATTGGCAGATTCTGTTGATAATCAAAACATACAGCTTCAACGGACTCGTCTTGTTTTGCTAGTGCTGCTATATCTTTGAGTTTGTCGTAGAAGTATTGTGCTTTGTTGAGATGTGAATTCTTCTCGATTTTCAGAGTTCTTATTGTGTCCTTATCAGTTGCCGTTGTTAATTTCAGGTGTAGGGAATCACAGCATTCACATGTATCAGATAGTGGAAATCTAAATAAATAATTAAATTTAGTATTGAAGATGTGAAGGTAGACCTCGTAAGTTACAGAGAGCTTCACTGATATCATACTTTTCATTGCTAAGAAAGTTTCCGGTTCATACTTTTCTAGATACAAGCAATGTATCTTGCTGACATGTAGGTCTGCATTCAGATATTTCTTTTTTGTTGCACTCCGATTATAGTGAGGAGAACGCGCGGGAAACGAGTTTATGTGCTGAATAACCTGTCGTACAAAAGTATGTGGTATTTTGTTTGGTCTTGTGGTGTGTTTACCCCATCTGTCTTAAGGTGGAGAAATTGCGTTGCACTAGACGCTCAACTCGAGACTTTCCGACGCTTTGTAGACTACAGAAACCTCGCTTGCAGACAACAAACTCTGAACCTGAAATGCACACCTGCAACACAAAAATAAAAAAATGAATCTTCAAAAAGTTATAATGATGAAAGGTTTCTAAAAGCCATGTAACTGCATATTGAAAGTTCTATTAATAAATCTAAGGAAATGAAAATTCCAGGTTTCACTACATGCATGCCAAGTGAAAAATAGTATTCACCTTATAGCGGAATGAGGATGCTCTGTTTTTGATGCTGGTTTCTGGTTGTGATAAATCACTTTCTATTTCCCCTTCTGTTTTAGCAGTGTGTTTATTTTTCCTCCATTTCAAACTCAGACCAGGTCGCTTCCTTGAAAAGGAATGCAACGGTTACACTGACTGAAATTCTAAAAGATTGACTGAAATCTAGATCCAATAATATATTATCATACCTCTGAATATCATGACAGGATATTAAACTTGTTAAATATGTATCTTGAACGTCTTCCTTCACTTCCTCAGAAAACTGTGTGTTATTAATTTCAGATATATAATACAGATTAATCAGAAGTTAGAAAACTGCGCGCTCTGTTCTTACGATATTGTTGTGTCTATATTTGTGTCAGCGGCATCGTTTCTACTTTGACCTGTGTTCCAGTAACATTTAACATATCTGCGAGATGATGCCACCGTGGAGAAACATAATAAATGAAACGTTGTGGTGGTTTTATTCCGGTCATACGGGGAAGGAAGTCGTTAAATAAAAAGCATATGACGAACGTCTCACCCTTACTGAATAATGCTTTTAATGCAGCGACACGGAATCATTCATTCTGCCTCACGCCTTCCGGCGGCCGCCTCCCACCCTCTCCCTCTCACACACATCCAGGGCCTTTTTATTTCCGCAACGCCTCCACCCCTTCCCCATCTCCCACTGTCCCCCAGCCTCCCCTTTCACCGCCCCATTTCCTTTGAAATATCGAGAGTTATGACGCTGGTTTTTTTCTCTCTCTCTCGCTCTGCAGCCTCTAAAAAAACTTACTCTTTTCGGACAATGCAATGCTCCCTGCCTCCCTCTCCCCAAAGGGTCACTTTTATGGCTTATGACATGTTCACTCCTCCCCCCACGCACACCCCCTACATCTTCACCGCCCAGGACTTTTTGAATGCCGGGGGATACACTTCAATGCATGGGGAAGGACCGAATGCCGTTGTGGTTCTTACCAGATCCATTACTTGATGCCATTCTCCAGTCGCCCTCTCCCTCTCATGGTGTGTCTCTCTTCGGTCAGGAAGCGATATTTTTCTCCCGTGCATGCGCATCATACTCCACTTTCCTTGTTCAACCTTCTTTCGTCGTAAGCAGTGTTAATAGTCCATAGTGAATCATTCGGGATGCTATCTTATAAAATCGGCCTATGGATGAAATGCGGTTTGAAAATTTTTATAATATTTTTACTGGGCTACTCATGAGTGCTTGAGGATGTTGCCGGTTTATGCTAGGTTTAACTATTACAGCCAAAGCTCCCGCTGTCGTTTCAAAGCTGTTCTCAAGAATCAATATAGTTGTGTCTTCCAACGTAGCAACAACCTAACTTTAATGAAAATATTAAATCGAATTTTCAGTTTTATGGAGGCACAGAGCATCAGTGAAAGTCGTGTTTTTAGATAATTTCGTCATCTACACTCGTACTGATGCCTCGGATTTTTCGACACTACAAAATGGCAAATTTTAATTGAGTCAAACTTTGACCCATCGCATTGTATTGTATTCTGGTCATAACATTTTCATTCTATGGGATAATTACTTCTTTCACAATTGTGGAAGGGCTATTTGCTGATATATGTAGCTATCATGATGGCCTTTCCGGTGATACTGAGACTGATCCACTTTGAAATACTAATAACCCCGGCTATAAAAGTTATTGTTTAGATAAGCGTTATACCTGCCTATGTTTCTATGATTGATAAAAATTGAAGTTATATCCAGGGTATTGTGCATTTGAAACGCAATTCACCGTCATAAAAATTTCTTTCGGTTAAATTTGCATGGTTTTTTAAGTACATGAATAGCTCTCTTAATAGTTAAAAGCCGTGACTTATTTCTTTTATTGGGATCCCTGTAAGCAGATGGAATCACATGTGATCGAATTTCCTATCTCCGGAACTGCCATGATAATTCTAAAGAAAATATGAGAAAATCTGAGAATGGAGGGAGATTTGCTTCGACGCCGAGGAAATCCACTTGGACCGAGAAAACTCGAATGAATTTTGGCATAAATTATCATTCTTTTCAATAATTATAAAATTACTTTGAAATAGGAAAAAATGCGTGAGTAGTCTAGCTAAAGTACAGATTTTCAAAGTAGACGTGAATGTGCTTATTTATTCACTCACAGCCACTAGCAAAACTTTTGTTAGCATGAAAATTGTTTTTGAAATATCAGCAGCTAAAATGAGCCATTTGTATTCCTATGTCTTTCTTCCTACAAAAATAAAGCCATGTGGGCATTGTTCCTTAGTTCATTTCCAATGCAGCGACAAGCACCTTCCCTTTGAGTTTATATTATGCAGACTTTAGACGATGCTTACAATGTAAAACAATTCCTTGGCGTTGTAGTCGCCCAGGAGGGTTTCATCAACATCTCATGCACGAGGGAGCTTTCTCATTAAAGCATGCATGACGTAATCCGGTCGCTTTATGAATGTAAAACGGCATATCAAAATGTTCTCTAACCCAGGGCCTATCTCATTCCACGTCCGTATACATTCCCATCCATCATTGGCATTTTACTTTTTCATTTTTTCACTTCTGATGCATTTGATGCATAACCTACGCCTGAGCATCTGCGATTCTCCGTTCTTCATGCATTTTACAACTTCACGCATTTTGCATTTTTTGTTATTTTTCCTGACTAATTTTCCTCTGACACTTTTTTAAATCGGCATCGGAAATAATTTTTCTAAAATTTTACGAAATAAATTCGGCCTGTTGCAATTGAACCGAAGATGTATCTGGGTTTCATCGCTAACGTCGAATTTCAGGGTCTAAGAAAAGCCACAGTAACGAAGCTTTCGATCTTGTGACTACTTGCACAATTGGAGCTTAACGTTTAATAAAATGATTCAGTTATTTATAGAACCATCCTCTCGTGTCATCCTGCAATTTATGAACTTCTTCTAACGAAAAACAGTAAGTAAATTTTGATCGTTTATATCAGAGAAAATGCACAATTGTTGGTAAAATTGGCTAAAGTACTGTGAGATGCATTCGGTTTAACTCTTTTGGAGCTCGTTCACTTTGCATAGACATTGTGAAATATGTAGAAACTTCGCAGCTGGTGGTATCAGATTGTTGTACTCGGATTTTGTTTGCCAGTGAATATGGTACTCATAATATTTGTGGTAGATCACTCTATCACACGAGTTGAATCCTTATAACTGATTCTCCTCTTACTTTCTTGGCTCGCTTCCATTTAAATTTAATGTTGATAAGTTTTATTTAATTTCATTATTGATTTTGTCCTGCTTGATATTTAAGTTGAGGAAGGGAAAAAGATTTTAACCACTTTTTAAAATCTTTCTGCCCACTTTCTATCATCTATGTCTAGATAACGCTCGTAATTTCGTACTACTCCACGAGCTGTCGCGAGGGTGTGTGGCAGGGGATTTATTTTTTTTGGTCACCATGAAATAGGGAGGGAAATGAGACAAGGAGTGACGGTAAGGACTGAAGTGAACAGCGTAAACGTAATGTCTTGGTGTCTTTATCTGATGTTATTATAGCCTTGTTTGATCCATGGAAAGAGTCGACTTAGAATATTAACAGAACTGTGAAACCTAAATTTTATTGCGTGAATGATATAACTACTAAGTTTTGGACGGTTGTAAATTTATATAAATCTTCAAACATTTGTCATCATAGATTTAGGCAGGATGGTCGAGCGGTCCTAGGCGCTGCGTTCAGGTCGCAGTCCGGTTTTCCTGGCGTAGCTTCGAATCCCACTTCTGACAAATATTTTTATAGTCTATGCTACATTTTGTAAGGCTTTTTGCTCACAAAAATCTTTTTCCTCATATTTTCAGTGACTATGATCATCATAGCGTTGTACTTCAGAGGTTGGAGGGTTGAACTACCAACGAAGGTCAGCTTTTGGGTTTCCCTCCGCGTGTTGTCTTTTATTGACGACAGTTTCTCCAGCCCTCCTGCTGGCGTCTTCAGGTCGAATAGGCGATGCGCGCGCGTTGTGTCGTTGCTGCTGCAAGCAGCTTTCTATTTCAGGGGCTGCCCCCTGAAATGGAATAGGCTGACTTTTGCCCTGCGTCTTTTAGTGCGCCCATGCGCTTAATATATTTTTCTGTGTCTTATATTGTTATCTTGCTATCAGGCCGTTTGCGTTTGTCAGCTTCGTTGCTTTTCTTGGTTGCCAAGTCCTGGATAAATCTATTTGGATTTAATTTAACCCTTTCGAAATAATTTTCCTGCATATTTAATATCTTTGTTATCGTGGTTATGCCCGTATTTTTATATGTATCCTCGTTCCTTGTCCATCTATTAATTTTTTAAATTGAGCGGATACGTTTTCTCTCGCATATTTCTAGGTTTTCCACATTCCCTTTTCCCAATTCCCAACACCATGCCGGAGCTACATATAGAATTGTAGGTCTTATGAAGATTTGGAATATTTTGGCTTTTAATATGTCGGGTGTCGTCCTATTACATAAAATGCTCGATAGTTGCGCTCTCATGGCGAACGCCTTCCCTTTAGTTTTGATGATATGGTCTTTCATACTAAGAGTGCCATTTATTTCAACTCCCAAGTAGGACGCCTTTTTTTCCAAACGATAGACTGCTCCCCAATTCTTAAGCAGCTTTCTGTTTGTATGGTTGCCTGTGATCTGTGGAATCCCGCGACTTGGGTTGTTTTGCTGCTTAAGTCAAGTCGCTATTTTTTGTACCACCTGGTGGCTTCGTCTGAAGAGTCTTGTGCGTGCATTTTTGCAATTGTCCAGTTATTACTTATGGCGAGTAATGCCACGTCATCTGCATATAAGGCCCTTGTCGTTTTCAAATTGTAGTATTTTGGAAAGTCCAACATATAAAGGTTGATAAGGGTTGGTCCTAGTACCGAACCCTGTGGCACACCAGCTTTAATTTTCTTTATCCTACTGGTTTGACTGCTCAATTTTACTGCAAAGGTTCTTTCGTTTAAATATACGAATATCCAACTGAGAGACTCTGAATTTATCCAGAGAAGTTCTGTTGAAATTTATATAAAAACCCTCGTGCCATATCTTGTCAAATGCCATAGAAACGTCCAGGAAGATACCTATCGTCAGTTCTTTTTTGGTAAAAGTGTCAGATATGTAGTCCAGGACTCTGTGGACTTGGTGGGTTGTGGATAAGTCTATCCTAAATCCAAATTGATCTTCGGGCAGAAGATGCATTTCGTCAATAATTTTCGTTATGCGCCCTATCACACATCTTTCCAGGAGCTTTCTCAGGTTGGAAAGCAGTGAGATTGGTCGAAAATCCGACGATTTAATTTTCTTGCCGCCTTTCTTAGGAATGCACTTAATAATAGAGACTTTCCACATTGTGGGAAAAGACCCTTCCTGCATGGAGAGGTTGACAAGCCGTAGGAATTCCTCTTTGGCTTTGGGAAGGATTTTGCTAATAACCTAGTTTTGGAGACCATCTTCTCCTACCGCTTTTCCCTTTGGGAGTTTTGCTAGCGTTTTGTCCAACTCTCTTCGTGTTATCACTGGGAGGGTTTCCACCTTCGTTCTTCCCTTCCATGTCTCACGGCCTAGTTCGCATTTTGGCGTTTTTATCCCGAGTTTCCCTGGCGTGGATACTTTCTTAACGACTTCGGCCATGTAGGAGGCTTTGTTACTGTGTGTAATTAGTTTTTTTTGACCGGTGTCTAATGTCGGGTCCGGATGGGGGGGAGGGTGAATTCGCCTCATTTTATTGGTGATTCGCCATTGGGAGCCATCTCCTATATTTAGTTCTGCAAATTGGCATTTAGATTTGAGTGAGGCCATAGGAAGCTAACTCTACTCAAGCCCAAGGCTTAGTATTCTATTAAATGCCAGGTCTGTCTGGGTAACTTTTGAGTGTTCTGTGAAAGGAATCAGCCTCCCAACCCTGAATCGGGAATTTTCCACGGCTCATTCGCTCCGCCAATAGTTTATTGGCACAATTGCACTCAAACATTTCTCCGTCATTTTTTAGCAAAGCCCTTAAAAAATGTTCCAAAATTTATAACATCGAGATGAAGAATAAACTGTTGAATGGTGGAGTGAATTACTTGAAGAGTAAGAGGCAGTAATAGTGGGAGTTTCTTTTTTGATTCTCGTTGAAGACTGGTTTGTACATTTATCGTGGATAAGTCAGTGTGCTAGATAATCACGGCCTCCGTGAGACGGTATGTGAGTTTTTGGCATGTTCTCATTGTAGATATTATTGAAAATCCACGATATACTGGATAATAATTCTGTTTCCGATTAATTTACGCCGTCTCGCTATTTCATGTGCGGAGGTTCGGTATAAAAAAATGAGTATTGCGCCCCCTACTCTTGTTTGGAAGCCTGGGAACAGCATGCTCAGTTGCTCACCTACTATAAAGGGGGGAGAAGAGGAGAGTTGTGTATCGTCCCAGAGCCAGAAAGCAAACCGTAAACGGGAGGTGTAGGGGGTGAGGTTGGGAAGGGGAAGAAGGCGGAGAGCAGTGTCTATGTGCACACGCCTTAAAAGGTCCCAGGCGAAGTGCTATGCGGGAGAGTATGGCTGGCAATCAATTAATTAGGGGGAGAAAGGGAGTATCGGAGGGTGTGCAGCGAGGCTGGCGTTTAAGGGAGAGTTTGCGAGAGAGAAGAGAGTTGGATTGAGAGGGGGTAGGGGTGGAAGGGTCTTTGTATCCTGCTGGGGGTTTAAGGGAAACGGGGGGTGGGAAGTGGGAGAGTCAGGGTTCGAGTGGATGATGGGAATTTCGTAGCCTTGGGTGAGGGTGGCCCTGATGGGGAGATTGTGAAAATCAGTAGGGGGGTAAAGAGAGAAGAAGGTTTACTATGGGGGGAGGGGGGCGCGATGGTCCGAATGAGAGGGGATGGGAGCACCCAATGCAGTGGTGTGGGTGCCGCTGTTTGCGAAGGGGGAGTGGGTACCGAGCCTGTTGAATGCCAATTGCATGATGGGGCATGTAAGCATCCAAGCTGCCAACGTTCAACACACGTACTAACACGCACGTTGGCTGTGCGCGGTACGGTATGGACATCACGAGTCGGTGGTGGGATCATGAGGCGTTGGAAAACGCCTCTCTTAAGTTACTCATCGCCGCGGTGCATAAACGAATTCCCTATCAGAAATATTGAAAAAGTTAGGACCGAGACCGCCCTGGAAATTACGTACAAAAATGTACGGCCATCGCTCGCAGTTAAGAAGCGCCAAACCCTCGATTATCAAAATGCAATAATACATATGTTTTAATTTATCAGAGAATTTGTGGTTTTTGGAAGTAAATTTGTACATACTATATTCCCAGAAAATTTTAATATGCTAGGCAGTCGGAAACGTAAGGAATAACTCGCATTAAAATGTTGCATTATTCCATACTTTTGAAGAATGCTCCATATGTAAGAAAAATTTCTCATCGTATTCAAAAATATATTTTAATGTGCTTGTGTTTCGCAGTTATATTACGATACTGCGATGGCGTTAAATACTTATGTTAAATACTTTTGCATTTTGTCATGTTGAAAGTCTAGTGCATCAGCATTTACCTAATTAAGATTTATCATTTGAGTTATAATATTGTATCGCATATTAGACATCAGCCGAAATTTATTGCAAACGTTTTGTTTTCGGCTTTTTTTTAGAAAATGGTATTACAGTTGTCATATCACTTTCTAATTAACGTGCCTTGTTTTTATCTAGATTTAACTCCTGAATTCGTCTGTTTTATGGGTGACCAAATTACAATCTGTCCTTTCAGTTTTCATATTTGAGAAGGTTAATGAATCCTACATGAGGTTCCCACGTATTTTTATCCTTTTACAACCGTGGAAACTGCTCTAGCGATACCGAGAAATTCATTCATCGAATTTTTTAAGGAAAATATTGAGATTTTTCTGCAAACAAGAAATTAATTCTTTGCCAACTAGGTGGATATTATATTTTTGTTTGTACTGCTCAACTTTGGCCATCTGTAAAAAATGGGATGTTTAGTTATTTTCAAAATTTTCTTATTTTGTTGACAGTGCACTCATTAAGTTTTATTTGTGGCTAGTTCATGGTTTTTTGCTTATAACTCCAGAAATTTCCTGAAATTCTTGAAATATTTTTATCAATAGTCCTGATAAAGCTATTTTGCTGTTAAAATTATTTTTTCGTTTATAGAGTCGGCAAAAATTGAGAGCTAATATTTAATGAATATTTAGAGACAATCTAGTGAAAAATTTTTTCAACTTAAGCTTTGTGTCGACGCCGTGATGTGTCTGTACTAATCAATTATTGGTCTTTAATTACGCAAGAGATAGAAAGATGAGGCGGTGAGGAATATAATTTTATGAGCAGCTTCTTTTTCCTATTCCTTGAGTAGATCCATTTTTTCCCTTGTGCATGATAGCTGTCTTACTTAATTTGCAAATGTGCAGCTGACTTATGTATTTGAGTTGTTTCCATTGCTTTCATAAGGTCTTCCATGTTAAGTGTTTACTCTTATGGCTGAGTGAATAACGTTCGATGTATCTTATATGTTAAGTGTTAATCTCCCATGGTTGAATGAATAATATTCGATGTTCCGCCATCTCTATCGGAAGTCCAGTGTTGCGCTGGACCTCAAGTTTTCATCAACAGCTCTGCTGTCGTTTATTGCTTTGGGAGTCCCCGGAAGGCACCGTATCATGTCTCACCTTTGCAACTATTATTGGTTTAATATTTTCTCACTTCATGGTGGGTGCTCATCACGTATCGGGGGATCGGTTTATTTCTCTTTCTTTGGATTCCGAGAACGCCGGCGGGATTGCGACCGAACCCATCTTGTATTGGCATGTGAAACTCATTTTCTCACTTTGACCCACGAGGAATGTCCTGTGTCCCTGCGACCCTACCGCCTCCTCCACCCACGCCAACTCTCTCCACCCATCTCCCACCATCCCCTCCCGTCCCCGCGGGCCGCAAAACACGCTCTCCTCCCCCGCATGCTCTTCCCATACAGCGCAACGCCCCCGCCCCCACCCCACTCTCTCTAACTCTACACTAACTCCCTACGTACGTGGCCCGAGCGTCGGGTTGGTGGCGTCTCGTTTGGAGACGTGAGCCGCATCACAAAGGGGACGACACCCTCCACTCTCTCTCGATACGACAATCTTCCCTCCTCCCCCCTCCCACTCCACCACACACCTCCTCCTCTTCCACATCCTACTCGCACACCACCTACTGCTCTCCGGCTCATGACGAGGCTTGATTGGAATTCATCCATGCGGCGACAGGCAGAAATGAGAATGAGCAAAGGGAGTCTCGGCCGTTGTGAGTGTACTATACTCATTTTCCCATCTTTTCACGTCTTGGCGTATATTCGCACACGGGATAAGGTTAGTTAGTTGTTAACTACTGATTAGTTTGTTTGTATCAGAGTAAAGTGTCTCGTTTGCAAGGTAGAGATTATCCGGAAAGCGGAGGAAGGGTTGAGAGAAACCCGGCGCCAGCATTCGTCTTCTCTCTATCAATAGACGCCAAGGAGTCAGCGGTTAAACGACCCTTCCTACGGATTCAACAAAGCTCTTTTAATTATTGCTCTCCTCAAAGTATCCTTGTAGGGAATATGGTACAACTGGAAAGTTTTCATCCCTCATTCGAACCCGGACGCCCGGGGTAGGAAGAAGGCAATACCATGACCACGTCAACAAAATCCTCACAAACAAAAAGAATGAGAAGAGGAAAGGGGGTAGCATCCAAGAATGTATACGAATACCCGGAGAGCTGTGTTGGGTAGGATGCCGGAACATTTTGTGGATTTCTTTGGAGAAGTGCGGAGGCGGACGGGACGGGTACGGAATATTCCGGAATGATGAGGGGAGTAAGGCAGTCGTATCGTCTTATTTCCTACACCCCTCTGTCTCTCTCTCTCTCTCTCTCTCTCGTATACTTCTTTCACGTTTTTCGGTAGAAATATATTGGTTGGATTTGTGAAGAGGGCCAAACAATGGAGCAAGGATGGAATCTCTCACCATCTTTTCCACTCTTTTCTCTCCTCCAGCGTCTCCTCTTCCACCCCCGCGTCCTTCCCCACCCCTTCCATTGTCCTTCAAAAAAAACCTCCCCTCACCCCATCGCCGCATCCCTTTCTCCCGTCGACCCCACCCCATCCGACGCCCTCTTCCACTATCGTCTTTTCGCCCCGACACACACCACTGCCGCGCTCTTCTATATATTTCTCTCCAACGCCCCCTTTAGGGGTTATTAAGTCCTTGGCTTGGGCTTCAGGTCACGTTCCCTAGGTCTCATCCACACCCCTCTACGGTCCCTCATGCTACCAACACCATCTCATCTTTTTTCTCCCTCTCGTTCTCTCTTTCCAAGGGCGTAAGAATATCTATCATTGCCTCGCTCCAGCAGCTCCCTTTTTCGTTCTACCGTCCACTCCCTAGATGTCGTAGAAGTTTCGGTAGCTTAGTGTTAACACCTAGTTCTGTATTGGATGGGATTTGTTGGGTTAGACTTTTCCTTAGGAATGAAAAAAATTGAGGAAGGGAGAGGTACCTACTTGCCCGAATCTTTTCAGTGTGTTGATCGGCGAGTGTCAGCGGTTCGCCTTTAGCATTTTTATAAGCTGTCGGGATAGTCGTTAGGATGTCTTTATGACCCGCGGCCTTTTCTCTTTTCAATTTATGATCGGCACTATCGATGATGGTGCTCATTTCTTATCTTTAATCTTTCTTTTTCTCACTTCTGATTCCCTGCCATGCCCCATGGCATCCTTGGAACTTAAGCAATGTCCCTCACCTTGGCGGATAAGCGGGACGAGAGATACGAGAAAAATTGTTCCCATTCGTAGTTCTTTCACGGATATCTCATTACTCATATTTCTTCGTCAGTCGAGGAATGTGTTTTCCTGGAATGTTGTACAATATTTAAGTGCTCAATGTGCGTTAACCATTTTGAGTATCAGTTAATATTTCATATTTTCTTCGGGAAAATAGTACTCATTTAGATTTTCAAAGAATTAGTATTCATGTCATTCTTTTTACGTTTTTCATAAGATATCAATTTATCCAATTGTGTTCATGATGTATAGAATTACATAAGTCTAAAGTTATATTTTTCATAAAAATTTTGGGTACCTTTGATTTAAGTGAAACACAATATGAAAACCTACTCAATCGTCCATAATATGTGTGTATCAGAATTTCACTCAAGAGGAATCATAGGTGAGATCAGAAATTTTATTGAGATTCCTCATTTACTAAGTTTGAATGTATTTCGTCAATATGAGAAGTTTATTGTACTTCATCTTATGATCATCAACGGATGACTCTCCTGTAGTTTTTCATGGCTTTCCTCACTGTGCCATAAGATTTCCCTTTTACAGCGGTCTCAAATTTGCTCTTCCATATCCATTTGGTGCTTAAGAAACGCCTTAAAAAACTGAATGTTTGTGTGATTGCGTTATGAGAGTGAAGTAGTTTCATAACTCTTGTCACCTGCCTTACTCATCGGTTTAGAGTTTTTATCATTCCAACAGAAACTTTTAGATTAAATATGAAAATTATTAATGTCTTTCGGAGATTGGAATGGAATTTTTATCAGCGTCAAAAGGTGTGATGTTGTAAAATGACCCGAAAAATATTTTAAAGAAAAAGTTTTTTTTAGACGGGAGAACACTTCGATGGGCGAGGAAAAGATTGAATAATTAACTTGTATGGGTACACCGATTGAAAATAGTACTAGGTTAATTGATGCAAATAACTACTAAATAAATGTGATAAAATAATACAAAGTGGTAGTTGTGTAAGGTCCTGGACGAAATGATGAGATTAGTATAAGAAGAGAGAAGAGTGTTACTAATGAGTTGCTTTACTTTGTGGTTACTTATGAACCTTCGATGAGTTTGGCTTGTATCACCACCGAAGGATATTCTGAAACCGCTGACTCACTGTCTGATTAATAGATGTAGAATTAAAGCCCCCACATGGGTAGCAGGCACTTGCTTTGCACTGATTTGGACGAAGGTGAGACATCCTCGGATAGTGATTCGTCTGAGCAGGTCGAGTGTTTGAAGAGGACTTGAGTAGACTGAAGAGGACGTCCTGCTGGAAATGGGAGTGACATCTAGTCTTTCACCAAACTCACTCACCTGGTATTCTATCTCTTTCTGCGCTCACTAACTTCCCCTTTCCGTCTCTCTATACCCCTATATCCCTCTCCCACCCATCCGATCAACCTCTCTCTGCATGCACCGACTGCCCTTCGAAAGCCGACCGCCTGCTCCGCTCCATCTCCAGCGCTGTCACTTCAGTCAGCTCCATCCGTCACCTTTCGGTCGGCCTGCCTTGATGGCTCGCCGCCGACGGAGCAGCGGGAGGTGGGAATGGGGGGGGGGATTTTGGCGCGGGAGGTAGAGAGGGCGGCTTTCCGAGGGAGGGGTGGTGGTGGTGGTAGGTGGTGCCATACGCGACGTACGTAACGGGTGCTCATGGGAAGGGTGGACGGGCGTGTAGGAGAGAGGAGGTGGTGGAAACTGTCAAAGATGGAGAGGGGTGCATGAGAAATGGGTGTGGGGTGGGTTTTGGTCGCGCACAACTTTCACCCTAACCCTCCCTCTAACGTTTCTCGTCATACCCTCCCATTTTCTCATCGTCGGGGCCACCTACTCACGGCGGAGAGAGAACTTTTTTTTTAAAATTTACAGCCGCTCCCGATTCGTTGAGGGAGTGGAGAGGGGTTGGAGGTGTTTCGCGGAATGGGTTGAGGAGTAGTGCGGGAGTAAAGGCGTGTAGGTGGGAATTGTAGGGTGAGGGCGGGCCTCCCCCGGTCCCCCTCGAGCACACGTCCAGCCATCGAGTCCCGTCAATTTGCCAAACTCCCACCTCATCCCTTGATACACCCTCCCTCACTCCTCCCCTCCCCCGTGCCACCTCCTCATCCTCCTCCTCCCTCCCGGGCCATCCCACGCTATTTGCTCCTCTCAGCCGGCGCGATAACTCACGGAACTCAATGACCGGCGGGTAACCATCCTTCAAGCCAATTGGCAATTCGAGCTAAATATCGAGGGCGTCGTGGTCGCAATTTGCCGCTGCCGAGCCGAGCGTAAATAAACACGGACTTCAATTTCTGAACCTCCCGCCCACCCACCGTTTGACCACGGTCGGCGGGGTGGAGAGATTAAAATAAAAATGTATTTATATATGTGTGTGCATATAAAGTCGAATATTTGTCAATTTAAATGAGGTGTAATAGGTGGTGCTTACACGCCATTATATTGGTTTACTTCATAATTTATGGGCTGGGTGTATTTATCGGTGAGGTTAAGTGACCAATTCAAAATATTTAATGGTAAGTGAACTGAGGCATTCATTAAGCCTACCTACACCTATTTCCCCAGAGGACAGCGTTCACTATAATAATATGTAGACGTGATATGCCTGCTATTGAGTCCCTTGAAATTGTATTTCCCATTTACAAGAGGCAGCAGTATATATCTCACGGCAAATCACTCCAATCCTGAGAGTAAATAAATTTTATATCTTTGCTCATAAATTTTGTTTGTGAAGGGATAAAGTTGTATAGATGATAAAGAAACATCCTTAGGAACTCCTTTTTAAACACTTCAAAATACCAGCCTTCTTCTCTATTTTAAATTTGTTTGTAAAAATATTAAAAAAGGCGGAAATTTTCATTGAGATGTTAGTACCTGTCATTAAGCTCTCATTTTGCTTCACCATATTCGGAAATCCATGGTTGATTTTCTTTTCCCCCTTAGCTTTAATATACTGAACGCACTGTGCTTAAATGAGTTCTTGATAAAATGTCTTATTAATAACGGCTTTTAGTGATATGATTGAGAAATTACCTCCAGCATACTGAAATGAAACCTAAACAGGAATGAGTGTGTTGATTAAGTGATGAAAATTGGGTAAGCTAATACTTGAGATTTAAGGACTGAAATTGTATCCGAAATTAAAAAAAGAATATTAAACAATTGCGAATGTATGCGACAGCAGTGATAGGTGCATGAAATCGTCATAAAATGATAACTTCGTTTATTGTGAATTCATATTCAGTAGGTGTGGTATTGTTGTAACAAATCACATCTTTATGATCTTCATGCTGCAAGAAAAAGCCTATTCAAATTTATTGATTTATATTTATTTTAGACATCAGAGTATCTAAATACTTTGTGGAATCAACTGTAAAACAATTTTAATTTCCAGGTGGTTTTTCAAAGTATAGTTTTACTCAGCAGCGGCCGATCACATGAAGGTTAGCTTATTTTGGTCCTTTCTGATTGTTCGTCCAAATGCTCTTTACAAGTAGACAAGTACAATGAATTTACCAGGATTATAAGTCAATTTTATTAAGGTCTTATTACGTTTCGAATTTCTCATTTACCCGTGGAGTATATTTAATTATATTACATTTCCCTCCGTTTGAGGTTACTTTCAATGTTGGAGATAATTCTATTCATGTAGGGAGTAGAGAGTGTTTTGTCATTCAAGCTGTTTATGCATTACTATATAAAATACATAGTCAGTTAAGGCACGTTTGTTTACTTAATATTATTGCAATGAATATTTGTATCTCATGTGTGGTGATTGTATTAGGGTTATTGGTAGTTATTGCTATACATATAAATCTTCTATGTAGGAGTGCTCACTGTGTGGATTTACCTTGGATACATATGGTTAAGTTGTGGTTTCTTATGTGATTGGAGCTTATTTTCATACATCGAGGGGTAGACCGATTGATACGGTTTTTTTCAATTGTAACATACCTATATGCCTATATGAAAAGCGCCTTTCAAGGTAAGAGCAAGATTTGGGCTCGCATTTGGCCTTCTATTTTGTTCGTGCATATATTTCATTTCTTTGGGGGGTATAGTTGTAGAGTCTTACTCTATTAAATCACCATTTGGTATGAGGAATTTATGGAAATATTTTATTTTCCTGAGATAAATAATACACTAAATCCGTGAGATTTAATATCTGGCCTATTAAGAAAACTTATTAATAATAAGCGTTTAATAAAAATGATAATTTATAAAAGCTCACATTAGTGGTTCAAATAATTCAACCCATGCTTTGTAATTCCCAGCTTTCATTCGATTTTTCAGGCCCATTGATATTTCTCCAATCGCTTGATTGGTGCCAAAAGATGCGGCCAATGTCTTCTAGAATCTCCTGTACTTACCTGCTCAACCTTATCTTCATCTCTAACTGTGGTTTTGAGTTAAAAATTGTTGACGTTGATGAGTGTTCATCTGATCTAATGGCATTCTCAGCTTCGTGGAATGCAGGGTTCACGTCTTGCTTTTCGATTTTAGAATTCACACATACCGGGTCCATGTGTTCTACTGTACCTGTGCTAGCTCCTCCAACCATGGCTTTTTTGTTGGTTATTTGGCGAGGTGACATAAAACTGAGGCCACTTAATACTTCATCGTTCAGACTGTTTGGTTGATTTGCGTGGAATATAATGAAGAATTGAGGAATGGTAGATTGAAACCCGGGTGGACGTCAGTCTGCCATGTATAAAATGCGCTTGGAGGTCCACAGTTTAGCGTCTCGTCTGATATATAGAGCAATACGGTTCAAGTTTTCTCTTCAAGAGTCAGGATATAGTACATAAACCAAAACCCCCAGCTGAGGTTAAAACCTGGACCCTCGGGCTTGGAAGTCTATGTGTAAGCTATATGAGCAATTTGATAACCGTGCAAGATGATGTTCACCTTGACTTGAGTACATTTGGCTTTTGCATACTCGTCTAACGAGAAAATTTATCATTGAGTTTTTACTAGACTTTCCTCTCATATTCTGAAGAATATTCTGATCTCTGATTTATTTTGTATTTTCACTCAAAATTTCACACCCTCTGCTGGGCGTTTTGTCAGGCATAATAATAATTAATATTAGTTAGGAGTAATTAACGTCAAATGACACGAGACGTTGGATAAAAATTCAGATCGGGAAATACGAAAATATTCTTCAGAATGTGAATTACGATATCATTTTCTCACTTTTGGATAATATACACTATTCTCGACCCACGGGATTCGTACTCAGTCCCCGCGGTTGGGAAGCTAATGTCGAGGTCTGCATTCTCCCCCGAACCCGATTCTCCCCCCGTGTTTTTCCTTCCGCGATCCGCATCCTCCTCCGCCGTCGCCCCCATCCTCCACACCCCATCACCGGCACCACTCCTTCCTCCGTCATTCGCCGTTCAAAATCCCAGCTCTCACTCCTTTCTTTCGTTCCGCCACGGCTCTCTCCCCTTCCGCCATCCATCCATTTACCTCGCAAGGATTGTCCGGGGCCCCCGGTCGGGGCCCGTGTTCGCCGCTAGTGTGTACATATGTTGCGGCTGCCAGCGAGGAACACGGAAAACACATTAAGGTCGTCGGACGTCGGCGGAGGATGAGAGAAGCAACGGAGGCACACAGGAAGGAAGGAAGGAAGAGGGAGGAGATGGGGAGTGCGGGGGATGTGTGTGTGTGTGACGGGGGTTGGGGGATGAAGGGGTTTTTAAGGAAGAGGGGGATGGAGAGGGATAAGGGGGTGAAAGGGGAGGGTAAGGGGTTGGGTGCTCCTTCTCCGTGGGATCGTTGGATTGAAGAGAGGAGGGAAAAATGAGTAAGGATTGAAAAAAGCGAGACGGGACTGGTGTGAAGGAGTGGGGGTCGCAGGAAAGGGGGATAGAGACGACTTGCGGAGTGGGGTGGATGATCGCCGAGGGGTGGCGAATGTTGGAAAGAGGCGGCCGTTTCTAGATGGGGGGGGGGGTGGGATGGAGCTCGTGGAGGAGTAGGGGTGTCACGTAGGGGAAGGGCCGTTAATTCGAGATCTCAGCCCGCCCCAAAAACATACCTCCGCCCTCCTCCCATGCTGTGACGTCGGTCTCTCTCCCGCAGCAAGAGTGAGTTTTGCAAGAATATATAAGACCAAGGGTGGTGTAGCACTTTAGGGCGATTTCAGCTCAAATGAAAAGGGAGTGGGTGAACCTTGGGGGAAGGAGAGGTTGCAGGGGAGGCGCTGGTGTATATGTGGGGGAGTGGGGTGAGAGGGAGGGAGAAGTCTGCTCTTTTGGGGGGAATGGGGCTGGAGGTGGTTTTGATGGCCTTTTTTTTAGATGGGCTCGAAGGTTTTTGAGGGGTATTTTGGGGGAGGGAGGATGATGCGTGGGGGGTGAAGGGGTGGAGAAGGCTGGCTTTTGGGCGTGTGTATGTGTGTGCCGGGGGTTAACTACGAGGTGGCGGGAGAGCGGAGAATAAAGGGAGGGAGAGACTTAAAGAGAGGAGACTGTGGGGTCTGACTGGATGTGTAGACTTCTATTGGATTGGGTGTAGGGGTTGGGAGTAATCCCCAGATGATGAAGCCGGTCGGTTTCGGAGATCTGCGCTCCGTGATGCTCGTTATTTCGTCCTCGCTTCCTCTTTCCTCTCCTTCTTCCCCGGTTTTTTTGTTCCCTTCCAAACCGCCACCTTTTTTTCATTCTCCTTGGAACTCACTCGCTTCTTCATCTCGCCTCCGAACAAATGCGCTGATTCTGCTGCTTTTGTGCCCTTTCCCCGTCCAACCCCGCACATTCTGTGTAGCAAGTCTTTCTCGCTCTACGCATCCAGGCAACTAGGCGTATATCTCTTTTGCGGGGGGATTTCCGTCCGTTTTATCTCCTTGGATGATGCTCTCCCTGGTTATTTTTCTTGTCTTACTACTTCTCTAGCCTGGGTAGATTAGTTGTTTTTACTCATCCGTAAATTTACCGAGTTTGCCCGCTGAAAGGAGGGGTAATATGACATTTTTTGAGCTTATTTTGATGATTCGCAATAAGCAAGCAAGATACATTCCATTTCATTGCATCCGATGAGTTTCTCCCACCGATTAAGTTACTTACCGATTTCTTCTCTAGGTGCATGAAATTCTTTAAAAATGTTGATTGTGTGACTTTCAAAGTAGAACGAAAATCATGAATAAACGACTTAGAGTAATTATCCTGGCTCTAAACTTTTTCTTATATTTGTAAGAATTGAAGAATATAATCTTGGTTTTTACTCATTCATAAACTTGCAATTAAACTCCCGTATCCCCGCGACTATTTTTGTGACTTTCATATATTATTCTAAGTTGACTGTATTGGCAGTAGACTAATGTTTTTAATACTGCTGTTGACAGAAATTCCCGAGGTTGAATTCTGAGCTGCATATTTTTATACTCTCCCTCAAATAGAATAGATTTTGACTGTGGTTTTTATTATGGTAGCAAGAAGAGACTCAATGACCAATGATTCGAATCGGCGTCTTCCACTACGCGTGCGACCCAGGGTTGGGAGTGTTAAGTCTGTAATGATGATGAACTTGTATCTTGAGGCTTGTGTAGTAAAAGGAAGTAACTTGATAAGGAAAGTGAAATAACATAATCACTAACTAATTTCGAGTAGAATAGTGAAGTTCACCTCGGAAGGTAATCACATTTCTAATTGTAATTTTATCGTGTTTAACGTACTTTTATTTTGTTATAAAGTCCATATGCTCTTGCTATCTTAAATGATGTATAGTTGGACTGCTATTTTCAATAAACTTTGTTTATTATATGGTTGAAGTGCTTGATACCTATACTTTTGTTTAAAATCGTTTCATGAAGAAGTGACGTAATAGAGAATTTCATCTGAAGAGTTGGTTTTGAGGGAATCAGATAACCAGGTGTTGAAGAGATAAATGACCAAAATACATTTGTCAAACACATTTTATATTTAAAAAATCGTTTATTTACAGATAAAGACTGATAAATATTGGATTGTATTTTTTGTCAGCGTTGATAAAGCCTCAGCCAGTCCACATACCCTACCTTGGATTTGATAAAAAAATAGTGCTAGGTGTATGCGTGGCTTTTGTATAATCTATTCCATGTTTAATATCAAAGGCTATAACTCTAAGCGCCTATACAAAGACGTTTCTCCTGGGTAACATTCGGGAAAAACGTATGTTCGTTTATGTTGCCTTATCACTGCGTTTTCTATCATTAGCAGCAGGATCATTTCTTCGAGTATTACATAATCTCTGTTTATATTCTTGTGGGCTTTGCCATTTCATTGTTTTTCATTTAAAATCTCTCATCTTACGGGTATTACTAAACCACTCTTTGAACGGTGAAAGTGAAATATTCATTCTTGTTCGTGCATCATGCTTTCAGAGCGCCAGATCGTTCTCTGTTGTTCCTCAATGATAAATTAATTTTCTTTTTAGAGTTTACCTATGTCGGAAGTTCCGCTGAAAAAATGATACTCGGCGTGCTCGATCGTAGTGGAATTTGGACGTAAGCCCCTTCATATGCTCCAGCCATCTTCATCTTGCAGTTGGATCTTGTGATGACGTCGTGCTTCTATAGGACAGTGGTAATCTCTTCAGTTGCCCGTGTTATGAAACAGGTGATGGCGTATCCTTCTGTTCCTCGCGTCAGGTTTCCCCCTCCTCCATCGTCTCCATCTCGTTCACCTTCCCGAAGAATTTCGGAATTATGTCACTGTTCACGTTGCCTTTCCGTCGTAGAGCTTCCATCAGGTCCCTAATCTTTGTATCTGTCGAGTAGGCACATGCGACAGTGTGGGTGAGTTGCGTAGGAGATGACGCACCAGTGATTCTTTCTTCTCTGTGGACAGGGCAAAAACGGGATTCGCTAGAGGTCAGCAACTGCACCCTTCCCGTAAACAACATTCATGAGAGTCACTTCGCTAAGAAACCGCTCAGGGTAGTTGGTCATTTTATCACGTTGTTGGCATATTGTGACTCGAAACTGTGACTTTATCTTACATGAGAAAACGGTGAGTACCAAAAAAATGCGGAGGACATAAAATTTCGAAATTTTCATTGAAAAAGGGTAGTAAATTACCATTTAAATCAGCCGCTAATTTCCTTGATAGGTAGCTCATGTAATTTTATACCTTCCTCTCCAATTTCCCGATTTACATAAGCCATGGTCTGACCTCGGGAACTCCTCATCTAATCATTAAAATTTTCTTGATATGTTAACATGTGATTATAGCACAACGGTTGAAATGAGTCCTGCCGTGTATAAATATGTTGGCCGCAAAATACTTAAGGGGTTAATCGAATTATGTTTGTCTCGATGGTAAGGGTATATTGAACGAGCAGAAGCTGTTTGGTTACATCCATGATTTGAATTACAGGCGATATTTTTTTTAAATTGCTGATAATAATTTTCTGATGGAGCAAACTCTCAGGTAGAGTGCAACAGGCGGATGATCTTGCATCAAAATCCGTATGATACCGATGAGCAACCTCAAGAAATCCTTAGCTGTGCTGTTCCTTTGGCCCCACAACGAGCAGCAAGTCTATTGATGGCCTATAGGGAGGAATATAATGAGTAATCATTTGAGCGAGTAAACGTTCAACGTTTAAGTGAGGAACGTGGTTGTGTTAGTGCTGTCACTTGTCTGCTAAGTGAAAACTATTGGTTTTTTTAGAAGACAGCTTCTCTTCGATTTTTAAGTAATTATTTTGTTAATACTTCATTCTGATTACGAGAAATAGTAATTACGTGTATTTGATATCCTTAACAACACTGAACCATGCTGTGGTAGAATGATAACTCATGTCTAGGTCTTTTTTTCATTTAATTATAAATATTAAAGTTAGGAGACTTCTTTTTTAATATCGGGGTAAGAGAAATACCTACCTTTTTTACATGCCGAGTAGGTCGAGGACTGGAGTGGTGACTTAGATGCTTTGGTGGTTTCCTGGGCAAAATATGTTACTCTCTTCCTCACCTCTTTTTTCCGTTTATGAAATGATGACCCAATTTCTGCTCCACCTTGATTTTTGCTAATTATTTTGTATCTTTTAGAGCGATATTGTTTAATTAGTGTAATTTACCAATGTAGCCTTGGACCACGGTTAGCTTTCTTTCTAGGTTTCCTCTACCTGATTATATTATTTGGCCTTAATGCTCATATTCATATGATATAATATACTTAATCATAATATACTTAATGCTCATATTCGTTTGAATATGAGCATCAAGTATATTATATCCATGCTTTCTGAGGTATAATTTCCGTTATTTCCTTTGATAGAGGTCAACTTATCGAAATAGTGAAATATCAGAATACGTACACCATATGTTAGAAACACTTTTGTAGATCGTGTTCATTAAAACAGGGAAGAGATTTTGGAAGTACTTGGAACTTTATAATCATCACATCAAGAGAATGATCTATGTTGCGTTCTATTCTAGCTCCTACAACCTGGAAATTAGTAGTTTATTAGAGGACAAATATTTTGATAACGCTTATTTTTCAGGATAAACTGCTGTCCTAATTGTCCATTTTATTATTGGTCTGGAGTAAATGATAATTCATACTGCACGAAAATCTGGGAAAAGTTATTGCTTAAAAAAAGCGCTCTAAAGTCCTCCTAGAAGAAACCAAAAATAATGTTGTAGTGCATTTCTTTGATAATGTATTTTCTGAATTGATGATTATTTTTCCCAGTAATTCTTTAAAATGTGGTCGAAAATGAATACTCTGCATTGTATACGCTTGAAGTATTAAACATCAATTGATCTTGATTCCACTATATTTTTTGTCGGTATATTTTCTGTAATAGCCAATGGTAAGCCTAGAAAATTCACTAAAGGATGGACATTTTTATTTATGAAGTATTTCAAGCTCATTCTTAAAATAATATTTTCCAGGAGTTTTCCAACTAGGCGAATAGTCGGCGCATCAATGTGCCTTTATAGCCACCAGTAGTATGAACTCTGCCAAATCTCGATTCTTCGGGTTGGTTGCCACCTCTGAAGCTTTCAAAAGTCTCAAAGGATTTCCTCATTTGTTAGTAATAACCATTATCCCACCCATATTCCAAGCCCTGCGAGGACCTGGACCGTTGCCACAAGGGAGTGTGAGGGAAAATCTCGAAAGGAGGGAAATTTGGATGCTGTACACCTTATTACTGGAGAGACGGACTTCTTTATTTCTTCTGGAACCCCACTGCCCATTGTGCTCCACCCGTAGGATGAAAATGGTTTCCACTCATCTTGATAATAATCCGGAGGATATATTTTATTTTTCCTGGCGGCGTCGGAGCGAGGAGGATTGGAGCATGTCCGCCGGGGTTCTTTTGTGCGAACTTCTTCGAACGGCTGGCCGAAAGAAATCATATTCATTCACGGTTCTTTGCCATCATCAAAGGTTATGGAAGGGAATAGGAGGAGGCTGAAGAATTGCCAAAAGGGGTTGGTAAGAGGAAGGGGCCAGAACGAAGTTTTGGCTGATTGGGGAGTTTTCACTCGGATAAAAAAATTAATGGATGGTCACAATACACTGGAAATAATTAAATAGGGTAAATTTCTGGAAAGAAAGTGACGCTGAAAAGGTTCATATCCTCCTATATTTACTAGGATGATCTTATCTCGTTATTACATGGTTTCATTTAATTTCCATCTACATGTTCAACCATAAAAACGACAGTTTCAGAAATATTAAATGAACTCTTTATACGTTACTAGTTCGATAAGGAATATAAAAAATGACTTTTAAAAGAAAATATCTAAGTTAATAACAATCTAGGGTATTTATAAATAATTTTTTATATGGTTTTCACAAAATAAATGTATAATTATCATCTCAAAATGCTACTTTGACCATATAGAAGATGGCATTTTTATAAAAAAATAAAGCCAAATTTTTTGGAAACGTAAATTCACGAAATTATATCTAGTTGGTGCAAACTGATGTTAAATTTCCTGAGATATTACGATAAAAATTGAGTGTCCATAATTTTAGGGATTATTTTGTTAGGGAAGAATTAACAACGTAATCTCGCCATATTGCTAGGGATTTTAAT
The DNA here is from genome assembly GCA_963169105.1 of Ceriagrion tenellum. Classification (NCBI taxonomy): domain Eukaryota; kingdom Metazoa; phylum Arthropoda; class Insecta; order Odonata; family Coenagrionidae; genus Ceriagrion; species Ceriagrion tenellum. The sequence continues at coordinate 160,104,249 of OY720632.1, forward strand.
AGGTAGTGGACATCAGGTAAAGGGGTAAGCCGGACCTCACAAGTTGAAGACAAGCCAAATGTTAAGTCTCAGGACATCAGAAGTTGTTTTAGAAACCCGAACTAGCGCCTGGTCGGCATAGTTCCTAGAATGATGCTAAATGCACACATATCTCATCCTGGGCTACCACATAGCCCTCAATTTTTATTAAGGAGGTAAATATTTTCCGTCTCCATTATGCCTTATGTATTTACCTCCGGCCTTTTACTCGACTCGCTCGTGTTAGTGCTTGCTTTTTACATGCCAGCTTGGTTTCGGCGATCGTTTTCCACCAACAACCTGCTTCATATCTTTGTTTCTCACTTTCCTTGGTTTCTCTCCGCAAAGAACGGGCATGAGCCAGCATATGGAAACCATTAGTGACCGATGTTCTACACAAAAGGCATCATCTCGGCTCAGTTTACTCCAATCTAGGCTTTTGTGTGATTTGTACTTGACTGGCCATGTTTCTCTGCGAGGTATTTTAGATATTTGTTCAGTTTGAGCAACAGGGAACGTGAATGAAGGCAGGATAAGGTGCATTATTGGATGGTCAATTTATTGCATAATATGAAAATGAAATAAAAATTTGCAAAATGAAAAAAAATACCCAAGAAAAAAACTTTTATTTATTGTACTGACATATTTTGTTGTTGCATAGATTAGTATGCATTCTTTTCTATTTTTTACCATTTTGCAGTGTTTATTTTCAGAAATTTTTCGGGCATTTATATTGCTTCACTTTAGCAATAAGTAATGCACTATAGAAAGCATGCATACTCAACTTCTTGTAGGTAACCTCTTGATGTTTGTTTCTGGATCTGGAAAGAACACCTTCAAGAGCCATAAATGATAAGATGGTTACATAACGTTTAAATATCCTTCAATAATGACTTAAAACCTAATACAAATCAGCATAGTTTTTACTTATATAGCTAATGTAATTACTTTTTGAAACTTTTTCTGGTTGATAAGTAGCGCGTCTATTTTCATAGTACATGCACTGATCATGCATTTATTCGTCAGTGTGTTACGACATGTCACTAAACTATTTAGTTTTTTTATATTTTTTCCCAAATAGCGCTTATCCTTCATCTGTTAAGCACAAGAAATGGGGTTAATGGCAAATGATAGCTTACCATGACTAAAGTTTCCCCTCAAGAAATCGAGAGGCGCATGGTGAAGGATTTAGAGCTTCAGTGATTGTAACACCACATCCATTACCATTTTTCTCAGAGCACAATCGAAGCCACCTCTGATGTCTAGTGAATATCCGTGAAAGTGTGTTTGAGTGTTAGTGTAACCAAGTCACCATTTTCCCCCTTCTATCCCTTCCCCTTGTCCAACTGACATCTGCTCTCGTCGAACACCTCTAGCGTATTTTCACCTCGCAAACAATCGATCGAGCAAACAAGTCCAAACTCTAAGTGAGGCAGTTAAAAAGCAATATGGTCATACACCCATTGCTTATGTTTTGTCGATAAAAGAGCGAAGTAGATAAATACTATGAGGCAAACATATGTCGTCTTGCGTTATCTGTGGCTAAAGGTGCGTGGGTTTTCTCCGTGCAAATAATTTACAAACCCATGAGCGGTGTGCAGCAAAATATCCGATGACCATTATTTTGTTTGAAGATCAAGGCGGTGAGAGAGACACAATTGCATTTATCGTGAGTATGTGTACGCTCTAAATCATGCTATCTGTTGAGCATACACTCAGACTTCATAAAGTATGTTTGAGTTCAGTTTGAAATCATTGTTCATGATTTCAAACTTACGGTAAATGTTGCTGAAAATATGGAACATCAAAAAGGATATTTCCGATGATTAATATATTCTATGAGTTAATTGATATTATTATCTTTATTAATAAATATTTTTGAGTGCAAAAAATATCTAAATTTTATTGGCTTACGGATTTTTAGAACTCAGATTGGAGCATCGAATTTAAATTCATTAATTAACGTTTTAGCCCATGAGGAGATATATACTAAATGTTGTTTTACCTGATACCAAATTTCGAATTAGAATTTGCCTACTAGGTTAAAATGGTGGTTTTGTAAATGATCCCTAATTCACTTGCCGCCATGGTCTTATTATTGTTTTGAATATTCATTTCCTTAGATAATGAGCATTAGAATTTTTATTGGGTTAACCATGTAAATGTTATATTGCATGGGGTACTGTCGAAATCTGAGATCACATGGACTTAGAAATGACGTTAAAAATTTCTCTTTTTTTACCATCTCTCCTAATGGAATCTTTATTTTTTTAGTGCAAGCGCCGCAGGAAAAGAGAAGTAATTATTAGAATGTTACCATCCTGCAGGATATGCAACCCAAAACACCCCTCAATCTTTCCAGTTAAATTGTCTCCGCCCGTGCCAATAGAAGGATTGGCTGAAATTAGGATTTAGAGTTCATTAATTCTCAATCAGGTGACGGCCTAACTTTAATTATCACTCCTGTGATTTTTTTCTGTTTGATTAAACTCAGATACTCAACTGATTCATTTTAGGCTGGTTTAAATCTATCATTCTTCCTAAAATATTGCCGATATGAATAATTTGGCGATCTTGATATTGTTAACATTTAAAAGTGACAGTCACTACGATTTAAAATATATCTTTTTACTTGTTGCTAAAAACTTTATTTGCGTCCAATCAACCCATACAGCAATTATCATGTATTCATGCAAACATGCTTTGTGGATATTATTGCTACTTTTCTTAGGCCATAGAAGTAAGAGCTTCGTGATGCACTGTTACGACTCTTCAGTTGACTCGTCGAATCCAAGGTTACCGTTATATAGAGCGTTCCTCCGGGCCGTCTCGCTCAATCTCTTTCGGCACATGACTGTGTTTTGCATCGGTCGGGCTCATTCACTCCACCCTCCCCGCCCTTCGTTTTCTCATTCCGTTCACTGACCTTCCCACCCCTGAATCCGACCGCTCACGCTTGTGGCTTTTTGCACGAGATATGCCATCTCTCATGCGGCCGCCCGAGAATCGTCCGACCCCTCGTCTCAACGCGGATAGACCCCCAATGTTCCAGAATATAACATCTCTTCCTCGGCCAAAAGCGGCCCCTTCACCGCCTCAAGCCCCGTATTAATGATGTTTCCCTCCTCATCCCTCCGCAGCGTCCTTCTCCCCTTGCTCACACTCCGCCCCTCTTCGCCCCGCACCGTCTTCAATCTCTCTCTTTCTCTCTCTCATCCCCTTTTCAGGCCAGCCGACTTACTCTTGATCTCACCACCATTGTCACTGACTCAATGGATGCCCTTCTCTCGCCTTTTTTTGTATCTCCTTTACCTTACATAATCCCCATCTTTCTTCCGTCTGACTATGTATTTCGAAAGAGGGCCAAAGCGGAATGTGTCGTTAGCTCATGTCCACATCTTCAAAGATTGAGGAGAGAGCTGCTGGAGAGGTGGACATAGTGTAGACTCGCCGTTACTTACGGGGGAATGTTTCTCTCAGTTCAGTTCAAACACGGAATTTTTTTAAAGTAAATATCTAAACAAATGTTACTACATCTATTCCTGTTATCCTGTGGGTTTCAAGTAATAATCAGGTAGAATTTTACCGATAGAAAGCGTGTAATTAGTTTATATTTGCTTTTTGCGTCGACTTTTAGCTCTCGAAGGAATTTTCCATCGTAAAAGAAGGAATTGGTTAAGTAATTTTGATCCATGTCATTAAATTGTCGGGTTTCCTACCATTTTATGCTAAATATCTTGGTATGAATCGGAGTTAAGAATTAAAAGAAGGTTTAAACCACAATTTTATCAATAGATCAAATGATAAATGTGCCTTTTTTTTAATATTTCAAGTAAACACTTCTGAATTAGCCGCCAATTTATTTGGCTGCCGAGAGATCCTAGACTGAGGCATGAATCCTCTCTGCTCTTGATGTTTTCATTCTCAGTTTACTATTCAGATAACAATTTCTCGTTCATATCACTGGGATTTGTATAAGAGAATGACTTTGATGTTTACCATGTTTGACTCATACACTGCAGTGTTGCAAAGTTTTTTTGAAATAATGGTGGGTTTTGCAATTGAAAGCAAAATGAAGATTTATATGCAAACTCTTTTTACTGGCCATCCTTTCAATTTAGCCCTTTGCTACCTTTGGTTGGGCTCTCTTAACCTTTCTTATCCTCCAGTACTGGCTTTTTATTTAATATCACAAGTAATGCTAACAATCTTTCAGGCTGGAGGGCCTGTTTTAGCCGGATTTTATCCTCTTCATTGTCCAAACTCGACCCAGCGGGATTTTCTGATCGGAGCATTGTGTTCCACCTTTGGCAGTATTTGTTTTGACTGTCAAAATATGCTTGTAGGCAATAATAAGTAATACTCTCTGTTGGGAGTATCTTAGTCGATTAATCGATTGATATAGAGGAAAGGGTAAAAGCCACGCAAAAATATAAGATTTTATACAGTATGCACTTTCTTATGGCTTGGATATTCAGCGTATTGCTTTTTCTATTCAAAAAGTCACCAACGATAATTTGAATATTTTTGCTCCCATTTATTCCGGCAAATTATCGTGTTTCTTAAAATAATATCTTACTTAGTATTTATTACGAAGATGTCATTATAATAAAAAAGAATGCCTGTTTGTTTCTTAGTTGGAGGATAATTGAATAGATTAAAACTTAAAAGGTTATAAATTGATTTCAATTGGATTTGAATTATCTTACCAGTTAAGGGAATAAATAGTAGGAGTTACATCAAAACTTGTGCACCAAGGTAACTGAATATTAAATGGCTTTGGTTACTCCATTATTTCACGTAATGTCTTTCTCGCTAAGTAATTATATATAAACGAGACATCTGAGGCCTAATTCAGTCTCAGCAATTCCTGTTTTGAATGACTTGTCCCTCTGCCAAAGTATATTTTGAATGATTCCCATAGTGTAGAATGATGAAATATTGCGTTTTCCAAGAGTGTAAAATCAAGTGGTTCTTGGAAAAATTTTATCAGCGGTTTAATGCATTATTTTATTTAATACTGGTAATAATTACCTATCACATATGAATTTACGCGTATTTGAAAGTGAAAGTAGAAGTTCATGAACGCTCGAAAATTAGTTCTAATCGAACTAATTTTGAAGCGTTTTATTTTTATTTGCATATCGAAAAATTATCATGGTTCTTAACAAAGCTGTGTTTGATATTACATTGTACGATGGGGAATGGAAAGTTTGCTTGGAGTCTCAATTATTTATAATACTAAAGGAAGAAAATGGTTTTGCTTTTATCATAGATTGCAACAATTGCTGACCAGGTATCCTCAGGAAATTGTCACTTTGATGAATATTCTTTGGGATATGAGACACGTATTAAAATAACTGGGCAACTTTCCTTCCTCAGAAATTGATGCTAAAAGTTGAATTTAAGGAGTGTAATTTCATCCATCGGAGGAGAGTTAAAAATCTCTTCAGTGTTCATAACTTTCGATAAAAAGAAATTTGTTTTGACTGTCAAATTTTCTTATATTGGCTTATATTTTTGGGAAAATTGTGTTTATTTGCATAACATGGGCATGTATTATGCTCTTAACATATGTCATTTTGTAATCTAAATACTGATTTTATTAAAAAAATGGAAACCTTTGGGTGAAATAAGGGGAGAGTTCTTTCTATTACTAACTGTCCGTGTCTTGGTACGTACATCTCGAGAAGACAAAAATGGGAGCTTGATGTAGCTCCCCTTTCTTTTCACCACGACATTCCTTGTTGCTTCTTAACAAGCCCTAAACGTATTAACGAAACTAATTCATCCGATGTGGCTCGGAGAATGGGGATTTATTTTAGTTCGCCTTCTGCCCTTCCCTTCTATAGGAAGTTGAAGTTTGGAAGGCGGATAAATCGCCTCATTTATGAGCTGTAATATGAACGGTAATATGTTAGGAAAAGTGAAGAGGAACTTTAGAAAAATATTGCTTGTAAATATCAATAGGGAGAAGAATCTTCTTTTGGTTAACGTATGGAAAAATTGAATTCACTAAAGAATTGAGGAAGGATCTAGATTGTGCAACGCTGAAACAATATATTTTAATGCAATTATTCAAATGATATGCATATGAAGTAGACAATTAAGTATGATTCAGAGTCTACTACCATGAGATGAGTTACTGAAAAATAGAAGTATAAGCTAATCATTGTTTATTTAAATGTCTATTACGTTTTCTAAAATCATGTTGAAGTAGTTTGTTGATATCAACCTTATAAATATTTATATTTTTATTATTGCTCAGTGGCACATAATCATGTTTTCATGACAGACAAAACATCTTCAAAAATTTAGGCAAAGATTGTTGAAGCTCTACCTGGTTATTTCAAGAAATTCACTAGGAAGATAAGTTTTCATGTTTCGTTTGTAGTCTCATTTTGGAGGAATATAACGACCTTGTTAATTTAACATTTCTTACTTCAAGACTTTGTGCACAATGTGAGCCTGAGGTCCTCAAAGGTAATGGTAAAGGGAACGTATATAGGTAATAGTGCTTTGGGGCGAATGAAAATTAAGGAAAAAATCACAGTAAAATAAAAGTCGACGATGTTGTATGTTTAAGATGAAATGGAATGTAGATATCTGTTCAGTTGAAGAAAAGGTGGAATCAGGAATATTAGAAGATAATTCCTCGAGAGAGGGCGAGTTCATTGGAGGTGAGAGACGGGTGGAAGGGGTCTGGTGCGGGGGAAGGAATGGAGGTAGGAGGGTGAGAGGGGCAAGAGAGGACCGAGGCAGACGGTAATGCAACATGTTAATGCGTTGGGCGTCCCGGATCTTATGGTACTCGTTAGTCTTTTGTTTCCGCGTTCGCCCGGGGCGTATTGTGGTGGGAGGGGTGAAATCTGATGGGATGGGATTGAGGTGGTAATGTGGACTGCGAAAGAGGGAGCGGGCGAATCGTAGGATGGGGGATGATGATGATCAAGAGCATATCTTTTGTATCCAGAGATAAAATATTTTTTTATCATCATTTCAACTTTTAGTTTGACGAAAACCGGAAGGTTTGTCCGCCTTACCTTCCCATTTTCCTGTCGTTAGACGGCTCCTTTCTCCATTCCTCTCAGTGTCTCAGGTTTTTGTATTTTTTAGCATTTTCTAAGGCCTTCGCGTCTTCCGCTTCTTACTCGAAGCAGGAAAGAGTGTATCGCTTAGTTCCTGGAACAAAATTTCACGTTCTTGAAGGAACTGGGATGTGTATTATAAATGTTTTGCGTGTGCGACAGTTGATTGTTGAGAGAGATGGCTAAGAAAGTATAACGGGATAGTTAAAGCATAGATATCTCATTTAGTGATACGCGTGTCTGGTTAAATCATTATAGGTTATTTTAAGGTCAGTTGAGAATGTATTTTAAGAGACTGGGAGAAACTTACTGTAGCCGGACTTTCCATGTCTCTTCAGAAATATTCTCAATATCAGTAAAATAACAAATAAGTATTTGATAGAATGACGATTATTCCAATTAGAATATTAACATATTTGCTATTGCGACCTTAAATAGGATAAGATTATGCAAATAATACCCTTCATTTAATGTGCACTAAGTTTTTAGATGAGTTGCTCTCCAAAATACATGAACAGTATTGCATTATTTTACAAGCTTTTATGGTGGTTTGAATCAAAAGTGAGTCTCTAATTTACTTAAAATTTGAAATATTTTCTCTTCCAAACACAAAAGAACTCGGGAATATTTTAGACACATGGCGCTAGCGAAATATTTTTACGGGCCAATTTTCAGAATGCTGAGACTGATCGCGGTGTTCCCTTTACTCATTCACCTGCAAGTGCTTCCATGTGCTAATTACTCGACTGGTAATCGAGGGATCCGGGTTCAAGTTCCTGTCAACGCGAGAGATTTTTCCTTTGAGGATTTCGTACTTATTTTTACTAAATCAAAATGCATCGCTCAGACTCAAATATCTTAACGCTTTGAGTGCGGCATGACGTGATATCACGTCATGGTTGTCTTTACAGCTGATGCTGATGTCGTGATATTACGTCAAGGGTACCGTGAGTGTTCCAGCTTACATTAGGGGGCTTAGTATAAGTTCCCTAGTGAAAGCTGGAACACTCGCAGTACCCTTGACGTGATATCACGTCATCAGCACCAGCGTAAAGACAACCATGACGTGATATCACGTCATACCGCACTCAAAGGGTTAAGAGCACTCCTAAATTATTTCCCCCATAACATAGTACAACAAGAGCGGTATTTATGTCTCGAATAATTGTTAGGTCATCCATGTCTTTTAGTAATTGCGATGCTTGAAGGCGAGGAATTTTGAGCCACCCTGATAAGTAGGCATAACATTTGGGAAAGAAACATTTTCGTTGTAATTAAATGTTTTTTTACAGTCATTGCATTTAAATGAAGGGCGTATTGTCTATAAAATAGTGTTGAATCGCAAGTGCAATATATTGCGATTGTTTTGTCTGCTAATTTTTCATCTGCACAAAATTCAAAGAAACGTTGGGAAATTATTATGCAAAGTTTAGATGAAAATACCAAATTGCATTCAAAACGTTGAAAATTTTCCCTGAAAAATAAAATATTTTCTCTCATTACTCTAATATAAAATGTGCCGAGTTTTATATTCAAATCGCTGGATATTCTTTCTTGTTGTGCGCATATTCTCGCGCATGGGTGTATGTTTCATGATGTTTGTCCATTTATTTAGCGCTTAAACTGACTAAAATCACCTCTTCTCAAGCTCATTCTCTCCCTCGTTTCGTTTCTCGGAATCATTTCCCCACCATTTTATATCCCTGTCTGTATGCGGGCCCTAAATATTTCCCTCCTCCGCTGTTTTCTTCTCGGCCTATTCTACCTCTATTTGCATTGTTAACCATCCTTCCGCGTTTCTTTGTGTGTCAGCACGAGAAGTGTATCCTTACACCGGGGGGAACTGAGAGCGCTTTCGAATTGATGGTGGGGGCGCGGGAGGAGACCCGGTGGCCGCGCGCCAGGGGCCGAAACATCACGCCCCTCTCCCCTCACCCCACACCCCTCCACACACCGACTCCCTTGAAGAGGGGCCCCCCAACAATGGGAGGCTGGAAAAATAAAGGAAAGATCGCCGAAGGAGGGAAATAATGGTACATGAGCTCGAGGGGGTTTTGTGGTGGGTGATAGCGGTGTTTGGAAGATGGTTTTTTTGGGGCGTGGGGGAGGGAATGAGAAGGGGGAGGTTTGATGCTTCAAGGGAACGTGGAGTGATGTGGACTTGCGCGGAGGGTGGTTTGGAGGGTTGTCGTCGGGTCGGATGTATCCGTGGGAGCGCGGAGGAGGAATTGGGAGAACAGATGAAAAGGAGCGCGGGAGACATATGAAAAGGGCGGAGCAGAAAAAAAAGAGCGAAGCGCATGAAGAGTACCGAGGTGGTTGCGACAATGGACGAGAAAAGAAGTGAAGCGGACGTCATGATTCTCGCCGGGTTGGTTGGTTCCTATACACACCCTGTGTGGGGGTGGCGTTGTTGTTGTTCGACCGGGGAGGAAGGGAAAGCAAAGGGGAGAGGTTTGAAGAAGTATGGAGCACACACAATGATAGTCATATATGAGTGTCAGATAAAGGATGTTATTTTTTTCATTTCGGAAAAGTTGCAGAGTGCGGGGAATATTCTTCGTTTTTTCCCCCTTTTTGAAGGCAGTTTTTTTGCTGTTTTTTCCTCTTTCTCTCCAAAAAGGACAGGAAATACCCTGGAGATAGTTCTTTCTGGAATGTTAACGAATGCGCTGGTGTATCGGCAAAGCCTGTCTTCCCGAAAAAATTCAAGGGGTGGGAGGAGTGGTGTGAGAAGCCAAAAGGAGTCGTGGAGATGAAGGAAAATGATGATAGATTGGTGGTTTAAAAATATTTTTTTTTCATGCGTGGCACGAAAGATGGAAAGGAGCTCATATAGTTGTCGGGAATATGAATTTAGCCTCCATATAGTTCTCAGAGAAAGCCACGGAAATGCTTACTTATATTAGCTTTCCACCGATTGATTTTTTGTGCGTTGATTAACTCATCTACATATGCACATGAAGTTTCCTTCACATGATTTGGTTGTACCACACTCGTACACCTTTTTTATCTTGTGAGAAAATTTATTTTTCGGGCGGTTTTATCACAGCTCAGTGAAGCTTAATATGTATTTATAGATTTTCATTACACTAATATCATATTCGTAAACGTTTTGCAGAGCGAAATTAGTCGGTGAAATTTATTTATTGACACATCAACTTTAGTTTATTCATTAACAAGATCGAAACTATGCATTCACTCCCACGGCTTTTCAAAAGAGTATTATTTCAACTTTTAGTTTATTTTCGGGACTTAAATCAATATACTCACGGTATTATAAGGAACGGCATTCGTCTAAATTCCTCTCTCCCGATGCGCTACTACGATATTTGACCAAAGCTCTACTTAATATTTTTATTTTTGCGAAAACTACACACGAGGTCAATTCTCTCATATCATATCAATTTATATTTTCTATAGTTGCTTATTGATGGCATGTCGGTGTTTTATATATGAAATTTTAATGGTCGAGTTCGTTATAACTAGTGATTTTCAACAAGTTATAATATATTTAAATGAATCCTTTTACCTCACTTAATGATTCTGTAGCAAACGATTCAAACAAGAACTCATCCTATCCTTATTAGCTCTATCATCACGCATTGCCTACAATGATTTGCGCTAATTTAAAGTGTGCGTAAAATTATTATCTTCATATTTTAATATTTTTAGGATGAGATATGAAATGAAATTTTTCTGGTCACTTAAGGAGTTTAAGGTATCATTTGGATGCCCATGACATTGGTGTTCAAGCCTGGAACTATTAGTTCTCTGGTGAATGTCCATGACATTGGTGTTGAGGAGTTTAAGGTATCATTTGGATGCTCATGACATTGGTGTTTAAGCCTGGAACTATTAGTTCTCTGGTGAATCCTTGGACTTCGATGGCTAGGGTTATAGTTTAATACTACTCATTCCTTTGTGTATAAGTGTAAGAAAAATTATTTAGTTTTAGATAAAATTACTTCAATTTTGGAGATGAGTGGTGAGGAAAATTTGTTACTAAAACATAAATTTGATTACGATGCTTTCTCTACTAGATGAAATGTGGTATTGGATTTGATCCTCTCATTCTCTGTAATGTGTTGCTAAATTGTCCTCGACTCAAGCCAAACTAGCCTAAATGTCCATAAAAATGTTATCACCGAATCAGTATGATTTTAATCATTAGCTATACCATTTCTGATGCTACATATTGTTAATCGTCATCTCGCTCGTTGTAAACGACCCTTATGTAAATATCTCGATTGAAAGGCATGGAGGTGCTGCTAACAATGACGGCGTCTATATAATAATTGCCAAAAATTAAGACTAATGAATTTTTCATTTTATTATTAACGATTTCAGTACGTTGTTGAATGACTATTGTAGCATTGAATGTTATGGTGAACAGAAAAAATCGGTATTACCTCCACTTCACCTCCATTGATATCTACAATAGGTGGTCTTGGTACAAAGTTGTCATAAATATAATTTTTTTCTTAGTGGGTGGCGGTTGGGGTAACAGGAAATTTATCGGTGGAAGAGAGGGCAAAAAATATTATGAATTTGTTCCTTTTTAATACAGAATTTCTTTTTTCTGGCTGGGAATAATTCATGGAATACGTGAATCATAACTCCATTATCTTTGCTATGAGAGGCCTTGCTATTTATCCATTATTAAGAATCTGAGCTCTGCCCTGTAAATATAAATATTATACCATACGTTTCAATATCGAGTGGGACTCTGCGTTACACTCATTTTTTCCCGTGAATTGTCACTGATTAACACTCAGTCAAAATTAAAGGAACGAGAAAGAACGCGATTATTGCAGTTTCCATCTTTCTCTCATTAATTCTAAAACTTTGTGACTAGTTTATATTCGCTCCGTTATCGAATTCAAGGTTCTACTGTCAGGCAGGTGTGGCTTTGCCAGATGTCCCTCCTCCTCGGTTTCCATTCTGTTTTAAGCCGTATTGCTAAACTTTGCTTCAGCTTATTGGAAGACATGTCCTGCCACTCACTAGGAAAACGGACGTTGGAGGAACAAATTCTAATTAAGGAGAGAACCGCTAATGAGATTTCTTTTCTTCTTAATTTGATATAGATCACTTGATTTAAATCCGATAAGGGAACGAAGATTCGACTCTTTTTCTTTGACTTATTCTTTCCCGCGTCCCGGACACCTGTCATGACAACATGCTGGCGTGAAAATCCGTTGGAAGACCATTAGATGGACTGAGATGGTTGTAGCTATGTGGGGATCAATTCTTTGAAATATGAAACCAGAAGGAAAGGCTACAAGGAAAGGATTAGGATCGAAGGTGGATAATTGGAACTTAAATATCTCGTTTGAGAAAACGAGTTTCCAGTTTTTCATCTGAATGACAATAAAATTGAGCTTCTTCCCCTAATTTTTCCCATCTCAAGCACCAATTCCTAAGGGTTGACTATCCATTTATCTCAAGTCCCTTTCATGGAGAATGATTTTTCTTGAATGACTGACTGCGTTGGACTTCCCTGAGTCTTTTTGGCACATGTAAACTCATGCCAAGGGTGTCCGATAGGGGTAATCAGTAATTAATTAGGAACGTATGAAATCGTTTCAGGCTTTACTTGGTGGAAATGCGATATATCCATGATAAAATATAACACAACAATAGTAATGTGTGGATATTACTATTGTTGTGTTATATTTTATCATGGATTAATGAGGAAGATCTTGATATGGCTTCCGAATATAGAGAGCATTCACTTGAGTTCGTGCAAGATTGAGTACCTTTTTGTCAGATGGCCGTTGAAGTAAAGTGCAAAAGCTGTCCAATTACGTGTTACAAAATAATCATGTGGTAGCTCAAAGATTAGGTTTTCACATGCGTGACGTATCAACTTTGCTCTCAAATGTTTATTTTCATCATTATTATTTTGACGTTGGGCGAAAACGAATGCGAGTCTCGCTCTGGCCACAGTAACCAACCTGATCTTGAAAATTTTCCTCCAGAGGTACTCGATAAAAACATATTGACTAAAAGTTATGACTCGAAAGTTAATAAATTTTATTATCTATATAGGCAGAAATAAAAGTACAAACATGGCACTTAAGTAAGAAGGGCAAGGGGTTGCTTGGGGAAGCAACCCCTCATATCGTAGAGCTAGAAGAATTTAAAATGTTTTTTTTTACTATATGGTGTGGATGCAGGTTGGACTTACCGAATACTATCCTTAATTTGTCATTCTTCATACACAATATCTTCTTTGCCCAATAGCATCATTCTGCTCATTGCAAATTTTAATCTCGTATTGGTAGCTGCTCACTTATTACTGAGGGAAGGTCTTGCTCATTCTTAAGAGAGCATTCATGTGTGGAAATATAGAAAGAGGAATGCGAACAGATGGATAAGGAGAGAGCTGAACGCATCAGTGCTAAATAGGCTCGCATTAAAAAAGGGAGCATTATTTGTTCATTTGACGTAAAGAAAATAAGGAACGGACGCCGTGATATCATTACCCAAGAAAATGAAATCAGGAAGAGTTAAATGGATTGTGAGAAAATTGTCGATTGTATTGACCTTTGGTAGGTAAAAATTTGTTTTTTCCAGAATAAGGATCTAGAGAATGAAGAGCTAATTATGGAAAAATACTTAGCTGATAGCGCAGTGCAGTTTGACTAGAATTGAAAGTAGGAAAGATGTCCGCGGCTAAATGCAGCGTTTTTCAAGGCTTTCGAAAATTCTTACCCCTCTCTATGGGCCTGCTAAAAGTGCAATTCTCTATGAAAAGGTTTAAGTGCATATTTTTTGTGCAGGTTTTGGTGAAAATGTTTCGATGGAGCACCCCTGGCATTAATGCTCATTTGGTAGACTTGGATAAGTAGGAAATGACTTAACCCTATCTGGCACCTCACCCCTCCCCAAAAAACCTCAAGTTTCTTCCTCCTTGTAGATCTCAACGCCTCGAGACATTCCAGTATGAATGAATCCTCGCGGGAGAGCTTATTTTATTTTCCACACCATCATCTTTCGGAAGAGCGATGCAGCGAAGCGCATGTCCATCCTGTGCTGCCACCTACACGCCTGTTAGTGCAAGCTCTCTCCGTGGCTTCGCACGCCATCGAGGGTGACGCAAAATGAAAGCGGTCGGGGGAGGGCAGAGTGGGAGGGGCGGAAGGGGTGGCGGGAGGGTTGCACGGCGGAAGGAAGTAGACGGGGGATAGAGAGAGGGCGGCGACGCGTGGGATGGGGGCGTCGCGAGAGGCATATGCGGGCGGAGGGTGAGGAGGGTTGAGGTAGTGGGGGAGCCCTGCCGCAGGGTATGGGATGGGGACAGGGGTGGAGGCTGAAGATTACGCGGGATAAGGGTTGGGATGGGTGGGGCGATTGGCGGGCTGCGTTCGTATGAGACTTTTGGGAGGGGGGCGGGGAATGTTGTTGCCTCAGGGGTAGGTATTGGTAGGAAGGGGTTAGGGCGACTCGAGAGAAGGTTGGGGGGAGTTTCGTTGCTTGTTAAGGAATAAGAGAGGTGGTGGGCGCTTGAGAGAGAGGGGGGAGAGCCATAGCAACCGTCGTGGTGGGTGCCCGAGCCTCTCACCCCACTCTCCTGTTACTTGCATTCCCTCCTCCCCTTTGGCGCCACCCCTTCCCCTTCGACACGTTATATTTTTTCCCCCTTTCTAATCTGACCTGCCCATTCACTTTTCCCCGCCGGACAACCCACCAACCACCGACCACCACCGTCCGACCGCTTTCATGTCGCGGAACAACGCAGGCGCGAAAAACTTCGTACGCTTCCTCCTCCCCCACGCCCGCAAACCCTTTGGTCTCCGTACTCGAGCTTTCCAACCCAACCCTTTTTCCCTCGGTGCTCTCCTTCCTCGCTCGCTCTCGCCTTCGACTTCTCCTTCGCCAGGTCACGCTTCTGGCCTGCGCGCACCAGAAGAGGATCGTCCTCTCTTTCGAGTCCCGGTTCGATCTCATTGTGCATATTTGTCCGGGATTCGGGTGTGAGGGTGGGTGAAAGGTTTGGCGTGGGAACTCTGGCCTAAAGGAAATTGCATTAACGAGCTGTAGAACACAAGGTGACTTCCTTCCTTGAAATGGTGAAATGTGGGAAATATGCAATACTTTGTTACCTACTACTGATTTTTGGGATATATTATAACACCAAACGCCTAAAACGTCCCAAGCCAGCTTAGTACCTCGATGATAGAGCAAGGGGGATACTTTAACTTTGTTTTATGATTCAGGGCGCAATGTAACGTTGGAATATTTACCACCTAAGTCCACAGGACACTAAAGATGATTAAAAAACAAACTCAACGTAAAGATCACACAATAACCTTGTAATTCTTCAAATTTCTCTCAGAATCAAAATAAGTCTCATCAGAACAAAGATGACAATTTCTCTCCAAAAACACTTATATATCAACAACCGTTCCTAAGTGATAAAGCACTGCCAAGGCCTTCACAAATTTTATTTGCAAAATTAAATGTAAAATTAAAATATTTCATTTATCGTTACAATTGCCTAGCTTATGACGTGATGCTGTGGATTTTCAGCTATAATTTTGCCTAAATTATCTTTCAGCCCAGGAATATGCCCGTGCGTTCGAGGATGGTACATTTATTCCTAGAAGTTTTAGAGACTTTTGCTGTTTTTCAAAAACTCGGGGATATTATTTCCTTGGACGTGATTACATGTCTTATGGTTTGAGCCTATTTACTTCCAGTCACGCTCCGATTCCAGTTTCTGCTTACACCTTTGTCGATGCATTTCAGTTGAGCTGCCTCTTAGTCAAACTTTACATCTCACAACAATCTTACATCAACGCACGAGACTACAACGCTTATGGTTGTAATGCAAACGGCTTTATAGAAATTGCGGTGAATTCTCCTTAGTGCAACTTTTGTCGGTTTTTCTTTTTTTAAGTTCTTTCTTTCATTACCTCCACTATGTATTAAATTGGATTAAAATAGCCCATTCCAAGGAGGGAGTAAAATTAATTTTTAAAGAGTTATTATTTGTCACATAAGAACTCTGCTGTTTGTTGCAGCCTCTTTTAAAGACTTTGCACGCTCTTCAAGCTTTATAAATTCAGTGGCTACCGTGGTTAACGTCCTCTTACGTATTCCTCTTTAAAGTATACATTAAGCATAAAAACATAAATGATCTAGCGTTGTCCATTGCTAACTGCTTCGAATTAGCTTACTTAAATACTTCTATCCCCGTCATGGACTTTGAAATTTTTATTAAATATGTGTCTGTTAATTTCCCTGGAAATTATATCTTGTAACTTTTACAAGATTAATCTGAGGGCACGGAGTCTCTGAGTGGGATATGTAAATATTTTTTTCTGACATTCCCATCTCTTAAAGCTTATTTTAATTAGCACTTTATCGTTTGGGCCACGTCATTGTATGCCACACCGAAGGTCGTTGGTTTGAGTACCGCCCGGGTGGTTTTTCACCGTCCAGGGCATTGTTTTGTTGATTCCCTTCAATAGTATTTTACTGGTCGTAATCGGGACAAGATTTAGCCAATAAAGAACTGTACTCATTATTAATGCATGCATGGTTTATTTGTTTGAAAGTTACTGTATTATTTGATGAAATTGTCATGAGAAAAATTCTGTACTCTGAGAAAAATGGTTAAATTTCTAGCTTTTGATTAAATATTCGTTTTTACTTATTGGATCTTTAATAGTTTTTGTTAATTTTACGTTGCTTTATTATTTTATTTTCTGTCAAAATGGCATTACTTATCTTCGAGTAAATCCTGGCATGCGCAAAACGCGATTTAGCTTCACATTGTGAATCTATTCCTTTGTTGGTCGAATTTTGATGCAATGCATTCTTATTTACTTCTTGGCGACGTACATGCTTCCCCCTCTCCGCCACCTTAGAGGACGGGAAAACTTTCCATCGCGATTCTCTTATCGGGAGTGCATTCTTGAAACCCTTTGTCTTCTTATCCTTCCGATGCAATCGACATAAATCAAGTGCATCGACTGAGAAGGAACGGGTCTGTTCGCTCTTATCCCTCTCGGCCATCCAGCGTCATGGTTTGACATCATCTCATATTTCTCGGTTCGCACGACTTAAATGCTCACGGACAGGATGCATAAGAGCGTGCCATGCATTTCAGATTCCTTATGGGGACAACCTTTGCGGCGAACGTATGTCCCCTTCTTGCTGCTCCTATTCCTCACCCATCGGATGGGTGTGTGTAGATACAGGTAGCGCGTTTTTACATATCCCAATCGCTGGGTATTATTTAAAAAAATGTGATTCGTTTTTTTAATTTTTCCCGTCTGAATTGTATGAAATTTGAAAAATAATGAATTGATTGATTTATTAAAGTCTACATTTCACCATATGATGATAGTAGAAGAGCTGTATGCATTTGTTTTAATTGGCATTTGAGGTCATAGACTCCTGTATTAATCATCTGAGCTATACGTTTTAACATTGAGTGAATTCATACTCTGGTTTGCAAAATAATTAATTCAATAATGTCTTGATTTGTTTGTGCAACTTGATAAATTAGTTCCACGTCAGTATCATCGATTGAGAATGCTTTTATATATTTTTACCCTTGACTATCTGTTTAGGAATCCTTCGCAATCACATTATTCATGCAGTATGATTTATAAGTCTTATCCTCCGGCTAATGACGAGGGAAATTTAATTCATTAGGTTACCATTGCTCGCTGAATATAGTATTTAATTTTATTTCCAATTTTGTTCCCTAATTTTTTTCATGAATTTGAGTGCTTTAGTATTTTGCATTGAAAGAGTATTCAAAAAGATATACCTATCCATATGCTAGTAGTTTTTGCTATTAGAAACTATGCTGCCCCAATGTCTACGTTTTTAATTCTTTGTATCAGTAAGATTAACCTTGTAGTTAATCACTTAAAATCTCCATTTAAATTTAACTCCTGCCACCTTATTGAACGTTTAAATAATCAAATAATAACCTGTGGTAGCGAACCCTATGTGTAGTCAATCATATTATTCAAAAACAATATTATCTGACCAGTAAACAGAATACTTTCGTGTGTGTATATATGTATATATATTATATGGTATGTAAAAGTCTCCTCTTGGTGATGATTATCTTCTTTACTTGACGTATTTTACAATGCCATTACTATGAAATTTAATTCTATGATTATGACATTTTTAATAAGTACCGAGGTGCAATTTTCTCATAGTCAGTATTGAAAGAAGGCCTTGCTACCAGCTTATGAATTGAGTTGACTTAAGTTATTTTTTGAAAGAAATAGGATGATGAATGACTTAATTTGAAGCACTGCTATTTAAATTCATTCTGGATAAAACATACAATACTCTGCTCATTACACAATATTTTTATGATATCCTGAGTATATGAACATGTGGCCAGTACAAGTCAAGGAATCCTTCAAGGCTTGTTAGCAAGTTACTTTTTGTTCATATTTCCACATTGAACGTTAACAATTTCGACACGCCAACGCTATATGACAACACCCCACTGATACCTGACGATCCATTATGATGGAAGTCTTAGATCATTTAATTGTAAAACATTTAATTTTCTCGTCGTATCTGATTTTCTGAGTTATGGGAGGGAAATGCAATGTTGCACTCAAATTTAGACATCGAGACCTTGGCGTAACAATGGAATATTTTTATTTTTTAGAGGAATTTCTTAATGATAGAAGTTCCATCACTGACATTCTTTCTTCATTTTATTTTGGAGTTTTGTATCTTACCCCCCTGTTCCTTTATGGTTCTTTTCAAGATATCATTGTCAATTCCGTAGCTCATTTATTAAGTCATTATCATTGTAGTAGCTTTAGTGACTTTTCACTTCCAGAAGAAAAAGTAAAGACTTTCACTTTGAGATCATACCGATTATTAATCTTAATTATTTGCTCATTTATTATTGTAAATCTTCCGTAGCTCAAACTCTCATGCTTTGGAAATTATTCTGATATTATTATGTTGGAAGATTAATCCTAAGCGTAAGGAAATTCTTTGATATTTAGACTTTTTAAAGGATCAAGGTAAAAAAATCCCTTTCCATGGACAACCAAACTTACCACCAATATTCCGTATAACCCTGGAAATTGAGTTTATTGTGATTAGCGAATTCGTCTCTGGCCTCAATTTGGGCGCCTTATTCTCAGTTGCTTTCACGTGAACACCCTAGGGATGCATGAGAGAACTTTATGGAAGGTTTGAAATGTTTTTCATTGCACTTCTCCCTTCTCCCTTAACCGACTCATTAAAACTTGCCCAGCATGTAGCTTTTGTATGCAGCGGCCATGAAACTCACACTAATGCTAATGCGACTCTCCACTATTGCCTGACATCAGGTAGTAGTTGAAGGCATAATCGCCCCGAGAACGGCGGTGTCGGAAGGCCTGCCCTCTCCACGCCCTCTTCCTTCAAATGCTGTTAGCGCGCGAGTTACCCTCCCCCTCTCTATCGCTCCCTTTCATTCCCCCACTCGTCTCTCTCTCTCTCTCTCTCTCTCCCATCCCAACCCATTCGATCTCCTGCTCTCCGTCCCCTCTCCGCTTGGCAATGGACCGCCAAACATCCGTATGATACGGGCCACCTCACACCGCAACACCCCATTCACCCAAGCGGAAATACCTGCTCTTGTGCGTTTCCCAACCATTTGCCCCTCCTCTTGGCCTCCCCATTTTTCTGTGACTTTTAACGCGCGGCACAGTGGGGGGAGGAGGAGGAAAGATTAGGCGGGCAAGAAAGGGCAAGAGAAATGTTAACGTTCTCTTTACTATAAGTGACAACCATTGTTGTGAACGTGGATACGGAGCCGAAATAACAACAGCTCGCGAGGTGTTGGTAACGCCCACTCACCGTCCCTCATTTTTTTTAAGGTTTTACAACCCTTTATTATTCCTCGCAGTGAACCTTTCCTTTTTTATCCTCAGGTTTTGTTTGCTCACACTTTTGTTGTCGTCTAGGAATGTCTAAGCGATTAAATTTAGGATTTCGTACTCCTCATGCACAAATAGTGGCTTGTACGAGGCAAGGACCTGCGGAGCTTCCAGGACAAACCATTCTCACAGCGGGTGAATGAATGTTTAATGGGCCATTTCATCAATCTAGTCACGGTAAATCATTTCTTAGGCCAACCCAATAATTATTCAAATTTTAATCCAAATATTAAGAGGTTAGGGTATAGGCACCAACGTTTTTTTTCACGCGGAAGCATCAACGAATTATGTGCTGGCCATATGACACCGGATGGACATTTGACTATAAAGTCGGATGTTTTTAGAGTCAAAGTAGAAATTAAGTGTTAATAAAATTTTAAAATGTTAAAGGGAACATTAGGTTTCACTCGGTAAAGCTTTTTGCAAACATTGGGATTTACTTCCGTATAAAAAGGTTTTAGAAGCTCATAGGAGTTGCTGAAGTAATCGTTGACAAATGAAAATATTGGCCAACAGCAAATAAACATTTGCAAACATATTTCTGACGAGCTCATTAATAATTTACTACACATATTTTAGATGTACTTTGCTTTATGAAAAGGTTAATTTCTTAAGGTATTTGCAAACATGTATATTAACTTCATAAAATCATCTCCCTTAGTCTGAAATTAATTACTGAAAACTAGTTACTACATCAATGGCATTAGGACCTCTATGTTTCCTTCATTTTGTATGAAAAATTTTTTACCTATATTATTTAAAGCTGCAAATGTTTTGACTTTATTTTAATAATCTCTGCTAATTCAAGGTGGATAATCCCTTAAAAGACTCATATTACTTTTGAATTCTTGATCGCGCATCTTGGTATATCATCTCTCGGTGCGAAGCCATCCTTTGATTGCTGGAGTTTATGCATGTGAGGCTTAATTTTCTTGAAGATTGTTAATAAATAAAGTTTTAACACAAATTAAAATGAATGTAAATGTTTCCTCTACACTGAAGGTGTAAACATGACTTTCTGTAGTGTTTCCACGATGTTCCTCGGCAATTTTCAAAAAGTCTTTTACCTATTTCGGTTGAAAATAATAAATATTTTAAAAATTTCCATTTTTACTGAGCAAACATTGCAATGAATGATTGAACTATTAGAGAATTGAGTTTGTGATAAGCTTAAAAATAATTTCGTTTAATTTATAATGAGATTTTTATTAGATAATATCTTAACCCTTTCGTTCGTTTTACTCTCTGCATATCTCTTGATTTGGAGAAATGCTACATTTGGCCTATCTGTAGACGCCAAAGCAGCCAAAGTACTTCTATTCTTTTTTCCATTTGGCTGTTATGAAGACGCGTATATGCGTCTTGGTTTTTTAACCTATACGACTTTCTACTTGCTTCTGTCTTGAGCTATTTTTCATCGGTGTGGTATAGCCATTACGTGACTTTTGGCCCGCTAGTTCCTGTTACCTTTTAAATAAAAGCACTTTTATTCCTCCTATGTCCACCATCATTCTTGAGAGAATAGAATGAAGCTGTCAAGGTAGCACTTGCGCGATGAATAGCGTGGGCGCGGAGCTGTTCGGTGGCTTTTCCGTAATATCTTTTTGGGATCCTTTTCTACTCGCGAGGCTCCGCATCCAAAATGATTTTCTTTATCCTCAGACCTTTCCCTGAGATGTTTTCATCCTCTTCGTTCTTGCCCCTCCCTCGTGAACCTCGCGGTCCGTTACCGACTCGCCCACTTTTTCTTTCACCCTCTGCCCTCCTCCCATCACGCCTCTCAGGTAGCAGCCATCCCTCCCCAGTCGTTTTTATAGTGCCCCGGGCGATGGACCCCCTAATTATGAAATATGGTGTGACCCAACGCATTCCCTTACCTCCGGCCCACTGCTATACAAATGGCCTGTTTGTTACCAAGTCTATCCCCGCAAAGAACCACACCACTTACCTCTCTTTGCTCCGTCTTCCCGACTGTGTTTTCCCATACGATTCTTCCCGTACGCTTTTTTTCTCTTTTTTTCACCCGGCCCCTCGCTTTCCATTCATACGCACCAACTTCCACATGTGAAGGTTACTTTTTTTCCTCATCCGACGTCAGCGTCCTGCCTACTTGTCTTACTTTTGCCGGGATGGCGAGCGCGGCGCGGCGTGGGTAGTCCCCGGGCTTTTAAGCTTCGTGAGCTGATGTGACCTGTTCAAGGGGTGGCGCTAAATCAGCCGGTGAGAGTTGGATGAGGGGGTGTGGTACGTGAAGGGTTTGGAGGAGGAACGGTCGGTGGGGGTGATGGGATGGGTATAGGCAGGGTTGTGAGGAAGGGAAAAGGCCTTACGGGTCGGATGCCGCAGAAATGGGAAGCGAGGGGATGTATACATATATATTCACCTTAAAGGAGTAAGTGGGGTAAAACGCGACTTGATGGAGCGGGAGTAACTCCGGGGGTTGCTATTCGGGGCTGTCTTCTACCACCAATTTTCTCTGTAGGCTAGCCCATTTTCGAAGGACGTACATGTGTTCCAATTTGTCTCCGGGAGACTTAGACTGAGTGAGCGAGAGTGCTTTGGGCCCTAACCCCTTCCCACCGGGGCCTCGATGCCCCTTCCCCCTCCTTCACCTCATCCCTCCCCCAATAGCTGGCTCAACTTTTCCCATCAAACACCTTTAAAGTCTACCTACCGCCTGCCCTTGTCACATTTTAGTCCCCTATCACACTTTGTTTACGTTAACCTCTGCTCGATGCCCTGCCACCTTTCTCACTTCTCTTTCGTGACCGTTCGGATGTCCTAAGAGATGCACCATTTCCTTTACCTTGCTTGAAATATTGCATGGGAGAGTCAGCAATTGCGCTTACTTAGTACCAACGAGTGCATCTCAAGTTCAATGCATGGCTTTTCTCTGATTCAGTTGGTGCTGCATAGGTTTAGGAAAAGTAGGAATGGCATGTATTACTGATCGCGTTAAGAGATGGAGATTAACTCTCAGGAGGACAAGGAGCAAACTCGTGTCTCTTATGTTGAATTGAAAGTACCCGTTTATAAGTGTTCTTCTGACGATTGAATTGTCTTCAATCTACTGGAAAAATTCACTAAAATTTAAGAATCTGAAAGTTCTAATTAATGCATAAAAAATGCATAAAAATGCAGAAATGCACAAATCATCCTGATGATGATGTATAAACACTGGAACCCGGGTCGAAGTAAATTTTATCTGCTAGAAAAACTGCTCATTTTATTTCTGTATTATACAAAAAGTACACTCAATTTCGCAAGAATCTTCGGATTTTATGTAAAAAATCTAGCTTTCATGTTTGTATTGTATCATTGGTGCAAGTCTTTCTTCTACTTTGCATGGTCATGTATATTAGGTAATGGTCGAATAGAGTTGATGAAATTTTATCTTATGAGATATTTTTACTCAAATTCGGATTATGTAAAATTACCTGCATAAGTTTCCAAGTCGATTTTTTTAAAATTGCGATAAATTGTTAACGCTTATTTTATCACTGACTTATTTATATTTGAGCGGTGCCACTGACAGGGTTACAATCAATTATAATGAGAATAAGAAGAAACCATTGCAATTGCACTTTTTCGGATTCAACACTTTATGATGGGATCTCGACTTATTAGGTCCTTGGGTAGGCCACGTTATTATAGTATGTGGGTCAATCGAAAGATATACTAGTAAGTTGTGATTTATTAATCTAAATAAATGTAAATGCATGTATATTTTTCCATGTTGCATAACATGTACTTGCTTAATTTTTGCTTTTTAGCTTTGCTCTCTATTTCGTCAAATGTAAATACAGTGAAACCTGTGTTAAGCGGCCACTGCCGGATCCATGAAATAATGACCGCTTGAGTAAGTGACCGCTGGAAGGAGGTAACATTTACATTGGTTATTTGGGAAATTCATTAATGAAAAATCGGCCTCTTACAGAGGTGACCGCTCAAGGGAGGTGGCCGCCGAGTCAGATATCAAAGTAGCTACTTTTACAAACTGTGAATTGTTCGTAGCTTTGTTGGAAGATGGAAGAAACTGAGCCTTAATTACTGATCTCATAGTCAAAAATGATCAGAGCAATTTTTCAGCTGAAACAATTTTTAACCGAAGCACATTATGTTCAAGAAATTATAAACTATTAATTCCATAAACATTGGTAAAAATTGATTTTGATTAATAGAAGGTATAAAAGCGAATAAAATTCTCTCCAGTGTAAATGTTAGTAAAAACCCTAAATTAATTTGACCGAAAGTTGCAGCGATGTTGTATTTTTGCGAAATTTTCATTTTCCAAACTATTGGAGGTTTCTGCCAACGCAGAATTAAGAGTGTTTTGACGTTGAACTAAAAATATCTTTTATGTACGGAGACATTATAACGACAATTTCGTCGAATTTTACTTTGGGCATTTTGATTCTACATTAATTTCGTGTCATTGACTTTCTGACTTAGCCGTATCGAAACATGAACGAATTGAATGCGTATTTCCATCTGCTGTTTGTACTTATATCGTAAACCATATAAATGCATCAAAAATGTTGATTAAATGATACAAAAACAATTGTACGCTTACTTTATAACCCTCGGAGCGAATCACGTCGAATACGTTATTAAAAGAAATATTTCCATTGCTGCGGCCTGAGAGTTAGTGAGTTTGTGTTTCTAGAGCTGTTTTATTTATGCTCTAAGTAGTATTTATTTTTGTTGAAAGGTCTAAAAACATTATAAAGCACACATTAAATAATTAAAGGTGAGCGTTGATTAATGTTTTGCTTTCGTTAGCCGCCTGCCTCGGTTCTTGATGCGCGGCCAAGTCTCCCTTACCTGCGGAGGAGAATCGCCCCGCCGTTGAAGGAAAGACTTGGAAATCTTCCCGTCTCAATGAACGTTGAAGTTCATTGTATAGCTGTGTAGAATTAATTTTAATGAAATAAACTTCTTATGTATAGAAAGATTTGAAGAGGTTATTGGGCTGATGAAACTTAAGTTATACCAATTATTTATGAAAATAAATGATTTTTAAGGACTTAATATTGACAAATGAGTTTTAAAAAGTATGTAAAGAGTCTAGAGATTCCTCACAGGCTCTTTAAACTAGGGGACCTAAATTATATCATTAGCTTTTAAAATATTTTCAAATATATAATTAAAATATTAATAAATAAAGTTGTTTCATTTCAACTTCGATTTTTAACATATTTCTGTCTAAAAGTTTTCAATTCAATTTTGAAGTGTAAAATAGATGGTGATTGATATTAGGGATTGCATTTATCTAATCTGAATCGTAGTGCACCATCTTGGTTTATGGAACTTTTCTAATTTCCTCACCGGTGTACTTTGTTCAGTTTCTTATTGCTTGCATTTATAAAGCACGTTATCGTACAGCAAATGTTTTCTTGAAATGCTTGTAGTGCAGTTTTCAACCCCGTAATAATGCAGCAAAATGCCGAAAGTTAGTTTTATCATTAGCTTAACTGTCTCGCTATTGCCCAACTCAACTATTGAGAAGTTAAAAGCCCTTAAAACCTGCCGATCAGTCTATCCTACACTCCCTTTTTCAGTGAAGCTGCAGACTTAACCGCATAATCTAAAAATATCAGTGAGTGACTTTTTGAATCGTCGTATTTGAGGAATGAGATGCCCTTTTACTTTTGGGTGAATGAGTAGGATAGTTTTTATTCCAGGATGTGCCTTAAATGCTCCTGTGGTTGTCTTGTGCTAAATAATTTTATAGCAATGACTCCTTACCCTGCCTAAAAGTTTTGATACCTTTGTTGCGTTCCTTTTTAACACTAATGCAAACCGAATAATGCCAATACCTTTATCAAAATTTTTTTGTAAGAATGATTTTCCTACCCAATTTATCGCGAATTCAAAATGATTGAATGCTCTTGATATTAATGAATGTTCCTAAGGCTTTGAGCGAAAGATTAGGATTTGGATTCTGATTGTAGAAAGGAGAATGGTGAGAGGAAAATGGCTTGATAAATACGTAAATTATGAGAGAAGCATTTAGATAGTTAAATACCACCCGGCTAGATGCCGCAGAAAAGTGAGAACAAAAAAACTTATCGTTCACCAAAAACTCCCTCATTCGGTTTTCCGCTGAGTTAGGATATTTCCATTGAGCAGAGGAAATGAGTGCTATATGATTAAGTTTTGTCCATAATTCAATCTTGTCGTTACCTTGAGGAAGTTAAATCGGGCAATGTTCTTTAGTCGCTATTAGAGATAAGTTATTTTGGCAACCAACAGAAGTAGCTTTTGGCGCTTATTAAGAAAAAAAGATTTTGTTTATTGGTTGCTGTGGTGGAGGGCGAACGGCAACAGAAATAATTAACGCTATCTAGTATAGGTGGGTATGAGAAAATGAGTGGCAATAAGGGTATTGGAGGGAGGGAGATGAGAACCCTGATGTCAGTCTTAACCTATTCTTGACCAAAAGCGCATCTAGTCCATTGTTAAACCTCCCATCCTACGGACTACGTACTCAATAAGCGCCTTCCAAGAGACAGTCCAGGAGAGATCGGGAATCCACCGAAAAATCTACTCGTCTGTCGGGATGTGAACCTGTGACCTTGGAATGGAGAGCCTCAGCTATGGCCACCACTCCCGGTTGCTCTCCTCGTTTGTATATCTTTGTAGTTTTTTCCTGTTATCTCTCCAATCAATTCGATATAGAAATAAAAAAAGAGGTTAATTCCCAATAGAGTATCCCTGATGAATCGAAATTTCCACAAAGTGAATTCGCCAACCATTGATTTTATCCCTGATAGTTTTTCCCGAGGTTAATAGATAGATTTGCCCGAGGAACTTGGAAAGTGGTAATTATAGCTGTTGTTCCCCCTGCAAGAGTTTGATTCTGAGCATCATCACGGCACCGAAGTCTCCATTTTCGATGCATCCAATACTCTTTTATCATTTTCACTTCATGTCTTTGGCATTCAGAATCCTCGTCTGCCCGAGTTATCTCACTCTCTCTGCCGGCGCTCCGCTCTCCCTGCCCCTGACTGCGTGTCCACACAGCCTCACGCTTGGAAGACGAGGGGGTTAGAGAATTTAGGGAATAGGGAGAGGGGGGGAGGAGGAGGGCACGCTTGGGAATTTCGCTTCGATTTTCGACAACAGAATGGGAGGAATGGGGAATGTGCGATCGAGGGTCGGATCGGAGCGGTCTCCATTCCGGCACACAAAAACTCTGTTTAGTATTTTTCGTGTCGGGCTGCGGACCCTGGCAGAGGTTTGGACCCAGAGATAAACCCCCAGATCTAAATTGAACTCTTTTGAGGCTGTGGGAAGGTGGCCTTTCAGGCGCTTTGATTAACACTCCGTGGTGGTGTCCGGAGGAGGGAGTCGAGAGAGGCTCATTTGTTCGACAAGGAAGTCAACAAATCCAATACAAGGACTCTTAAAGGCTTTGTTATGCCTTGCCACCACTCCCAACGTATCCTCTCTCTCTCCTGCCCACTTCCTCACTTATTTCCTTTAAAAACCATTCTCAAGACCTCTTCTTGTAAATAGGTTGTTACTCTTTTCCTCCCTTTTTCCAGACAGGAGGAAGAAAAAAAATACGTTTCGGATCGGGAATGCTGGGGATGGAGGTATTTGGCAGGGATTGTTGAGGCTGATCGAACGAGAAAAGGAGGGGGGTGGGTCCTTTTACATCGTGACCCCCTTTTACCTCCCCCGGCACCACCCCCGTTTCTTTCAACTCGACCCTCCGTCTGCAATACCAGACCGCTTGTGCCCTCCGCCGCCTCAGCATAGGATTGGAGACCGCTTTACTTCCTCGCTCACTTCTATTTCATTGCCTTCCGAAGGGTTCTTTCAATGCGGTGCGTATTCGATCTCCACGAGGTGAAACGGTGTGACCTGTTGTAAATGATATGTCGGAATGGAGAGTAGACGGAAGTTTGGCTTGTTTGGAGAGGATTATGACTCTTTGAAGGGGTTAATGACACTTTGTAGTTAGTGTTCGAAAATTTGAATGTGTAAATGGCTTCATTTAAAATATAAATCACACTCTAAATCATAGGCAGTGGATACGTAAGTAGAGGGCTAAAGTTGAAGGAATTCCTATGCTGAATTAAGATTGGTAATTTTTTAAAATGTGATCAATATTAAAAGTTGATATTAATTTTTTTTCTTTTTCTTAGTAAGAGGCAGATTTAGAAAGAGAACTATTTCCTAAAATAGCACTAATGACTTTACCGTTGACGCAGCATTGTACACACAATCAATCTGCAGTGTATTATTTGATACTTGAAGATGACTTATAGGCATCAACATAAGCAGTGCATATTTATGGGAAAGGGCTCTGTGTACGAGCGTAGGTACTAACGATCACTGAAATAAAATACTCAACACACGCGGAAGTCGTAACTTTGACATACTGGTAGGAAATATACAAGAACTTTTCTCTATTTCTTCTATACCTAGACGCTTTCCTATCTAAAATAGCTGGTGAAATAATAAATATCGCTGATAATGGAGTACTGGATATTAATTCCGCTCTTTTTACGGCTTGACTCATAATCCTTCTAGGAAAAGGATGGAAAACATCGGAACTGGTCGCCACTAGTCTTAATATTTTAACGGTAGGGCACATATGAAAAAATGTGTGTACCCTTCATTTGGAAGACGAGAACTCTGAAGTTTGACCGAATAATGATGAAAGTACTTGTAACCACCGAAGATTAATTTCCTCAAGTATATCCGGTGAGTTGTGAGAATAGGTGACCCGTTGATTTCGCCCAAAGTTGCTGAGAAACTAACCTTTCAGTGAATTAAATGGTAAGCATGATGTGTCCGCCACTCAAAAAACAAGCTAGTGTAACTGAGGTTTATGGAAATGTACTGAATCGAAGCTCACATCTCTCCCTTTCATAACTATTAGTTTGCTTCCCTGAATCAGCGGATTTGAACATCCATGTAATAATGGTGAAATATTGTCTATCACTACTTTATATACAGGGTGATTCATAAGTCTTGTTATGATTACGGAAAATCAGAACTTTTTTATTTTTCAACATAGATACATGAATCAAAGATGAAATTGTTACTAAATACATAAAATTTTATTTTTTTATCGCTACAAATGTTCAATGAACTCCATTTGAAGCATAAATAAAACTTGATGTAATTAGTAACATTTTTATCTTTGTTTCATGTACATGTGGTTGTTCCTTATGAAACTGAAGTCCTAGAATCGCTCCGGGAATCATTCTTGTAGAAATGTAGGTAGAGATCTTTCTTTTAATCTGCCATTCTTGCGTTGACTGCTTTATCTCGGGTAAAAGTTTAGTTAAAACTAGTAGCTACTGTCTACTCCGAACATTCCGGGCTAGGTCATTCGTGTACCTGATGATGCCCGAACGGGTTAAACCGGTTGTGCAGAGTCATTAAAATATTTTATGGAATTTAAAAAGTTGATTTAATTTTAATCAGCAATCTAGTTATCCCTATGGATCATAACATTATGATAATATTTCACAGGATAGTATTTGGAAACTATGAGCAGGCGTATGTATGAAATCTCTTATTTTTTCTTTCAGTAATGTGAGTCATTAATGTCAAATTTCTTCCATATAGAGTGTTCTTTAATTGATCTTGGACTGTTGTCAATTAACTTATGCAGGTGATTACGCTTGTGATTACACTAGGTTGGAGCTCATCTTAAAGTATTCCAGTGCCGTTTGTTGGAGATAATAAAATTGACATTGTCAACGTATAGAGCCTTATCCTCCAAGATTTGGCTACCTAGCATATCTACATCTACAGATTACCCAGCGAGCCGCCGCATGGGCGTGAGGCAGGGGGTGGTAGGTCACCAGCCGTGTAAATATGTAAAATGTTTGGAGGTGAAATGGTGACATGTATTATGGGAGTGCATTTAGTGGAGCTCAGTTTTTATTGTGGTCGATAATTGTGCGCGGAAAGAACGAGTTCTTGTACCTATCTGTTCGGCAAATCATCTCTCTTATTTTGTCGCTTCTGTCTGACCTAGAAATGTAGTGAGGCGTCATGATAATATTCTCTGAGTCGCTCTGGAAAACACCAGTTCTGAATATCTCAAGCAGCTTGAGCCTAGCGTGCAGCCTCCTAGTCTCCAGGGGCTCCCACCTTAATCCCTCTAACAGTTGTGTAACACTAAATGTTCGTTCGTAGCAGTTTTTAACGAATCGTGCTGCTTTCCTTTGTATTTTGTTAATTTTTTGGTTTAATCTTTATGACCAGTGTCCCAAATGCTCGCGGCGTATTCGAGGTGTGGCCTAACCAGAGTGAAGTAGCATCTCTATTTGACATTTTCATCCGAGGATCTTCCTATTATACGCTTAACAAGACCTACTTTAATGCTGTGCCGCATATGTTTTGTATGTGTGTGTTCCCCACGATATATCTAAAGTTAAGGTAGATGCTCCTGGTTGCAGTATGAATGTCATTTCTTAGAGGCGATTTGATATAGATAAGTTTTTTTCTGAAGCGTGAGGAAAATGCTCTAGTTTGGCCAAGCCAGGCGAAGAATTTCTAATCATAGCATAATTTCATTAATAGCAGAGGTATCTTTATTCGTGAAACTAGAGTGTGGTTTGGTAGAAAAGACAATGGGCATAAACTTGTATAACATTGTGTCGCAAGCATTGCCTAAAACCTTATATGAATAAGTTTTTATCAAGTTTTTCAGTGAATCTACTGAGTAATGAATAAATATCGTAGTATTTAAGACCCTATTTAAGTTTGGAACAATTCGTATTACTTTTGTATGGATTCCGATGGAAGACATTGGGGCCCTGGGTACGCTACTAATCGTGCATTCTCATTATTTGAGTCACCCGTTTTACGCTCCAGAAAGATTAAGTGTATGTCGTTTACCTTGTCTTTCGCCGTTCTTTTAAACGGAATATTGGCGTAATACTGCAACGAGAGTGTTCTCAGTATGTTCAGTGAAAGAGATAATTTGTTGCGCATGGCAGAGAATCGACGTGAATCTCTTTTTAATTTCCAAATACAGAGGAAGACCAAATTTCTTGGTGAGAATACTTTCTGGGAACTCTCATTCTTGAAATTTTAAGCAATGTAAATGGTTGCATCCTCAGTGTTTTTGAATTGATTATGCTCACTGCAAACAAAAGTATTGGTCTTCCTGTACATTTGGAGGGTTGATGAACTTTTATAATTTTGTCTATTTTTTGTTTGCCTGCCTACAATTCGTTGTGAAGGAAGGATGAACATATGCAGTGTGAAAAGCAGTAACCATCATCCATCTAAAGTTACTAGTTGCAATTTTTAAAAGTTATCCGTATTTTAATTTTCTCTTATTGAACGTTCATTTAAATCTCTCTCAATATAAGGATCCCATTTATAAACATATAGTCTCCTTGGTGTACACTGCATA
This sequence comes from Ceriagrion tenellum, assembly GCA_963169105.1. NCBI lineage: Eukaryota > Metazoa > Arthropoda > Insecta > Odonata > Coenagrionidae > Ceriagrion > Ceriagrion tenellum. The sequence continues at coordinate 160,135,682 of OY720632.1, forward strand.
TTTTGTCTCATATTTTGCAAGTAGTAATAGCATTTTGGAGTCCAATGAATCTCGAGTACCTTGCTTGTTGCATTTGACTAATAAATACTGAATTGCATGGCATTTATTGTGGTGTCTATGAAAGAGAGGAGTGAGCCAAATATATTCATTCATTCATGTTTTTCTGCCTTCAGGCAGATTTCCTCACGGACTCCACCTCCACTCTACACTACTCTCAGCTAATCGCTGAATATATTTACTGTCGTTTATTGTTTTCATAAAGGTTGTAGAACAAACTTGCCAGTCTGTATCGGATTGCACACGCCAAGATATTACCTCCGGCTCTTTCTACTTTTACTATATTGCACTTTCGAATAGTTATTTTTACTGTGCATTGAAATGTTGCCTAATACCGTTATTTCATGCTCGATAGGTTAGTTAGATGCATTCATGCGGTCATCATTCCGTCACAAGTCATCACTACTCCTGAATATTTCTTCAAATCATTTTACTGTAGCACGTTCTTTCCTTGTCCCTATTACTTTTAATGACCCTATTTTTGTTTCACACACTTTGGATATGTGGGAGTGATGCTTTATGGGCAAAACAATTTAGGAATGAATCAGTGAATAATAACTTATTTTAGACAAAGAATTAAAATGCTTGTGGGACCTTAAGAATGCAAATATTGACAAGAAAGTACGGAGAGCGGTTAATGTAGGGAGAGTACTAGAGGATTTTTATAATATCCGTTCCAGCCTCCATATTTCCTTGACAGAATAACCCGCCAGTGCACATCATTGAAAAATTTCGCTGGAAACTATCATCCTTTCTGACCGGGACTTGAACCCAGATCCCTTGATATCGTGTTGAGAGCTTCAACAGTTAAGCTCCTGAGTAAGGAAAGTACTTAGCTTGAGGCCTGGGAATATTTAGCATCAGCGGCGTAATACGGAAATAATGTAGATAAGTTGTTGGAGGTTGAGATTTAGTGCTACAAAATCCACGCTGTTAGCCTCTCTCTAGCAACTGAAACTGCCGGAAAGCCATATATAGGTACGATACCCCCTGCAAAACTTCACGCAATATTATTTCGTTGAAATAACTGGGATAATTTAATTATAACCCCAGAATACGTGTAATTAACCTATATTTTCATCAATATGTATTTTCTCGCTTAAGATGAACATATTTTAACTGCCTCATGATCAAATACTTATAAGCTGACTAATTATTGCTGGCTCTTACCGACGTAAGGAATGAATCTGGCCTGTATGCTAACTATGCTTGGTTGATCCTAAATGCCATTTCATCAGATTCAGTTTTATAGAAAATGTTCGCCGATCTGTAATTGTTTCTTTTTTTGAATGAACTAATGGTTTGACTAAGTTACAGATCTCTACATGCTCGCTTGAATCTCATCCGCGCACACCTTAATCACATTTACAGGGTGCAGTATATCCCCAGTTCTCAATTGGAGAGAGTAGGACGAGGAGACGTTGATTCAAGTAATTGGGTCCGTTTTCTAGTCAGCACGTGGCAGTCCGCATCGGAGCAAGCTTTCAATCTCACTTATAATTAAATTGAAATATACAATAAAAATCTATCGTTTGATAATGAGCTTTTATTTTGCCCACCGAATCGTAAACAAAAACACTTTGTTATAAAATACTGCGATCAAAATCACTACCAGCTGCTAGTTTTGATTCTGTATTGTATTAAGGCTATCATAAATACTTCTCTTGATGTGGTGAATTTTTTGCCAGTTAGGAGGTAACATTTCCATTCAATTCCCATGATAATGGTAATGCTGAAATCAGGATGACCGAACAGTGAACCAGTGCTTTTTATTTATTCTGTAATGATCAAACTTCAATCTTTTATTCTCACATGATGCGAGGATAATGCATAACATTATTTGCATGTGAACGCGTGTTTACTGTTATATTACGTATGATCACTTAGAGCTCAGGTGTTGAAGGGAAACCGTGAGTTGATCATCCTGAGGTTTCCATGTTTGTTTAGTCAAAACACCTGGTGCAGACGTAGGTACATCGTGACGGACTTGGATGCAAACGTATTATCCTCGCTGGTTGGCCGTCGTTAGCCGAAAGCATTCACTAAAACGGAAGAAAAACTGTCCTACATGAGCAAACAAGCGTGGACATCGCTCGAAAAAGTGCCAGGGCTTCAAGGACGGGTTTCATTTTCGTGCTCTCGTGCCCGCGGTGTTGTTTAATCCTTCAATTTGATTTTGTCGAATACGAACACGGACGTAATCGTAATCGAATATTCCTGTTTCCCACGAATGCTCAGCGGAAAACGGCAAGTTCCTTCCCTCTGAAGTAGGTGCACGCTTGACACCATCTCTCTCTCTCTCTGTCTCCCATCGCCCGCCTTTAAACTTCCTCCGTGCGGACCTCACTTCCCGCAGTCCTCATTGTCCCCCCGCCCCCCTCCCCCCGGTGGCCCTCTTCCCCACGCGCAACCCCCTCCCGCCCCCGTTATCTATACACCCCTTCACCACGAATCCTCTTCCCTCCCCCTTAGCGCCTCTTTTCGCCTGCTCTTTCCCCACCTGTCTGGCCAGATGTGGGATCTGTGGGGATGGACCAGGCTACGGCGGTCCGCGTTGTATTCGTGTGCCGCACTCGCGCACGATAAAAGAAGGCTCCGTGTCCCCAACCGGGGTTTGTTTGAAGGTGGTGTCCTCACGACTGGCCAAGTCCGGACTAATGAGTGCTCCCACTTTGTTTGATTTGTGTCGTTAGATTACTACTTTTAAATCTGCAAAATACCCTGCAAGCCAACTCAAGGGTGTGTGGAAAGAGTGGTGGGGGTATCACCAACATGTATACAACAATATATCCTAATTATGCCAACGAAACTACGCCCATTTATGCATGACCAATAACCCGCAAATCTTGCTAAAAGGCGAATTTTCACCATATCGCTCTAAATTATAGGTGTGCCTCCAATGCCAGAGAAACTATTTGTATCAATATATTTGGCTACTACATAAACGCGCAGGATTACTAGATTCTTGCAGGAAGCATGTGATACGTGAGTTAGTTCCACTTTACTGACTAATATGCTCTCTTAAGGGAGCAAATCAACTAATTAGATACTCTATCTGTCGTCTAACCTAGTTTAAGATCTCAAAGGATTATATTATGGTCTGTTATAGATCCTTCCTTGAGAATCGAACATTTTGAATCTATTTGTTCTGCAATCTATATCTTTAGTTTTACTCTCATGATATAATCTACGGTAGTATGTCGGGTATCGTAAAACATCATCAACGTCTTAAAAGTATTGTTCGGCTTGGAGTTTACATAAAAGGTTGTCTAAATTTTAAGCGATGGTCTGAATGTGATCCCTAATCCAGTCGTTGCAGAAGGCTGATGAGATAAAAGAAAATATCACAATAGCCTTTAACGTACGTTGTCGAGATCTTCGCTGCACGAGTTATAACGCGATCATATGCCTATCTTTTAAGGATCCTAAATTACTACTGCTATCGGTGCTGCCATTGAAAAATAGGAGGTGCTAGAATGCCACGATTAATGTAGCTATTAGGGATTTCGTTTTCCCTCCCAAGAAACCAGTTTCATCATCATTTCGAGTGCACTAACCTATTTTGACTTCAAAAATGCATTCACTTGTTAATGATTAAAAAATTATTTGAATTGCCGTCTTCATTTTGTTACCAATCAATTATCTTATTCTACTATCAGTCACTAATCAATCACTAATATCAACTATCAATGTTTTACTTCTTGTGTCAGTTTTAGGCTTATTAAACCTTTGTGTAAGATTGATGCTGATCATATTAGTGCTAATTAAAGATATATTTCTGAGAGAAACTAGGCAGAAAAAATGAGAAAATTTATAAGGAAGCTTTTCATAGGGCATCCCTTAGCGTTATCGGCAGTTTCAGGATTCGTTTAAGAAAATCCTCTTACCCTTATATCACTATCTGTTTTCTCAACATTTCCTTGGAGCATTGTCGATTGTGAGACTAATGTATTCTCAGATTTTCACTAGCTTGAAATGTTCATACAGGTGTAGGTATATAAGATGAAATTCAGCTTTCAGGCTCCCTAATACCAATTCTTGACGCAAAAATTTCAGGTTTGGTTCTCCTAATACTTTGACGCAATTTAATTAAACATGTGTACACCTAATATCTCACATTATGAGGGTAAACATTAATAACTAGTATAGTGATGGTGAGACTGGATTTAAATATATCTATCTACCATTTAACTCTCTTAAAAAATGGCAGAATCATACTTACAAGTGCTGTTGTCCGTTTGTATATATGAATTATGTCTAAAGAATGGGGTACATGTAGATTATTCTCACATTTTATACTATTATAGGAAGGTATATACCTAAGCTTGATAAAACTTATTGTATATAAGATTGTTTTTGCTCCAGTACAAAAGTTTAGCAGCTGAAAATATCAGTGAAATTAGTGAACCGCTGCTGCTGAAAAACTAGTTACCCATTATTTCAAGTGAGTTGCAAAAGAGGAATTTAATTATACACCCATAGATGTCCTCTTTGCACTCGGCATGATAAGTTCCTAAATTTTCAATTGATTTCAGATCCAGTCACAAGTTATTCACACACGGCAATTATGTGCCTTCATAATCGATGTCTGCATGCAAATTTCATCGTAATTACTGTCGAATTGCGAAGTAGTTATTTTTAACACCAGTCGCTGCTGTCAGGTCTCGATAGGTAACTAACTGTGAGTTATTATATAGCATTATAATCTTGAGTAGTACTTATTTTCCATTTAGTAAACCATGATACATGCTAAAGAACTAACGTCTATTGAAAAAATGACCATTGTATGGTCGTGACGATCCCATACTCCTGGAAATAGAAAATGATAAGCTTTGAAGGAAAAACATCTATAAGAATGACCCAGCTCTGAGTCGTTTCTTTATATCAACGTAACATTGCTTTAGAGATGAATGGAGGTCTGCTGCCAAACAACTCAAGGGCTGAAACGGAAGAAGAAACATTGCTTTAAAAAGGCGCTACAGTTCGAGTCTTGTCTATTGGATGGTATCCTCGATGAAACAGGAATATGTATTTATTTTCGACACTCGCTCATTGTTGACAGAGAAAATTTCTTCTATGGAATTCCGCCTGTACGTACCACGGACTGATAGGAAGTGCTCGCCGGGAGCAGGGACCTCGCTGAAACATGTGCCCGCCGAGGATGGAGGGACTCAACCCTTCAGGAGGAATCCTATGAAATACAGCGAGGGAGGTGGGGCGGAGGAAGGTCGCCAGGTAGAGTGGAATGAGAGACGGTAATGAAGGCGAAGAAGGCGGGGGCAGGAAAGTGGTTGGGGTGGGGGTAGGAAGTATGGAAAGGGATGGCGGCGTTGGGCGTGGCCATGACACGCGTGGTGGGTTGGAGGAGGCCAAAGACATGGCGTGATGCAAGGCGTCTCAATGTATACGAGGCGAGCCCAATGTGTAATGATCGCTTTGCGTCGCGATCCTAAAGCAGTCAAAAGGGTCTGTCTGGCGATTCATCTCCCCTCGCACCTCTTCAGACCTGCGCTGTAGGAGGGCAGGATTTGTTATTGTCGCCGTCGGGTTTGTAATCTTATAATTTGTTCCGTTAATTTCTCGCAAAGCGTTAGTTAATATGATTTGGCCTCTTTGGTTGCGAATGAGAGACTAGCTGATCGGTTGAGCACTGACGATGACCTCCGTTGCTACTCTGTCCCCTATAGATAGTTGATTGCATTCGCCTGGTGGCGATAACTTCATGTAAGTGGGTAGGTAACGTCTTTGAAATTTCGAATTCGATGCTTCAAAAGTTGCGGCCGATATTGTTTACGACCATTGTTATTCTATCTTCATAGGCTTGCTAATGGTTGTAGGTACTTTCAAATGATATCTAAGCATCATCAGGAACCGAATTTACGTGCGGGAACTTTTTATGAACTGATGTAAATTCACGGGTTAAACCTCGCTTGAGAATATATGCAATCCATTGATTCGGTGGGCAGAAATTGTTCTTGTCGTTTGGGCGGTAATTTTACCGTTGACTTCTCTGGAAGGAATATAATATTTGAGAGTTTCCGTGGGAAGAAAAGATCATAGTTAGGCGCTACGGGTTACTACTATTGATATTCTACTCCGTAAAATCGATAGCTGTTGACGCTGAGCTAAGATAATTTTATAGCATTAGGCAGTTTACCTACATGGCAGAATTTTACAAAATTGTGTGTTATCTCTAATGTTGTTTTTCCATGATGATAAAAATACCAGCCCAATAGTTTTATGACAGCCTGTTTGTTTTAAAAATTGGTCGACCTTAGTGGTACATATTCCAGGAATTGTAAATCCTTCACCTTGTAACGCCATATTCCTTTGTCCAGCAGTTTAAATTCTTGAATTGCCATCAAGGATAGAGGAATTAATGTTCTGGAGATATTTATTTTTAGTATTCTGCAGAGTGGGCATTTACTACAGAATCAGTGAGAATGTGGACAACTTAGATCAGCCAATGTTTCTTCTATGAAAGTTGTTTGTCTAATCAAATTTGAGATAAACCTTTGGTTACAAATTCTATGATAGCTAATTGTATGTAACTGTATCAGATTATGATCCCTCCTGGTAAACTGAACTCGTTTGACTTGCAGGAATTATATAGAAATTATCGATGTTAAGCACGGTAAAGCATCTCTACTTTGCTGGCAGAGTACACAGAATGTCGAAGTTTGCAGAGTTAAATTTAACATAAAAATTATAGTATATTTCAGGCATAAATGCATTAAGATAAGTTTTTGGGTGTAAAACCTTTGTGCCGCCTATCCAATTTTAATGGCATGTTATTTTTCTTTTAACAGAACCAGTTAATTTTCGACAAAAAACCTTCGTATGTAAATGGGAATTGCAATAATTATGCTCCGTAAAGAATTGTAACAGAATATTCTTCCATTTTATCACATTTGGCCAGTATTGGTTGCTGAACTAATGCATTGTTTCAAAATTTTTAAAATATCGCCTGAAGCTTCATCGTTTATTACAAAGATGCGGCAGCGCTGATTCACTGTAGTTGCGCTGTTATCCCGACGTTAAACTGCAACAACTATAAGACATTCTAAAAACTCTGGATAAAAACATCATAAACGCTGTACAAAATTATGAGCCAATCTTGAGTAACGTCATGCCTTAATGCAATCATCATCCGGCTCAAATTTTTAAATGTGCTCTTTTCGGAAATTACTTACTCTATTATTTAAAATAACCACCATTCGATGTCAGACGTCTATTAATAGAATGCCAAGGATGACCTTTTAACATATTTGCAAAAGTAAAACCACCAATCAATTTTTCGAGACCACGTATTGTATAATAATAAATCTGGATTAGTTTAAATGTTTATGCGCATGTAACTCAGTGTAGTAACGCTTAAAACTTCAAATGAAGCCTCAGTGACCTTATATAACCTTTCTTCTTGTGGAGTTCTATGCATAGGACGTACATATGTGAGCAATTATTTGATGATGGTAAAGTATATTCAATGTAAATTTTTGTTTCCAACACAGGTCCTGATGTCGTCTATACACTGATAAGAAAACAAAGTTTCTTCTATGGTAAGGGACGTTATCTCAAAGGCATTTTAGACGTGCACATCATATTAATTACAAGCTGCGGTGGGAAATTTGGATATAACTACAGTTATTTTTAATTGCTTTTGTTGGTTGGAATCAAACCACCAGATTTCGCTCGATCGAAGGAATGGATCTTGTCTCAGGATGATATACTTCTGTTTAATTTATTGTTTGCTGGCAAAGCTAATTTTAATATTCCAATTGGATTCGTTTACCAATCACAACCATAATCCGAAGAGGTATTAATTCTAACTCTGTAAACACCACAGAAAAGATACGTGCCATGTCAGTAAAAATATTCGGGAAGAACTATAAACAGATCTTTTGGAACTGACTTATATCATTGCTTGGAGTAAATATTGAGTCATTGATTGAAGTTTGCCTAGTGTTGAGCAAAGTCCATGTACACCCCTGTCATTTTGTTTAATCTCAGAGAAATAGCTGAAGTGCATTACGATAAAAATACTGCCGTGAGTTGACAGTAGTCGTGTGAGCTCTCTCCTTTTTACCAATCAGAAGGTTCTGCTGGCGAAACATCTCATGACCTGCAGACGCATAATTTTGTGAACATTTTTTGTGAGGGTACATGCTGTCAAGTAATGACTTCACTGCATTATTGTCCAGAGTATTTTTTCCAGATAGGCACTAGGTTATTCTAGCATCGGAATTAAAGACAGAACACTAGATATTGATTTTTAGAAAGAGAGTTTTTGTAAAGTACGGCAGTTCATCGAATTCTCGGGATCATTCCTGATTTATCATTACTCCAGAGGAATCCGCTGTTCATCGCGAACCTTCTTTTACATTATCACTACTTCAAGGTTTAGAAAGTAACCGTTTATATTCAAATTAGCTCTGTTCTCAGTGGTAACTGTGGTGGAAGGATATACTGTAACAAGAGACGACCAGCGCCTTCTTTGTCGATTGGCCCTGAGAGTAACCTTGACATATGAGAATAACTTCATTAACAGTGAACAAGGAGGGAGGCAAAACCATTGCTGTGAAAAATTGAAAAACGTCTGGGTAAAGTTAAGATATATGTTTTCATTTATTTCATAATTTTTACTCTAAAGTATTCATTAAGTTTTGGCTTTTGCAACCAACTAAGTATGCTGGAACAACTGAAGCTCAAATGTATGTAACTTTTCATAACTAAGGGAATAAATCAGGTACTTTTCTAAATTGATAATCAGTTCTAATCAGATACGTAGGTATCCAATCAATTACGTATAAGCTATTGCTTTATCGGATACCTACGTATAACCTATCGCTAAACCAGAAGTACATTAGACGTAAGCAGTAAAGAAACTGCCTCTTCAAATGTTATTGTGCTCTAAGTAACTTAGTGGAGGTGTTAAATGCTAATGTGAAAACACTTGGTATATCCACTTTAAGTCTCGGCATCAGGACATAACAAGCGGAATGAAAAATCATGGAAAACAATAATTTATAAAGGTATTGCGTGTAGTACCAGTATTTTTCGCAATATTTAGGATTATCGTTTTTATTGTTCCTTTAATGAAAAATATTGCCGGAATTAAAACAATAATTGAATATTTCTGCCACATTCAAGTGAAGTTTTCACCAGATATTTCATGAATTATGACCTAGGTAAATTCTGGAATGAGTATGATCTAATGTAACACTTCCTCATAGTAATGCTGGTGTGAGCTAAAATCATCCACTGAAAAGTATTTCATCTGGAGAATAATGGAGGTAATGGAAGGCTGAGGGAAATAATAGCAATGACAGGTATTGTGCTCACGGCACATAGCGCTAAGATATTCCAACCAACCTTGTCGCAAGGCAACGTTTGGTGCCCAAGCTTGGGAAAAGTATTTCCTCTCCTGCTGGCTCATTCATAAACGACAAAGGTTGCGTCCGTCTGCGGTGCACAAAACGTCTGCTGGGAGGGTGGAGAAGTGCGGGAAACGAGACGGGAGTCCAGGGTCCTTGGGAATAGGCATAAACACGAATGATGTCGTCTCCTGTTGCGAGAGGAAGAGATTGACGTCCTTGGGAAGATGACTTGGGATTTATCTCTGCATAGATTAATTATTAGAAGAAGAGCGAGGCGTCAGCCACGGAAGGCGCCTTCATCGTGCCTCTATTTATACACGTTGACGGAGGAGGAGGGACTTGCCAGAGGGGCAGAAAAACTCGAACCTCGCCACCGAAAAATAAAACTCGGGAGATACACAACAGTGGAGGAGAAAGACCGTAACGAAAGAGTGACGAAGCTAGCCCGTGCACGTCTGAAAAATCTCAAAACTCCTCATTCAACGAGCACAAGGAGGTATTAGTATAGAAATCTTCGTCTCACGAAGTCTCCTCCTGGAAAGACGCTCACGGTCGAGAATGATTAATGGCTTAGCCTGTAAAATGTGATCAACTCCCATTGGAGTCCTATGAGTAAACATCGTCCCCCCATAAAAAATAAAAGTACTCCTCACTGCTACTACCATCTTACCTTTTATAATCTTTCTCCGGTTCGGAGGTTTTATATCGCCGTGAGAAAGTGAATGACCGATGAAAAGATGGGGACATGGGGATGAGGATGTACACGAGAGTATGGACAAGATATTATTATGAAAAGAAGAGCCATGCTAACGAGGTTTTCCCGTCACTAAACTTCGAGAAGGCAAGTCCAATTGTCATGTCACAAAGCTAGGCTCAAGTTCTGTTCTTCGAGCTCTACTACGCTAAAACTCATATGTTTGCTGCAGAGGAATATCTGCTGACGTCCGGGATTAGCGTGGGAAAATTCTGACCTGTGTAGTTCTATTTAATGATTAATTGCTATCGTAGATATAAACGAATAAGTGTATTAAATGAGCTGCCCATCGTAAAGAAATTGCATGTCTTCTGAACTTTAGAGGAAAAGAAAATGTTCAATGCCTCGGTAAATTAACCTAATATAGTATCACTATAGTTGTATTAAACTATTGTACCTCCATTAATAGCGATACGAGTTAATAGTTTTTCGATCAAGCTAAATTACTAAGAAGTGAAAGCAGTGGAAATCACACCATTGCATTAAGAGCGTAAAGGGATATACGGTATGAGTGAGGTTTGAAAGGCTTTAAAATAACAAATCTACTTCAATCTCTGACATGAGATCTTTGGGGGCCGATTTTTTAGTTCTTTTTGGCAACGTTATGCGCATAGAAGAAAATAAATGAATTACGCTGCAAATGTCCATGTGAATACGATCAATATTTCTGCGAAACAAAAGCATGGAATATTGCAATATTTATAGGGTTTTAAGACCCGTAATGTAAATCACAAAAGCAGTTCGGTTTTTAATTCACAAATACCATGTCAATTATTCGTGTAAACTTTATTCATTGAAATCATTCGTGACAAAAATTATACATCCCAATCAAAGACGTTTACAAATTGAAATGTACTCGAAGCTTTTATCATAATGAGTGTGACCGCTGAATTTACTCCATAAATTATTAAGATGACATATGTGAACAGAATTCCACACATTAATCATTAAATTTAATTAGTATGATTTTTAGATACTAGAAGTTATGTATTTCTCCATTGCCAAATTTAATAAATGAAGATTTTCCCTTCGAATTTTTACCTTCAGCTGGAAAATGGAATTCCCCCTCCATCGACGCGTGTGGCTATTGGTTGGTTCTACGTATTTCTGCGCTTAAATTTCAACCGTGGCATCTCAAAAATGCACGAATATTCCTATAGTTGCTCTAGCATATTTAAAAACATATCTTAATGAGGTAGTTTAGACAAAATATCGAAAAAATGTTCATAGCCATGGAAAGTTTATTTTATTAATATGCTAACGACCTGTAATTCTCGTCGCAGTGAAGTACAAATAACAGTTACGTTTTTATATCAACACCAGCAAATTGGATGAGGAGTCCTTCAACCAGCCAACTTTTCTTTACTCGAACTATCTATCCATTTTTTTACAATTCGCCTACTTTATATTTGGGAACATATTTTGGAAATATATTCCCTTAGCTGTGATTAAGAATAATAAACTCATATTGCGTATTTGGAGGTATAAAAGCTCTCTGGAAGCTATAGTCTAAGAAAAACTAGGCAGGTAACATCTCAAGAGGTTGAATCAGAGAAAAGTGTCATAATGGCCTAAGTGTTCTACGTGGGAGATAAAGAGTAATTTAAAAAATTGAATTAGGAAGAGATAAACTGACTGTATTGTGAAGCACAGTTTTATCTCATCTCTTTTGAACTTGACGGCTGCGGTAGTCCAGGATGCGAAGTTAGAGTTTCTGTTGTGTGATCGAATTGGCAACAGTTACTTAGCCATGCATGCAAAGAGGTTTGTGAGCTTCAGAGGAGGTAAGCGATGGTCCACGGAGGACAACTGTGGTGAAGTCACTCGATTTAACATTGACGCATGTGATTAAATCCGTTTGTGCTTGCAATGGATAATCCAAATCACCCAAAGATATATTTTTCGATTTTGAGCCTTGAGATTTAGAATTATACAGCTAATATTCCGCATTACATTGTTATTGAGAGGTTGGAAAGATTTTTAGCGTAAATACTACTGAATGGAAACATTGCCGTAAGAGCTGTTTCCTTACTTTGGGTTGTCTTGTCCTGTATGTTGTATGCATCTCAGTTAAAATGTGATATTTACACTCTCTAGTGCTTATAAGAAGAAGTCTCTTAGAAGAAGAAGTATCTCTGAAGTGGATTACTCTACTCATTGGGAGGTAGTATTTTTTTGAAACTTTGAATGAACTTGGTGGACAATCATGATATGAATGATATACATTATAAATGTTTTTCCTGGTAGAGGGACTAAGCGTGTTTAAAAGAATTAAATGGAAGTGATAGGAACCCGCAGTTTATGTAGATATCGGTGGCAGGTTATCCTCGTACTTAACTCGTTATACCTTAGCTAAGTTTGAGTTATCTTAGAATCTTAAAGCCGTAAAGAAAGGGCATGACGCAAGAAATTGAGATTTTAGAGAAGGGAACTAAAATTTAAGCTGCGTCGAATTTTAGTGTGACTCGTATCCTTAAAAATATCAACTAGTTCTTGTTTCAGAAAATGCATATACTCGAACAAGGCAGTTGATCTCAACATTCGGTACGTTGTGATTGACTTCTTGCTTTGAGCTTTCATTACTCCTTTGCTACGATTTCATAATTCTTTGATTAGAGCATTATTAACTATGGATGTAAGAGGCTCTTAATGTGAGGGAAAGTAGGCGTTTTAAAAACAGAAAACTGTGTCTGATTAATGCGTAAAAGTGATAGAAAGAGAGGTTGATTGGGTAGGGAAGTATGAAGGAAATTGTTAAAATGAAAGCTTTAAAGTTGTTTTCTAGGTCTAACGCTGAGAATTTAGCTCTTTTGACAATGTCTACCCCGACATGGAACAGCGTGATGGGTATGCAGGTGTAACTATGACATATTAAAATAAGAATCGATACCTGGAAATAATTCGCGGGTACGCTGATGAACGCTTTGAGAAAAACAGCGTTGTGTTCATTCTGGCAGCATTCGCTTCCACTCGCCTTGCCTACCTTCCTCTCTCTCTCTTGTTACTACTGCTATTATAATCCCTGTTCTTGTTTTAATTATCCGCTTATCCGGATGTGCATGCATCCGGGACATGCCATAGGCTTACGGTGGGAAACGCACGTGATATAAGTCGAGGGAAGAAGGGAAAGGTAGGAGAGTGGGGCGAGTGAGCCTCACGAGGTGTTCCGATCTTATCCCTCGGATTTGAGAGAAAAGAATTTTCAGAATGTAATTTCTCAAAGTTTTGATTCTATCAACGGCTCAGGTTTTATTTCGCCCATCAATCCAAAGTTGGATTAACATAAATGTATTCTTAACAGACTTGTTAGTATTATCTGTAAGAAATTTCACCTTCGCTCTTACGATTCCTCGAAACCTTTGAAATTCTTAACGCAAGGAAAATGGGAGCATGAGATCGCAGGAGGGAATAGAGGCACGACGCTTGACGACGCGAGCAATTCGACTGTATATAAACTTCATAGAAGCGTGCTATTTTCTCAAGGCCGAATGTAAGCGAGAAGGATTCTTTTCAACACAGGAAAGCTTACTTAACGCGAGAGCGCTTGGAGATGGGTCTTTTTTAGTAAAAATAATACTTAACCCTTGAATTTTTCGCGACGAGGGAAGTCTGTTCTGCCTTATTTCTGTTACGAAGCTGCTTTTTTGGTGTATTATTGTTCTTAAAGAGTGGCAAAAAACTGAGGACTCTTCTCACAGTGAAAATTTTGATTAAATTTTTCGTTTTGGACAGTAGCTATATAATGCATTATGACTGAGGTGAAACTGCTGATTTGGTGCTTGAAGAGTGGTCTGAAAACTGGTAATTCTGAGGAGTCAACTGATGCATTTATAGCCATGAGTTCGTCTTATAGCTAGGTAAATATTCGAGTTCATGAGGAGAATCTTATACCTGAGTACTGAATTCCTCGGCCATATTTCGGGTGTCTTCAGCATTAAAACCATGTCAGGCAATTAGCGGAGATGTAATACGTTTTACGGTTAAAAGCGTTAAGCAGAGTAAGGAGGGAGAGAGAGGGATAGGGAGAGAGACAGAGTGAGAGACGAATGGGGGAGGGAAAGTGTGAGTCGGATAGATTAGGTTGGGTTGAATGAGAGAGAGATAGAGAGAATAGTTGTCTCGAGGAGGTGAGAGGAAAGAAGAGGGAGTGAGAGAGAGAGAAAGAGAGTTCTGGAAGGCAGGATAAGGGGAGTAATGGGACGGGAGAAGCGATGTTAGAAGGTTAAGAAGGTGGGGGAGGGGAGAGGAGGAGGGAGCGTGCGGTGGGGAGGATTTCCCGAGGATGAGGAGGAATGGAATAAGACGGCTGCAGGAAAGGCTGACTGACTTGTACGGGAGCGGTAGTGTGGGAAGTAGACGGCGTGGTAGGAGTGGAGACGAGAGAGCGTCGTGGTAATTACCTCGGCTTGGTGTGGCTAATGAGAGGGTTGTTACAAGGGCGCTCCTCCTTTCCCGCCCCCGCTGCATACGGCCCAACCCATTCCCCCGCATCTTCTCTATCTCGCTGGGTGCTGCTGCCCTTTTGTTTCCTCCACCGCCGTCTTAAGGCTCATTTCTGCTTCCTTCCTTCCTTGCTTTCCACCCGTTCACCGCCGGCCTGCTCACTCTCTCTCTCGCTTACCAGCTAATGCCCTCGCTCTTTTAACGTGCCTCCTCTTTACTCCCCGCCGCCTCCTCTCGCACAAGACCCGAGCTTCGATCTTACACCGAGAGCATCCCTACTCTTCTCTTATGGCTCTGTACGACATGATACTTGCTCTCTTGGAGCAGCGGCACAGAATGGGCTGTAAACGTCTTCCCACTCTCGGACTCATGAACCCGCAATTTTCAACGCCAGCCGCTCTAATTTAGTCTTTACCTGATGGTTTAACGATTCCCGCTGATGTTACTCCTGCCCCCCTCCCCACCTCTTCTCTTCATTGTGGATGTATTGTGGGCAATCTGCAGTGAATGGGTTACAATTGGGTGGAAATTTTATCTTGATGTTGAGTTACATCAATAAGTGAATATGACTTTGATAAATGGAGAATATTATTAGCATATAACAATTTTACTATGTACTATTGGAAACTAAAATAAGCTCTTAAAAATAGGAAACGAAATGTAGAGAAAAGGAACACTATTCAAGTCAAGGCATAATGTATATCTTTACCACTGACAAAGGTTCTGATTATTCGATTGGTGAAATAGTTTTATGTTAAATATTGTGAATGAAAATAAGTGGGTCAAGTTATAGTAAAAAAGGCACAGAAAAATAATTAGGACGAAAAAGAAGTATTAGAAATTTCGAACGTAATAGATAGGTTATTAAAGACCTGCTGAATTGTGTTCGACGAAGTCAGGCCAAGCCCGAAAAGAAATGTGCATCCGTGGCAGTAAGATATAGCACACATTTCTTTGCTTTCACTTGATCGAGAAAGTCATTGTGTATTTTACCGATTACATAATAAATGTTTTTGTTGCTTCCGTAATTTAAAAATACTGTGTCGATAGACATATTACATGCGTAAATGAGGTGACAAATTTAATATCATGGAAACATTGTCATATACTACAGTCATATGAACCATGACATTTCTCCATCGACATCTGTTTAAGACGAGATGAGGGGCACAGCCTCGTTGTTGTCAAATAAAAAAATCTTCAAAACTCATTCTTCTATTTAAAGAAAGTGTTTCTCCGCATTATAGTCTTTCTCTCTACGTCGCGGTGTTCACTTTTTATCCAAATACATGATTAAGATAGAATTGAAAATCTCAGTTTTTGGGCATTATTCCAGTTTTGCATGGAAATTACCGACTCTGAGCGCACAGATACAAGAAATTGTCCATCCGTTATGTATGAGCACTTAAAAGAGGACAATCGGAAATCAGCATTTCGCTGAGTGTCGCGCGCGGAATGCAAAAGGAGGCGAAAACCGGCTGTTTTTCCTTTCAGCGCCGGGAAAGTGGAAGGAGCGGAACAGAAGAAGAGAAAATATTCCACTCTCGTTATTCGTGCTTCTCTCCAGATCTCCTCAACCATGAAATTCCTGTCTCGTCATTCATGCTCCTCCTTTCACGTCGCACGGCTACTCTTGAAGACTCCCATTGTCCATCCCTTACAAGAGCAAACCCCTCCTCACTGATCCTCCTTTCCCAGCGCCACCACGCTTTTCCTTGTCCCTCTCATTCTCCACAATACCTCGCGCATCACTGCTGTGCCCTCCCAGTTCCTCCCCTCCCTCTGATTCTTCTCCTGCGGCTCCAAGAACAAACTTTTTAAAAATCTTCCCTCCCTCCCGACATCTCCCGCTCTTACCCTCTCTATGCTCCGCCATCCCCCCACACATCATCTCTCCCTCACCCGCATTCCCTCTCCCCACATCCTTGAGGCAAACCCCTGCCTGCCTCCCTCACGCTACCCACCATCTCCTGTCCGTCAATGGTGACTGATGAAAGGAATAACACCTTTTGTGTCCGCGAATGTGTGTCTGTCTCTCTCTCTTTCTCGGTTGGATTCTCCGCTCCTCAAAGGGGTACGCCTGGTGTGCTACCAGCCATTCCTGCCCATAAGGCGCTAACATGTCGCCGTTTTCAACACCCCGCAACAACTCAAGATATACCCGGACTTTGCCGAAGGCTAGAAGTCCCTCATGTTGAAGTAGAAGAAAAAAATAACAAGCCTACTCGTGATGGCTGTGACAAAACGATGGAGGGGTACAATCATTGGGAAGCTAGAATGGGGAAAACGGATATGAGACTTTTGGCATCCTTTTTTTTCTGCAAGATTTTTTTCTACGAGCGCTTTCATTGAATTCCCAGATTTGGAGTTTGGGTAACGGAATAATTGGGCGTGCTCAGGAATCGGGAATGACACTTTTCTGCGTCCGAGGGTGAGGCAGCGGGAGAATGGAACTCGATACGAGGGGCTGTAGAGGTGGGCGTGGTCGGGAGGGAGCGATAGTGTCGAGAGTCGTCAACATCCATCCGGACAGGGATCCTTCGCTCCTCGGGGGGGTCCCTTTTATGCGGATGCATTGGTGTGCACCACTACAGCATCCGGTTTGCCGTGCTCCAATGATTTGGTCCGGCACCTTCTTATGTGACCACCGGTCCCTTTAGTTGGTGCTATCGGAAAATCGTCTCCATTGTCGTGTTCATTGTGCGCGTGTTGCCCCGTATGTGTGAGCCGGGAGGTCAGAGTGAGAGGACCATTGTGACCCAGCTTTCATGAATGCAACAAAAAATTTGTTCACATAAGTATGATTTCAGTTTCAAAACGTGGGATGATGTGATTTCTTTAGTTTGAGAGCCCCTGCTCTAATTTAGTGACAGTGGTTGCCGAATTGGATTTTTGGCACCCCTGCTGCTTTGGTTCTTTCCTAAAACCTAAATCGTACCTTAGACAAACATTACCCTTTCCAAGGATGAGTATCTAACCCGGGGCGCTGATTTTTGAGCTGAGAACAAAGCGCGCCAACCTACCTACCATGGCTTGTGTGAAAGAAAAATACTATATCCCTTGTCCGAATTATTATTGACATGTTGGAAACTTATAGTTCTGTCTCGAGTTGCCAATTGACGCGTCATTCTATCTTGAATTTGATTGTAACTCAGTTTCCAATCATTGCATTTACAAATGGTATGGTAGGAAGTCACTCGCTGGGGTGCATATACACCAAGGGTTGAAATTCTCTATGAAAAAATAATTTGACTTGACTGGGATTCCAAACCCCAGTTAGACCAGAACCTCCAGTAACTAGCTAACACATCTGACCGGCACTAAGGAGATTCGGGTTGGTATCCTGGTCAAGTCAAATGATATTTTATGGCGAATTTCAACCCTTGGTGTATGTAACTTAATTATTCCATCCTTTTTTTAACTTTCTCATCATTTCAGTTGTCTAATGTTGTTATCATAATGAGAAATTGTGTCTGGTATTCTGTTCGTCAGAGAATGACTATAGGTCAGCATTACCAATCGTATCTTGAGCTAAACCAGCTGTTTTTGAGCTCAATACCGTATAAAAAGAGAAGATATATTATCTGATGCCACAATTTGAGGAGCTTGGAAATACGGTCGGTATTTAAAAAGCTACGAGGATCGAGGCAAAGAAAATAGCTGGAAAGAGACACTTTTAAACCAGCATTCAAAGTAGAATCATTTAGCTTGTCACAAACACTTTAGTCGGCATGCGGTAAACTAATGAAAACAAAACGTCCGACTGTGGAAGGTTTCACATGAACTTCCGCGTGCACTTAAAACAAAGTTTAAGGTAAAAAGTAAATCTTTCTCAGTAGATACAGCTATTTAATACCAGATATAACACTCCTATTTGTATCTAGAGCTGCAAGAACATAATACTTGATTTACTATTATATTTATCCCGGTATTATCCCTGAATGACGCTGGGAATGAAAATTAAAAAATTTGACTCGTAATTAGGTATATCCGAGGAAAGCACCTAAGGCGAGGTTTCTTTTTGGCTTTGTGATCGCGTACTGGAAATTATTCCCGTTCGGATACCTTAATAGCTCAATGGTTCTTTCATTTCATTTTAATGAATTGCACCCGTAACTCGTATTTAAATACACTTCTAATAATGTGAATGAAAGATAACTAGAAATCTCAAAAGTTGCTTGTGCCTTTATGCAATCAGCTACTGAAAAATGATAATCTTATCAACTGAATTCTTCCAGTAATTAGCACTCGAGATTCGTAATTGAAATAGATTAATTCTTTCATGCATTAATTTGCTGGATGATTCCTGTTTCATCTCCATTTACAGTGAAGATAAAGACATTTATAAAATATTCTACTTGGCGTGCATAAAAGGCATGTCAAAAATAAAACAACATGGCGTCGAATGGCCGTGATTGCCTCGATTGAGTCACTAACAGAAATTTAAGTGTGTGACGGATAGGAATTAGATATTAGGTCATGGAAATTAGCCATTATTGTCTCCTCTCCAACGCTTACCTCCCTCATTTCTTTTTTTCCCCAACGGATTGCCTTCCTCCCAACTTTCTCCTCCTCCTCCTCTCTCGTTCAGCTCCACGATCAACCCACACCACACCTATCCCCCTGGCGGGAAGATATGTAATCCGAGTGGAAACAGCAGAAGAAAGCTAGTGGTGCGAGGCAGAAGGCGCAATGAGCCAAAATGCGGCGTAGTGCTCCCCGTGTCGACGATGGGAACGTTCGGCCCCACGATGGCTGCCGTTGGCGGGAATGCACCTTCAGTTGTTTTCAATGGACCGCTCCACCATTGGTGCCGTCAACCTCTGGCACGAAGCATTCTCCTCCTTTCCTCACGTCACTCTTCGGCCACTTCCTCCTGCCTCGATGCCGATGAGATCCCACTGTTTTACAACGTTTTCGCGAACACCACACGCTTGCTACCGTTTCCAGATACTTCATCGTCACAGTCGAAAGGCCGAAAACTCGTTATGGAAACTCGAGAATAAAACAAGCAAGCACTCACAAACACAATGGTGATTTCTATGCCCGGTCCTTGAGGAGAACGTATTCTCCTCAGGTCAGCGATGAGTGTGTGTGTGTTTGTTGAGTTGATCCAACTACACCAGGACCTAACTCAGAGTGAGTGCACCAATTTCAGGCTGGTTCCTTCATTCCGGCCACCTCCCTACGGCTCTCCCCCGGTAGATCCCCCTCCACACCTCCTCCTCCTCCCACTCCACTTCCTCTTTCCAACCCTTCCAAAACTGCCGACCGATCCAATGTTTCTCCTCCCTTCCGCCCCTCTTGCCCACCCAACCATCCCCCTCCCACACCTAAACCCCTTTCTCATTCCCTCCTCCCCCTCCCAGCCCTATACCTTCAACTCTCACTATCTTTTTTCCCGCTTTATATACCTCTTATAACCGCCTCTCTCTCTCTCTCTCACTCTTTTGCTTTCTGATTTTTTTATTTGGTCCCATCCTCTTCTTTTTAGGCAAGGCGCCTCCTTCAACCTGCTTCATCTGGATAGTCCCTCGGCATATTATTCCCCTTCTCCGTCTCTCCCCCTCGTTCCTTTCCCCCTCCTTTTTTCCCTTCCATAGGTCCGAAAGACGCCCTGCCATTATTCCAATCCTTTAAAGGTACCATTAAGGAGGATCCACGCGATACCTCCGCTATCTTACCTCTTTCCCTCCTCAATATTCATTTCCTCCAAAATCCTCCCTCTCATCCTCACGCCCTACTCCTTGCCTCCTCCACCCTCATCCTCCTCAGACTCATCCTCTGCTCTCTCTCTCTCTCTTCCCCACCTCCTCCTCCATTCTGGCTCCCACTCATCGGCTTTGCCTCCCCCCATCTCTCTCACTTTTATCTCACTCCATGCTTCGGTAACATTCAAGAGCGGTAACCCATTCCTTCGGTCCCATCCTTACTCTTGAGGGCTCTACAAAATGTCCCGCCAAAGATAAGCGCTTCCTTTCTCCCTCCCCTGCCCCATCTCTCCTCCCAAACCCTCCCACCCCCCTCCACCACCCCATTATTTCTTTCACCTTTCAACCCTTTCGTCCACCTTACCTCCTCCCTCCCACTCGATTCCCCCACCTAAACTCTCCACATCCCTTAAAACAAGTACCTTCTCATCGTGTTTTTTTGTCTTCCTTCTTTTTCCTCGGCCAACTCCGTCTCTCTTTCTCTCCACGCGTGTCTTTTCCTTCGAGGCATGCGTCTTTCTCTTATGCTCCTCTCCTCTCCGCATCTTTTTTCAAAGAGTAGGAGAGAGGACAATCCCTCTCTCTTTTCTCCTCCTTTTTTCCTATTATTTACTTTACTCCCCACACTCTCCTTCCCCTATAGCTTACCCTTCCTTGATCGTTCAAGGAATTTTAATGACGGCGGAAAGGAATAGAATCTGTGGGAGAGAGGGAAAGGGAGTGGAATGAGGGTTTAGGAGGCAGGGTGAGTGAGGGAGGAATTTGGAAGAAAAGGGGTTGTCTCTTGGGCCGGGCGACTGCGCTCTCTCATGTGTGTGTTTGTTTGAGTGTATACGCGGAGGGGTAGTTGTAGTTTGCGTAGTGACTGAAGAGGGAAAAAGAGAGAATGGCACTGCGCAGGAGTTAAAACAAGTAACCCGGCTTGGCAAGTTTTTAGAACCTGATGTGAGCCGGCGCGCACGTTCTCCTTTCCGCCTCCTTCCTGCTGTCTTCCTTTCCCTCTTTCCCGCTGCCTTTTTGCTCTGCTTCCTTTTGCGACTTCTCTTCTCAAATACGCCAAACGAAGGGAGAAGTCCAAACTTAACCCCCATCGCATTTCGTCCTCATTCCCCGCATTTTAACCTCTCCGTTTAACCCTTTCGGAAAATCAACGCACGGAAGTATGTGCTTTTCGGGACTGCTGTCGTTTGCCAAACCTTCCCACCCACCTCTTTACTTGACCGCGTCCCTCCCAGTTCCTTAAACAACCTCGCTGTTTATAGGGATATTTCGGCTCCTCTTCGGGGTCTCTTTACCTCCTTTAAGGGATCGGTGCAGTGACTGGATGGAAGATCGATAGTGAAGAGAGATTGAGTAGTCTTTTTGGGGGAAATGACGACGCGGGCACGGATAGGGTAAGACACGAAAGGGCCGTACGTAGTTACGTGGGGGCAAGGAGAGGAAAGGCTGGCGGACGAGGTGGAGAGAGAGATGAGATGGGGCTGTGTGTGTGGGTGGGAGTCGATGGTCAGTTGGCGGGAAGCGTAAAGTATAAGACGGCAGGGAAGAAAATCGGGACTGGGATTTCGGGTGTAAGCGGGGACGGACACGACGGCGGCTGTCTATTGGGTTTGACTCTTGTCTCGCTCGTTGGGCGCGCGATGAGAGAGGAGAAGCAGGCGAGACAGAGGAGGTGGTGGTCGGGAAAGAAGTAGATGAATGGAAGGGAAGGAGGGAAAGGGAGAGGTGAAGCGGTAATGAAATAAAACAAATGGGTTAAGTAGTCGACCAGACAGAGATGAAGAAGTAGTGAGGGTTTTGGGAGAAGGAGAGGGGAACGAGGTTAAGGGAGAGACGCAAGTAGGAGAGAAAAAATGGCTAGGGAGGGAGGAGTGGGTAGACTTTTTGCCCTATCGGTCTGGGCGACACCTCCCCACACCACTGGTCACCCTGATGGGCCGTTTATCAATCTCCCTTTTTCCGATAACCTCTCTCTCTCCTTCGATCTCTTCCACCCCATACTCCTACCGTTCTTCGTCCTCCCGAGCCTATCTTTCAAGTCTTCTTTTTCTGCTTCCCATCCTCCTCCTCCGTCCGGCCTCTCCTCCCGGCCCGGCCCACAGTTTTTTCGACGTCAGCCGGTCTCCACTAATTAGGTATACCTTTTCCGAACTCACGCAGCCCAAGGACCCGATCCGGGGAAGGAGCCTATGGTATAGGTCGGGCCCAGAGGACGGCTTTATGCTTTCGGTAGAGGACTGTAGAGGGCAGAATGGGAGGGCGACGGTGAACCCCATCGAGAGATTTTGCGAGAAGGACCAGAGTGAGACAAAGAGGAGAGAGGGAGAAGAGTGGACGAATAGGGAAAGGATAGGAAGAGTAAATAAATAAGAGGTGAAAGGAGGGAGAAGATAGTCCTTTTGCAGACGGACTCCCTGTATCCTCTTTCATTTTTTTCCGGTCTACCAGTCAAGGAGTTCTTCTTGTGAGGATATTGAATTAAGGGGGCATTTGAAACCTTTTCTCAAAATCCGTCCACCCAACACTCGAGCCAAAAAAGGACGTCATCTGTGTGTATCCTTTTCCCTTTCGAAATTAATTGCTTCTTAATTTCCCCTTGACGCAGTGTCTTTGAGAGATAAATTATGCTTGTCCGATGGAACGCATATATTTTTTTGCATTCTGAGACGTTTTCTTTTTCCTCTCTCTCTCAGTCGCAGTCTTTAATTTTTACCCGCCCCTTCTCTTTGCGTCTTTTTTCTCTTCAAAGTCTCCCACCTTATTTTTTATCTTTTTTTCCTTCTTTTAATTCCTCTCATGGGTGCCGGGACACCTTCCCATCTGCCCCTCTACCTCATCCCATATTTTCCTAATTGAGCGTCGTGGTTGAGGTCTGCGCTGAAGAAAACGATGCGGCGTTTTCCTTCTTACATGTCTTCCCATTTCGCGCGCAACGTTCTCTCAACCTCTTTCCCTTGCTCCGCGACAGGCTCGAAAAAAGTGAACTGTCGTCGGATGTCAGTATGGGTGGGTTGTTGGCGCCGTTAAATGCGAGAGGGGGGTTATTCTGTGGAAGTAAAGAATTAGGGAATATATATATATGCGTGTGTGTAGAGTTTGAAATCGGCGGATTGGTGTGGGGAGAGGCCGAGGAGAGGTGAAGAGGCGGATGGGGGCAGTCGGGCGGCGGAGGCGGCAGCTGTGGTTGAGCCGTGCCCGGAAAAATGGAGGGCCGGCGGCGGCGGCTATCCCGTCGGCCCCTATCTCCGACCCACGCTCCTTCCCCGCCCTTATTTCTCTATGACATCCACGCCTTTCTTCCTCACCTCTACGGTGAATTCAATCCGCTATTCCCGTTTTCGTCTTAAACAATTCCAATATAAACGTGCTTGTCCTCACTCGTACATTGTAATACCCGCTATGTTATCGTGAAGGACGTTGCTAAACTCTGTATCCTTCTTCTGCATGAAAAAGAGTTGTTTGCAGTCAAGTTTTAATACTATTTTACATTTTAAACCGTTGTTTGCAACTTTTTTATCAATACTCACTCATATTTGAATATCCATTTTCATATCGGGGGTGAATACCAGGGAAAACATTTGGTAATGATTTTCTATCTTATTGGGTGGTTTGGTCGGCAAATTATATTACCCAAAAGCTCTTCTTTCCTTTTCCACGAGCGAAGAGTCATTATTCGTTTTCGGTTAAGTTAGAGGATCCGGTAGGATTGTACCCGTAGGAATTCCTTTTGCCATCTGCCTTTTTCGGCAGTTTTCCTGGATCTATTCTTCGAACTAGCGGCGCGTGTTTGAGCTTCTCTTCTGCGCTAAATTCCTTAAAATATCCCTGTATTATAAAAATTCTGAATACATTAAGAATGTATTTTTTCTACCAACTTAGCAGATGTACTTATTCTTGCTACCTTTCTAGACTCATATTAAAGGTAATGTCTCTGTTACGTGACATTCTCAGTAACGAGTGGAGAATTTAGCTTAAGTATATACTTCTAATTCCCTGTTGTCACGTCCTTTTGTGCTTCGTTCCTCATTGCCTCCATTAGCTTCATCCACATCAATGTCCTTTGGTTCACGAAGAGGCCTCGTACTCACTGTGGACTTCTTTTTATCAAGGTTCAATTTTTTTCTTTCTCCATATCTTTCTTCTCCCCACCTCGATGTCAATTTGTTGCGTGCTACTTGCCCTTTATGAGGATATTTGCGAGTTTAAACACTGTTACGCAAGTATGCTGTGCGTTTCAAAAACTGGAAAGTTAGCTTTATTTTAAATTTTGCTTTGCTTTAACGTTAATGGCAATAGGCTTTCTAAAATAGAATAAAATCAACTCTGAAAAACAAAATAAAAGCATAGGTTTTGAGCTTTAAATATGAATTTACCTATTATGCTTGTATTTATATATTTAGTAAGTAATCATAAGTAGTGTAGCTATGACTAGGGAAATTTTATTTAACACATAAGAATACAACTAATTAACCCGTGGGTACTTATTGGAAGTTTACTTTTCCGCTTAGTTGGCTTAGCTTTACTTTTATCTAGTTTATGCTTGATTCAGTACGTTGCTTTAATGGTAAATTTGTTATTGTAAAACTTAAATTTGTTGTTCAAATGTCAGGTGGTTGGTAGTTTTAAAAATAATGTGGGACTATGAATTACGTATTTTTTGGGGCACGATAACTAATGCACTGGAATGAAATTATGACTGAGATAACACATTATAATAATAAATAAAATATGTTGTTGAATTTATGGATGGTCGCGGAGAGTTGCAGCCCTAATGACGAATCCGAAGACCTTATATTTGCGTCACCGGATATGATAGGCACCAATAAAAAACTAAATTGCTTTCCTCTGCGAGCATATAAAAAAATAGTCTAATCGCACAGGCTCACAAAACTTTTAAATTGAGGATTTTTATCATTATTATGATGACTATGGATCCTTTTGATAACAAAATGCATTTTGGCGATGGCTCGTATTTAAAAGCAGCACTTTTGTTATTTGTGAGAACAATTTGTGGATCTGCATTGCTTATGCATGACCACGAAATTATTTATAATTTGATTTTCCATCATGGGAAATTTTGTCTCTCAGCGATATGTTGTGGAATTCATTTTGGCTGATAGTGCAGTGAATTTGATACTCATCAGATTATCATATGTGAGGCATTTATTATATCCATTCCATTGAAATCTGACCACCATCTGCCGTTTCACCTTTGCTGTTTGTTTGTCATCCCAATGATGTGGCTTATATCGCTTTACTTAAGCCTTATTTTCTCTCGGCGGAAGAAGGTCCAATTTATGCATTCGTGCGGCATCATCTATCCCTAATAGGCCTTTTATACCACCACGCTTCAATCCACTTCCTCACTTGTTCGCTCCTTCCCAACCGCTCACCCCTTTCTTGTGTAAGGCTCTATTTTCCCCGTTCGTAAATGGAAATGAAGCGCTTCACTCTCTTTGGACAGGTGATCGTGTCTGTGTTGTTAAGGGAGCTAAGTTTCCATTCCGGATGTATATTATAATGCTTCCAAATTGCCTTAGTTTTCTCACACGGGAATCCTCAAATATCCTCGGGGTGTGTTCTAGCTAGGTCCTTTTTTTCCACGATCCTTTCCCCGTAGGCGAGCACGCTGTCCACCTCTCTGTTACAGCCCAAGGTTATCTCACTTCCTACAGTTCCCGACCTCTGGATATCCTCGAGGCGCTCGCCTCAAGTGTCTTTCCGTGATGGTTTTTTTTTCATGGGTCGTCGGGGTGGTAATGAAAAGTTGAACGTTTGTTCGGGAGAAAAAAATACCCCTTACGTAATCATCGGTTACTTCTAGAAAGCCGTCCGACCGTTTATCCACCGACACGGCAGGCACACACACAAAACATATTTTGATCCGTCTACGCGTGGTGTGTTTTATCTCAATCGTCGTTTCGTCATACTAATGGCAAGGTTCGGGCCTTCTGATTGGATAACTGGGAGACAATGATGGTGTTTAGTCCCTCCCTTTTTTCTTGCTCTTGTCGGTCATTAGGTCGTCTTATGTTTCAACGTGTTGTTTCGATGCAGTGCGTTATGTTCAGTGCCGGAAGTGTTAAATTGAGCTTTCCAGCTGTGTGTGTTGCCCCGTAAGCATTGTAATTTTACCCGCAGCCATTTCAACAGTGTGTCATATATTGATAAAACGTTCGATACCCATCGAATTCTACTGCATAAAAGCCTGATTTTGCATTTGAACCCTTTCCTGTAGAAAAAGAGAGGAATGCCATTTGGTGTTTGGCCTCCATATGTTAGCAAGAATTTTATTTTTACGGCTGCTTTCGACCTCTTTAAAGCAAATCTACATCAATACTAGTACCATTGTCATATCAATTTGTGAATACATTTGAAAAATGGTAATTAACTGTACCACTGCCATGACACCCTATGATGTGACGGATACATCATTTGAAAGTGAGAATTCTAATCGACGTGAAAAGTCAGTTGTGGGCAATGTTTTGTGAAGCAATTGAGCGTGAATTGGAGAGATATAACAGGAAAGGATCTTTCCGGATTGAACGACAGGTTTTTGGTAATCCATAATTTGGATAATAGACCTTCAGCAATTTTTTTAGAAAATTGTATTCATCTTTAGGGATAAAATTGACACTATGGTAGAGTAATCAGATTTGCGCATGATAAAGACGTCTGGAAACAAAGAAAGTGGACTGCAATTTGCACTTGTAAATTTCTTTTGAAACTAATACATGACGTCATTAAGTTCTTTAAAAGTTATTTATTATTTGAGTTTTCTATACCAACTGTCAGGCGTCTAATGACATTCAGACTTCAAACTGTCCATTCATTTTTTAGAGAAGTAATCGGCAATTTTAGTGAATAATTTTGAAATGAGCAGTTTTTACGAAGGTTATTTTTAGTATTTTAGAAAATCAGGATTTGTCTTGCGTCTTATACTTATAAAATATTTAGATTTAATATTTTGTTGAGGGTATGGAAATAATGTTGCGGGTATGGAAAATTGAGCCGATACGCATACATTTCTTAAGCTGTTATGCTGGAGTACTAGTTTGTGTTGCTCTTTGAATCTTCGCCAAATTTTAACTTTCCCTGTTTAGTTTCTGATGTTATTACTCCTAAAATTGATTCAGTTACCTTTGGATTTCCTGTAATTCTTACGATAGGGTATTTTTCGTCCCTAAATCGACGTTAGTTAATGAAGTGATACACGACTTTGTAACATCTTTCTTCACCCATGTGATGAGTGTACATCGTATTCACCAATGGAAATTTACTGTAGATTTGCCCTTTCAGTACTAAAAGTGTTTTTATAGTTGTCGAGGCAAATTTTAAAATGTGTCATTTTTGAAAGATATTATGGTATAATTTACCCAAGTATGTCCCTTTAATAGTTTTAACAGGTGAGGGTACTTGTTTCACCTCAGTATTAGTACTAATGGAAAATATTCTAGAATTTACCTGCATAAATTAATTTAAATCGAACTCACACGAACTACGTGTACGAACTACAACACACACACACGAACACACATACATACACACGAACTGATAATTCGTGTGTATATGTGAGTGTTATTTTTGAGTAGTAATGTGAGATTAAATTATCTGCATGTGGTGTTTTCTGTTACACACCTAAAATTATTATATAGTTTAATCACTGTTTCACTTTATTATAATTTAACAGATAACAAAGAATTAGCACCTGATCTGCCTATGTAAAACTATTCATATTGATAACCCCGAAACAGGTTTTCCTCCAGGGTACCTATATTCCATCATATTGTTTAAAATGTCCAAGCTAATGTTGCCGATGTATTTTGTATGGAGTAAAAAGATATTATTATTATTATTATTTTAGAACCACAGTCTGTGTGAACTCATGTCGAACAAATATTTAATAATCAATTGATATAAATTTGATTTTCCAAATAGTCATGGGAAATATTTAATTTAGAACAACAGAGAAAGGAAGAGGCAGTCGTAGGTGGGAGGGTGTGACTGGTGCCTGAAAAAAACTCGTCTAACTAATGAAATACTGATATAAATGAATCTCCTTCGTTTCATTATGATCACTTATTGCAGGAATTACACTCAGATTGTACCGCTCATTTGAAAAATTACGCCGCCACTTTTTCCTCGTCACAAAGGAAATCGTGTTGGAGAGAGCTACTTTCCGCGTCCATTGGAGATTCGCAAGTAGTGAAGAAGACTTTTTCTCTGTGTATAGACCGTACAAAGCTGACACGACTTTCTTTTTTCTGCGAGGAAAATCTGCGAATTTCATCCATCCCTTAAACTCACCGAGCGGGAGTAGCTTATCGTCTAACTAGATCGCCTCTCCATGCTTCCCACCCCGGGTCTCGCCCATTGAAAATTCTGCCGCGCGGCGACGGGGAGTTCGGTTGGCGGGCGGGCGGCCGCCCTCCGCCGCGGCCCCTCTCAACCCGCGCTCCCCTCTCCTCTATCAATCCTCACCCCGTGTAACAAACAACTCGGGAATTCCGATCAGTTTGGATTCTGCAGGCCCTTATTAGTAGACGACGGAGAGTATCCCCGATTCTTATCTAGCGCTCTCCTTCCGTGCCACGCCACAGATGGCAGAAATCTCCCCCTCCCACCCCCCTTTCAGTCCGGGCACATCTTTAGATACTCGTGCATTCTCATTACAAAGAAAAACGGCCATTCGAGATACCTATCCAGATGATATGGTGTAGAGAAGAGAAGGAAGTAGCCAGTTCCCCGTTTTCTGTTCGGTACGAGACGTTGCGTGCGTAGTCTTCAAGCAATGTTTTTTTTCTTTCCGCCGCGCACTCCCAAGAAGAATCTCAAGTTGTTTCTCGTGGTATTTTTCCAATTTGTTATCTGTGTCCGACTTCTTTTTCCCACGGGTCGGACCTACCGCGCTCATCTATAACATCGCAGCCGCCATTATGTAACTCCCTCTTCCCTCATCCCCTCTCGTGATGCATGGATTTACTACAAGAAAGGGGATAAGGTGAAGTGTTGAGTTCTTTTTCGGACGGTGTGCGGCGTGGTCCTTAAGTGGCGAGAACAAGCATTTTGCATTAGGGGAAAAATTCGAAACATGCGTTAGATCACTTTTGGTAAGGATACGTTGAATATTTCTCGTTCTGCTCCCTGGTCCTTTTTTCTCGCTGTTTTTCTTTGCTATTTATATTCCGTCCGGTGAGGAAGACGGTGTGGGAAAGGGAGAGAGCGAGAGAGAGTAGGGAAGGGAGGCGGGGACGAGAATTGGGCGTGAGAGGAAGAGAGAGAGAGGTTTGTTTACGATCAAGGTTTTACCTAAATGAAGTGAATCAGGGCCTTGGGAAGTGGCTACGTTGTTCACTGTCCTGTCGGCAGATATATTTTCCCTCCCGCTGATCCCAAAGTGCTAAAAAATAATCAGTTGATCTCGAGAAACTGAGGCCGAGGTGGTGTTTATCAAATTTCGCTGCTCTTGTGACTTGGTAATTAATTTGTGAAATCTTTTTCTTTAGAGTAGGTTTATAAGTTAGGCGTTAGGTCGTTGAAGAGAACTGTAATCAAACGCCCTTGATTGGGTTTGAATTTGTTTTTCTTGATGAGGAGAAACATGGAGTATATATTTCTCAATCGGGAGATACGATGGATAAACATACATTTTCTATGAAATGCTAGTTGTGCATTTGTTTTCGTATAAGAAAGCGATTTTATTTTGGCTTTTAAGTTTTTAAAATTAGCCTTGAATTATTTCATTACTAAAAGGATATACTGGAAATCGTTATTAATGTTATGCCAAAAAGACAAATGCAAATTTACCCCCGGGTTGATCGGCACCAGTGGTGTTTAAACGATAAATGCTTTGTGGTGACGGACAAGCTAAAGGGATGAAAGAAAATTGTTTTTCCTAATGAATCTTTGCTATTCACTGTGCTCTTTGATCTAAATCAAATGGACTTTGCTGAAAGGCGTGAAGGTTTCCTCATTTAAATGAAAAAGATCGAAGAGTTGCAAGGTAACTCGAGATAATTAACATGCTTGCGTGTTGTATCGGATTCTTGAGACACACGAAACACACGAAACATGGGATTGTGGTCGATTTCCTAAGCCTGTATTTTTAAAGGCCAAATCTAAACGCTAATCAAGAAAGCATGGCCCCATTCTGAAGTATAACCTCCATAAATCTTTCGCTGTGAGAAAAAAAAACCTATTAGCAGAGAATCCAGATGTTAGACCCCTGAGCATTGATGGATAAAATCAAACATCAGTGATTCATTGATTTTTATGAAACATATTCGAAAGGAAGAGGGAATATTTTTTAAAAGTTTTGTGTTAACATTACGATAAACCTAAATTTGGTGAACATGAAATTGCATGCATCATTTGATTAGTCATAATTAGTATGTGAAAATTCTAATTTTTATCACTCACAATAGACTCCCATTGTACTTCGTTATAAACTGTTATTTGTGATAGAAAGTCATGAACCTATCATAAAAATTGTAAATGTGCTAGTTTCAACTCTTTCTAATTAGTAATACATCGGTTGACGCAAATGTTTTATCGAGTTTGTGTAATTGTGTTTACGAACCGGTTCTACAAAATTGAGTCAAAGGACAATAACATTTGTGGCATGACTTTCGCTTTTGCATTAGTCTCAGACCGTAATTGGATAGCAGCGTACCTTCGCTTTGTCAAAAATTATATTCGAGTTTCTTCCCCTATTCTTGGGTCTCTTAAAATTGTTTTGTTGCGGTGAAGCCGTCGTGTGCTTATCTGAATGTGTAGGATCCGAAACCCATCCATTTACGGATATTATTTAATAGATCTTAGGCGTCGAAATTTTTAGGGCGCCTATATATTGATTTTAATGGATCAGTTTGTATTTAGAGGCGTTATCTAGTAAAACTACAAAATTTCCATTCATTACGTTCTTAATTGCCTTTGTGATCAACAGGAATAATTTCCTCTTAAAGGTCATCAGGGTTTTACTTCACAATGTTCAGTTGGTGATAATTGAGCTCAATAATTTGATAATATACCTATCATTTTATACGCCCCAAGCGTGCTGTGTATAACCCCGACCGACCAAAATATTGATAATTTCGTCCAGTACTATTATAACATGGTGCGTAAACATAGACCGTAACAAAGGTCACATAAGAACTATGGCAATGATTCGAAAGATATGTATCCTGAGCCCGAAATATTTGACCCCATAAAGGAAGCTTATTTATGGCGAAGCCTATGAAATCTTGAGTTTGCTCAGTTGCACGACAAACTCCATTCAGTGACACATATCAAAATAGCCATATTACAATGGGCTGGGCATATTATTAGAGTGGATGATGCTAACATCCCCAACCGAGTATCACCGTTGCTGTCAGGGGGAAAAAGAAGGCGAAGGAAGGTGATGGATTGATGGTGTTAACAGGGACACCAGAATTATGGGTATCCGGAATTGGTGGACGGCTTCTAAGAGTGGAAAGAAATGATGAGAGATTTTGGAGGAGTCCTAGACTCAGTAATGGGTGGTAAACCCACAGATGAAGAGATATAGTGACACAATCAATACAATGATTTTTTTCTCTCGCTTTGTCTCATCCGCTTTCTTCGTTAGGGCTTCTCTCATATTATAAATGCTCTGATTTATTTTTGTCGTGGAACTTAACTGCCATGCACCCTTATTACACCCACTCGAATTCAATACACTTGCTCTGAGATGGTAAAGTGTTAATTTTCATAAAAATTCAGAAAAGTTGCCTTTTCTTTAGTGGTCACCGCTCACTCACTCATTGGTCGTTCAATTCTAGGATTGGTTGACTGCAGCCCTCCACCCATTCCTATCGAATGCTAGTTCCTTTACCTCCTGGTATCTCTTCCTAAGTACTCTTCTCTTTATCTGGTTCATGAACTTATTTCTTGGTCTTCTTCTGGGGGCTTTTCCCTCTATTTTGCCTTCAATTATGTTCTTCACAAATCCGCTATTCTCACTTCCTCAAAACCTCTACCATGTCCATAGATTATATTCTGGTCTTCTTTCTTGTTCACTTCTTTCGCTTCCACCAATGCTAAAGCTGTGCAAAACTTACGTGAAAATGGGAAAATCATTTAGGTTTCACGCACGGACTTTATGACGCCATTGACTCGTGTGGGCGGTTGTTCCTTCAACCATTTCCTTTGTGAAGGCACTCTCGCTATGTCCTCTTGTCCTCCGCAGAACTTTTACTGCCTCCTTTCTGAGTATTTCATGCATTACTCTCTCTCCCCCATATCTCCGTCCCCGCTCACTTCTCTATGAAAATCACTAAACCTATTTGGATAGAGGTTCTCTTGGACACAAGTCTTTTTGGTTGAACTCCCCTCATCGCCTCTTATATATCCTTTACTCACGCATATCACGTACACAGCGGATGGATGCATTCTGGATGAAGGTGTGAAATCGCCAGAGGGGGAGGGAGGAGGGGGGGTCGTGCTTGAATGTGTCCCGGAATAAGAAAACAGAATGGGGAGGCTACTTTTACGATGGGAGTGGTTTTGGATTTGTGGAAAGTGGGAAGTGGGGGGGAGGTGGGCAACGATCTCCATTGGTCGGACGCCGCCGCCTTAAGTGCGAAGTTAAGCCTCTGTGGGTGTTGAGAGTTCTCCTCCACCCCCAGCCCACCCCCCCCGAGTGAAACGGTGGGAGTTAGGGAGTAGGTTTCCCTATTATCGCAAGCCGTGGGCATATGCTTTGCTTGTTGAACCTCGATTGCCCTGGTTTTGAGTTACCTTGTTTTCATGGTCGTAATGTAACCGTTTTACGTTCAGCGTAACACTAACCTTGAATTCGCCATGATTTCACATTCATTTATACCAATTGTGAACATCAGACACAACCAAAAATATTTTTAAAACATCGATGAAGAGTTCCAATATATATTTATGAAGCGATCGTTTAATAATCGAATTTTTTGATACGTAAATGGTTTACTAATTTTACTGCATCAGTAGTAATACCTTCTTGTTAATGAATTTGAAAGAATTTACGCTTTGGACATGTTCATTTATGCTTCACTAAATAAAAACGGTTTGTTAAGCTGGGAATATGGAGTTATACGTTGTTGGCGACATCATGGGTGAACATTGATCATCTCCAAAGGAAAGTTGAAGAAGATGCGTGACCTTCTTTCGTCGCAAGGCTGTTGATTAAGCTATGCGTCTTAGAAATTTCTCGCATTGCAACAAATTCGCATAGCGGCCATTCCGAATTTCTGATAAAGAACGTGATGGACGAGGTCCCGGCTGAAGTTTGTTACTTTTTTCTTTTTTCTTTTCGTTTCTCCACCTTTTGAATTTATTACGCCAAATCTGGAGCGATGTTTCCTTTTGCCTACACGCGATCCCAACCATCTTGATTTTTTTTTATCCTCGCACGAATTTATGGAAGAAAAAAAGATAATGGGGTAATGGCCCTTCAAACCCACGGGGCTGCTCTGTAAAGAGTTTCTTAATGGTGGGAATTGGTGTTCTTTGGCTCTGGGTGGATGAAGTGAGCGTATCGCTAAACTAAAACGGGCGCTGTGAGGGTTGGGAGGGAATGTATGGTAGAATAGATTGGGAGCGGGGGGAATGAGCGAGCGTGGGAGGGGATAAGGATTGGTTTTGGGATGGGAAGGGTAAGAGGAATTCCAAAGGGACTGTGGTAGGGCTAGGGATAGAGTTGGATGGGGAGATGAAGTGGGGGCAGGGAGCGGGGGCAAGGAATGGGGGGGGTACCCCATAATGCGGCGTGCGGTTACGCTGGGCGGGCAACGACAGAATGGGGCAGACTGTTAAGTGGGAAGGAACCCCAGGGGCAGCGAGAGGGCTCTTTTTGTCGGGAGGGGTTGAAAGGACTTCGGCGGGTTTGTATGGGAGAGTGACAGAGAGGAGAGGGGGTTTTTGGACGGGGTGGTGTGAGAAAAGGGTGGCGGTGATGTGGAGGTTTAGAGCAGAATGAGGGAGGAAAAGATCTTTGCACCCTTAAGCCACCGTAGGAGTTGTTCGCGATTCAGGAGTGACGTAAGAATCCAAGCCAAGTACTTTGTTGGGCGAATTCCCGAATTATTGTCCGTCTATAGGGTGGGATGCAATATGTTTCGTCTCACGTATTGCCCATTAAGTAGTAGTATTGTGAATTGTTGGTACGTCGGCTGTATGGTAATTCTGCGTCTTGTATATACTGAAGTTTAAATGTGGTTATATTAATAAATTTCCGGCTAGGTGGTCACTTCAAAAATTTGTTTCTTGGATGAGTTGACGAAAATATTAATACTAAATATTCTCTTCTTAGTGGAATCTGTCTTCTGACAGGTTTCAACTGGATTCCCTCCATCTCAATCGGTCCTGAGCATCTTCTTTCATTTGCCTGTAACTTCGGCCATTTTTTATGTCATCGAGCATTCCCATTCTTCATCCCCTTCCTCGCTTTCCTTCTATTTTTCCTTCAATAATTCTTCTAAAAAGACAATTTTGACGTATTAAATGTCCCAGCCTAGCTGTCTTCCTCTTTTTTACTTCCCTCAGCAGTTTTCTTTCTTCTCCTATTGTCATTAGTACTTCCTCATTTCTCCTTCTATCCATCTACTTCATCTTAAGCATTTTTCTCCACAACCACATTTCGAAACTTTCTTAGTACTTTTCTTCTTTCTTTTTGACCGTCCATGTTTCGCTGTCGTAAGTCACCACACTCCATACAAAATATTTAGCAAATCTATTTCTCATTTCTATTGGAATGCTAAATGCTGTCAGAAGTTCTTTCACCTTCTCAAATGCTTTTTTACCCATAGATATCCTCTGTCTTACTTCTTGGTACAGCTCCCATTCTCAGTCACTAAACTTCCCAAGTACTGACTTGATTGTTACTAAATGTTATGAAGGAAGGTTGTATATCGATATACTTATAGATTACTAAATGTTATGAAGTCCCCACTGGTAAGCAATTATTGGCAGCCAAAGTATTAAAAACATTAGATAAAGATCTGCTTACTTTAAAAAGTTTAGCATTAAAACAAAAATTTTTAATTGTACCTTCGAGAATGCCGATGAATGAGATGAACTCGAGCTTTAAAAATCGAGATTTAAAAAACTCTACTAATCACTGTATTATTGTTATGAGGGTGTCATATTCTTCGCTCTGTGGCGGTTATATCTCGGTGGTGAGCAGAAACTAGTGCGCTGATGCACCATGTCTAATTATTAGGCGACTTGAAAGGACTTCGGCGGGCCTGTAAGGGAGAGTGACAAAGAGGAGGGGGGTGTATGGACGGAGTGACGTAAGAAGAGGGTGGCGGTGACAATTTATTCCCTACGACCAATCCTGCTTGGCATGATGCATATAAAATAATAATTCGTCTCTCTGCAGAAAATTACACTCCTCGTAGTGTTAATTACAAGTGATGGCTTCTCGGGCGAAATGAAGATCATTGCTACATTACCTGATCCTGTGAGTAATGTATGTAGTCGAGATTTCAGTTAAGTGGATTTATTCGTTTCTCATGACAAGGAGGAAACAACAGTATTAATATTAATTATAGAGGCATATGATCGTCAATTTCGTCCCGATAGCTCTTATTCTTTCCTGCCAGTGGCAGAGTGCTATTGAGTAACTCTTTTTATGCCGGCACTTAGCTGAAATACTATCACTAGTGTTTCATTTTTAGAGCTTGTTCGGCATATTTTCACACTGTGACCCCCGGGACGCAGCTTTTATATCACTGTCAGCACCGTTATTTTTTCTTGGATTTTAAATACTTCCTAAGCCTAAGCTTCCTTCCTAAAGGAGGTCATTTAATTGTATTACTTTCCTTTTTTTTCCTTCTTAAATATATATATTTTCCCCTTTTTTAGATAATGCGAGGAGAAAGGCACAAAATCATTGCACGAATTGTGACCGGCGACATTTAAGCTACAAGAGCTCCGGTTTTTGCGCAACCTGGCATGCTCTCGGTCTGTAAGTTGAATGGTCTTTGTTTATAGTTTACGGGGTATCCCCCACTTACGCAACATAGATTTTAAAGATGAGCTTGCAATTTTTGGCGTCTACTGCTATCGTTTCAGGAGTAATGAGGAGATCTCAACGTGTGAGATAGTATATATGGCGGAATGTTTTCATTATTTTATTTGTCATATGGGATCAATTCGACTTCTTATAACTAATCTTTGATTAACACCTTAAAGCGGGTGAATGAAATATCGATAACTCCTCAAATGCATAGCATCCCGCCGCCGAGGGAATGTCTTGGCGCTACTTAGATACTTTTGTCAAAAGCTTGGGTCTATGAGTACGGTCATGCCGAGGTAGGCACAGCAAAGGAATCGAAGATGGACATTGGAAATAATATTATAATTTCGTATTTCGTTAAATTGCTGATGTCATAAGACATTTTGTGTTAGAAAAACATTCCTATCGGAGACGTAGAGGAGTTCGGGTTGGTGTGCTGGCTAGAGTACTGGCTTTTGTCGAAGGTTTTCGCGGCGATTAAGTATTCCATTTAGCAGGTTTCCGGGATTCGTCCGCGTTGACATCTTGAAAGATGGCGACGTTTCGCCTACTCTGCTGTAGGCGTCCTCAGGCCAGGCTGAATTGGATATTTCTTCCAAAAGCGCCAGTATATACTTCAGCCTGGCCTGAGGACGCCTGCAGCAGAATATGCGAAACTTCGCCATCTTCAAGATGTCAACGCGGACGAATCCCGGAAACCTGCCTAATAGAGTACTGGCCACGTACTGGCTAACCATACGGACGGCCAGGGCTCAAATCCCTGCAGAGGCGGATGTTTTTCAGAGGAAACCAGATCCCTACTTGAGTGTCTTGTGGAGGACACTTCAAGTGTAGTACTCCGTCTGTCGTATGAGACATTAAACCGTGGTCCCCTTGGCGCCTTTTGTTTAGAGCAGGCTATGCCGACGCCGGGTTGCTATCCGCACTTCCTCCCTTACCTATCCTCAATGGCGCTAATGACCATAGTTGTCGGTCGCCTCCCTTACTATCCAATCCAATCCGGAGACGTGGGTGTATGGAGATGCTTCATTTAGGAGGAATTAAAGTTTCACTAACTATTGATTCGTTGGAGACTACATTGCTCGCAAGAGTTATAGAACATATATTCTTGCATTAATGCATATTTTCTGTGCATGCATGTTTCGTGCGAGTAGTACCATCTCAACAAAAGCGATACAAAATCAGCTAAATTATAATTATAATGAGGTACATATAGCCAGGTTTTGACCTCTCCTGACCATAACTTGGGCGTGGATGAAATCAAATTCAACAAAATATCATCAGAATGCTGGAAACGAATGTAATGACGGTTTCAAGCTTTCAGTGCCTGATACGCATTGACTATATAGCTGCAGTTGACCCCTCTATCCAATAACACCCTACAATTTATTTATGCCAATCAAATTCCACCTCCCATATGCACGTCATAAGTTGAAGCTTGATTTATAGCTCAGCTGGAAATTGATTCGGTGGGACGCGGAGGCGTCGTTGTGACGGATGGATGAAGGGACAGGGGGGAGGGGATTAGAGAGAGGTCCATATGGATCCCTCCCTACATATCTTCCTCTGTTATCGGAGGCGAAGATGAGAGGGGGCGAAGGCGTCCGTGTTTTATTTCCGGGGGGAAGAAGGGGATAGAAGTAAGAGGGTGATTGAGAAGGGGCATCGTAGAACGGGATTTCGAGGTTGAAGTTCGCCTGCCGCTGGAAAGAGGGCGCAGCCAATTGGAGCAGAAAGGGGGAATCCCTTTGAGAGACTTAATCACCTCTCGTTCGCATTGGATGCATGAGAGCCTGGGGAATTATTATTAAATTAATGCACTTCCAATACTGTAAGATATTTTCTCACACCTAATTGGATGAAGCGGCAGTTGTAATTCTCTTGTTTCAGTCTTCACCGCAGGTGAATTCGTGAATGGTGATAAAATAGTAGATTTCCTTGTTTCTATACATCGTGTCATGCTGTTATCGGTCATGCCTTTGCATGATCTCCTATTTTATGTATTAAGTTGCTATTAATAGGCAATTGCTACATTTATGTTAAATGGCTCTCATAATAAATAGTTAAACACTGATTTTAGTATCCTGTATTTTACATTTATAGCAAAGAATTAGAAATTGGAATGGTCTCGTGATGCCGCCGATATACTATTTAGACAACAAATTTAAAAGTTAGGGTCTTGCGATGAATAATTATCTACGAATTATTGCAAATATTCCAAATTTGTCTACAAAATAACCGTAACTAACTAAAATAACATAAACTAGGGCAATACATCCTTAATGAAAACGGTCTTTTAAATAGTGTTGTGGGAGCCGAAAATATATTTTTCTCATTTATTGAGTCTATATGTTGTTAGTTTAAATTGTGTTGGCTTGGTGCAGAATCATTGTGTATAAATGAAACTCATATCCCTAAGTTGACTTCACCTTAGGCTAAGGAATTTAATTGTAATTGAGGTCAAGATTGAGGTCTAAACGTGGCTCCGATGAGTATGCATATTTTCCCCTAGTAAAAAATGTTTATTTCTTTTGATTGGCGAGCAATCGGAAGGAAAAATCGAGGGTATACCCACTTAATGTAAATGTGATGACCAAAGCAAAGGTTGATGATTTTTATAAATTACCTCTATTTCCCTCCCATAGCAATCGAAATTTCCATACTATTGCTTTTTAGTTTTTCCCTAAGTGTGATGAGCTAGCGCACTAACCCCGTGTTCTTTGCTTCATATAAAGTTTCTAACGATATAATTTAGTGTTACATTTATTTGTGCCTCTATAGTTTCAAACTCACATTAAGTGCTTTTTGTGCTGTGAACAAATTTATCGATAACTCGCAGCTATAACCTTTGAAGCTCCATTGGCTATGGGATATCAGTGACCGATTTCAATCATCTCAGCATTAATTATCTTTTCATGTTGGCTCTTCCGGTGCATGAGAGCCACCTCGAGCCCGCAAAGGTTTGGACTGGCATTGAGCCTTAAACGTTGTCACCGCCATTCCAATCCGCTTTGCCACGCGATGAGCTGGTCGAGTAAGAGCTCTCTTCTTGCTGGCATCATGGAACGGAGGGAGCTCAAATCGGGTTTCAGTAGGCTGCTACGTTCACTGCTCTGGGTGTATATGAGAGAGACACTGAGTCCAGGGGGTGGTGAAGTCCTTTTGGAGTAGAAGGGTATTTGTGGGAGGTGTATAGTGGTTGGGTTTTGGAATAATGGCAGTGGGTGCGTGTGTTTATGTGACGCGCGGCATTGTTGATACCGCGGGGTGATGCTCGGTCTTCCTCACTAGCGCCCGTGACAGGTGCTAGCCTGCGTGATTGTATTGTAATAGCACGGCGCTTGATTGGGTTCTGGTAGGGCCAGGGCCAGCATTCAGTTCACTCCGACAATCCCTTCTTTATCCTATCTTGATAGTCCTGTGAGTATACCGATGCTATTCAAATTCTCACCGGGTGAGATAGTGCAGCTTTTTGTGCATATGATAAAATTCTTTTTAGTTGAATTCATGATGTAATATTTAGTTTTATTATTTGCTAAAATTGTTTGCGTTACTTTAGCCTGTTCTTTGCAAAGTGATCTTTGTTGACATTGAGGAATGCTTTCAAAGTGTGATTTAATCTATGTTCCGTTTAAGTTCCTGAAGAAGGTTTATTTGTATTTATATGTCTCAAAAAGATTTCATCCAATGGTGCCATCCACTTTCGGGGTCGGTTAAGTCTAAGAATTTAGTTACTGCCTTATACCTTAAAAACTGGCTTTCTCCGTACCCTCCGTAATACTCTATTCTTACTAGCCACCTTCACTACTCACTCATGCAAAGCTTTATACAAGCTCTTCTTTTCTCAAGTCTCCTCATTCATTTCCTCTTTCGAGTCTCTTCTTCCACATTCACCCATGACTTTTGCGATCTACCTCTTCCTCTCGCCCCATTTACTCTGCTATCATATATTAGAACCGTTATTCAACTTTCTTCCGTTTTCTCGATATGTTTAAAACAATGAAGTACACTCCCAGCATATATTTTCATTACTGGAGCGTCTAACTCAGTTTATTTCATCGCCCACTCACTAATAATCCTATTCATCCTCCTTTTCCCACACGCACTTCTCAGGTACTTACTCCCTCTATCTTTCGCCCACTCCTATGAATCTCCTGATAAACTCAGTTTTAGCTGCCATACAACAACGTCGGAAGGAGAACAGTTTTGTGCACTGCGATTTATGCTTCCCCAGCTAAACACTCATTCCTAGATATACTCCACACACACACGCTTTATTTACTCTGCTATCATATATTAGAACCGTTATTCAACTTTCTTCCGTTTTCTCGATATGTTTAAAACAATGAAGTACACTCCCAGCATATATTTTCATTACTGGAGCGTCTAACTCAGTTTATTTCATCGCCCACTCATTAATAATCCTATTCATCCTCCTTTTCCCACACGCACTTCTCAGGTACTTACTCCCTCTATCTTTCGCCCACTCCTATGAATCTCCTGATAAACTCAGTTTTAGCTGCCATACAACGACGTCGGAAGGAGAACAGTTTCGTGCACTGCGATTTCTGCTTCCCCAGCTAAACACTCATTCCTAGATATACTCCACACACACACGCTCCATTTACTCTGCTATCATATATTAGAATCGTTATTCAACTTTCTTCCGTTTTCTCGACATGTTTAAAACAATGAAGTACACTCCCAGCATATATTTCCATTACTGGAGTGTCTAACTCAGTTTATTTCATCA
Organism: Ceriagrion tenellum; assembly: GCA_963169105.1. Taxonomy (NCBI): domain Eukaryota; kingdom Metazoa; phylum Arthropoda; class Insecta; order Odonata; family Coenagrionidae; genus Ceriagrion; species Ceriagrion tenellum. The sequence goes on from OY720632.1 coordinate 160,176,789, forward strand.
CCCACTCATTACTATTCCTATTCATCCTCCTTTTCCCACACGCACTTCTCAGGTACTCACTCACTCTATCTTTCGCCCACTCCTGTCGGGAGAAGTTTGACGCTTTAGTGAAACTGTGCGAAGTTAAACTCTCCTGGGTACCTGAACATGAATGTATTTCAGAAAATGAAACTACAGATGAGGCAGCAAAAAATGGAGTTTCTTATGACCTCGTTGGCCCAGCGCCAGCAATATCAATTACAGCTACAGAAAATAAGTCTGAAAAGGGTTAACTTATGAACTAACACATTGAAATCTGACAATCAGTATTAGGTATAAGGAAACCTAGAGGGTTCATTGATGTACGAATATCTATTTATTCAAAAGTTCTTCTGTAATTACATAGAAAGAAATGAGAACAATATTAGGGCTGTAAATGCCAATGAACGAGTGAAAAAACACCGTCACGAAACGAGAATTGAGGATTCATCGAGTTGTGCAGGGTGCCTATAGGGTGACGTAGCCACACCCCATGTGAGTCCGAATGCTCAACAATTTCTCAGACTCTGGATCATTACCTTGGTATTCCCGGTCCAGAACATAAAGTAAGCAGGGATTTACCAATGGGAAACATATTGGCCTTTGAAAAGACTATATGGCTCTCAGTAAAAAGGATAATTATATTGAGTGGCACAATTAACTAAGAGACCTAAGTGCATATGGGACTTCAGTAGGCAACTGTATTATTACCTTAATATAATCTACTCTGATACCTGAAAACTTAGGAGGGAGGAAGAGGTAAGTAATAGTCTCAACTTCATTTGCATCACGAATTGAAAAAACATTTTTTGTATATTAATGAAGTTTTCTTCGAGAAAAGGTGAATTAATCATTCACTGAAAATTGATGAATAACTGATTTATCTCTCGATTACTATTAATGATTTTAAGGTAAAGGAAAGTTTCACGAAAAGTGTAAGTGCTGCCAATGCGTGAATTTACTTATAAACCTGTTTTCCGCTTAGTTGACGACTTTTGGCTTATTGGTGACGTACCATTGTTTTAGCATATTTTCAAAACTTGTTACGAATGCCTGAAAAATATAAGCACTGGCCAGATTAAGGTATATGACATGGCGTTTTGATTTTCAATGCACCTTTTTGCTCCGAAATAATTCTCGGAATTCCTTCCTTCCCTTCTCTTCCCACCGGTGAAATCTCCCAATCTTTGGCTATCTCCATAGCTTGGGAGGGGTGGAGGAGCGAAGAAGCGACAAGTCTCTTGTGAAAGGTGTGCACGAGTGGGCCATTTTTAGGACATCGACAGCTCCTGCATGTAGGATCACGTGGGAGGGGGCATCGGATAAGTTCAGTTATTGGAAGATGGGGAAAGAAAGGGCTGCGGGCGTGTTGTGCGTGTGTGTTTGCTTTTGCCTCTTTGCATCGTTCGGCAAGTCGCATTATCTTGCGACACAGTGAATGTGCATCGGGGGACAAGCGCACTTTCGGTAGGAAAGGGAGCGGACGTAGAGAATTGTACGTAGGAGAAAAGAGGAGGGAGTGGGAAAAGGGATTGGTGTGTGAGAGAGGGGGGTGGTGGATGGGGGGGACAATCGGGTTTTTGGGAAGTAGGCATTCTGTAGCTGTCGCTTTATTCCCGAGGACGAGGGGGAAGAGCAGTTTTACAGGGCGACAGAGGACGACGGTAGGTGGAGGCGATAAAAGAGGGATTGGCCGTGAGGGTGAGAGAGAATATGTTCGGGGGGTAGTAGAGGATGGGGGAGGATGGATTGGGTAAGTGAGGGTATGGTGAGCAAAGGCTTGAGCATGCTGTGTGTGTGTGTGAAAGGGGATAGTAACGTAAGAGGGGCGGTTGTTTTGATTGGTTTATGCCCTTAAGGAGAGATTTTCGTGGATGGAATTTGGCATGAAAAGGAGGAAAAAGGTTTTCGTAGTCTCAGACAAGGAAGGGCTAAGGTTTTTTTTTGCCTCTCCTTCTGCGCCGGGAGAGAATTATCGGGAGTTTTTAGTTGAGAGAAAGAGGGGTGGTGGTGGTGGGGGAAGGCGTGAGAGGGTAGGAGGGAGGGTTGGGTAAATGGAGGGGTGGTTGGACATAGAGAGAGGGCTTATGGGATTAGGAAAGAGCCCCGGAGGAGATAAGAATGGGGCACATGGGAGATAATCTCTTTACACTCGTTTGGAGCATCAAAAGAGGAAGGTGGGAAAAGGCGGCAGGACAGAATACGCAGTGACTGGAGATCCTCCGTCGATATCTAAAAGGATTGCAGCCCAGTGAAATATTGAGAGCGAAGTTTGCATCGGGAACCAAAAGATCGTGGCTATTATTCAATTTCCGCGTCCTATTTGCATGATTACTTTTTCGTTTGGATTATATTTGACTCTTAGAACAAGTAGGACTCAGCCATTGGATCGGATTTTGAAAAATGCCCATTAAAGGTGCTTTTATAATGGGTTGTTTACTTTCCATTTTCAGTTGAATCATTGAAATTCCTTGTTACTCCTTGCTGGCCCACTATAGTTTGGTTTCTAGATTAAGGTAATATTCGGTGTCCAGGTTTGACATGGGAATTGTTTTATTTCGGAAAAAAATTTCACTTTTAGGAAGTATTTGTGTCAAAAATGATTCAGAATGGATTTAAATTTACCATAAGTCATATGTAAGCATAAACTAACATTTAGAAAAATCAGCTTTTAATTAGATAACTATTTAAGCTATCCGTTTGCCTCCAAATAGAATTCATCTGCCGAATCTTATATATTGCATGTCATTCATATTCGATTGAAATTTATTTAACGGAAAGTGAAGTTTTAACTTTAAATGGTTGCAATTCCACAGCGATTCTCCGTATTTGGCTGCATTCCAATCCGTACCCACCACTCAGACATTCCCGGCGAGGATAATATATTCCGTAAGGCTTGAGGGGCTTAAAATTTGATCATTTTCCTCCGGAGGGAATTTTTCCCGTAAATCCAGAGACGGGTGTAGAGCGACAAACAAAGTCGAAATCCTCAATATAACACGCGAAAGACTTTTTGGCCGTCAGCTGCGACTGCATGGAAAGGATTTAACACTTGGTGTCCGACGTGCTCAAGGGAATATCTGACAGGCGGGAGCAGCCGTCTTAGAAGAGGCAGAGCAGTGAAATGGGGCGCCTGGGAGGGAGAGGCGCCGGAAAAAAGTGAAATGAGGAGAGATCGTGGAACGGGGGTGTGAGAGAGGGAAGCGAGGAAGGATGAGAGGCCGGAGAGGAGCGTTGATATTTCTAAAAATTGTTGATGTGTTTCGAAAATACGAATTACCCGTACTTGCCAGCGTCATACGAGAGTGAGAAAGCCTTGGGGAGCCTCGATATGATTCAATTCTTAATGCAGCTACCACTCCAATTCCCGTCGAATTATATTCCCGTTGCCATGCGGTATATGCCCAGAAAAACCACTCTGACTTTTGAATAAGAACTCCATGTTAGTAATTAGGTTCTTTTTCCGGCTGTCTTTTTTTGCTGATTCTGCAGATGTACATGCGTACAGTGAGCAGCTGGCCTGCATTTACTGACAAATTGGGTGCTGTCACCGTGGCCGTTATAGCAATAACATTTTTTAGCTTTATTCCAGTAAAGTCAGCTTATTCTTGAGATGCTTGACGAGATGTGTAATTGATCTGACCATTTACTTTTATAATGAATTAAATTGAGCTTTTTCACTGCTAGGGATTATCCTATATTCCTGATGCTCAATAAAATGAGGATAATTTAATGTAAAAAATGTAAATTTTCAAGGTGAAGATATTTGTAATTTCCCCTTTAAGACTGTTTCATAATTACTAGAACTTCACAAATCGCATTGTTGCCAAAAAATAAATTGTAGATAAGGAAAATGCGATTTGAAGAAAAATTGAATCGGAAAGAGTTGAGGTGAGAATTTATTTTAAGATGATTAAAAAGTCGAGCGTCATATTTGACCTCAATTTTCAGCACAGAGAAATTAATTAAGGAAATAGATTAGAGGTGTCGAAGAGGAGAGTTTTTCAGATGGAAGACTAAGATGCCTCATTTAAAGGAGAAATAAACACAGTAGCGTCTCAGGAGATGTGGGAAGGGGAAAAGGGGGGAGGTAAAGGGAAGAGCGATGTCGGGGTGGGGGGGGGGGAGGTGGGCTGGGGGACTTTTGGAAGGAGGGGGGGGGGTTCGCAGGCGGCGGCGGCGTCGGGCGTTGGTTGGGGAGAGACAGGCAGGATGTTGGAGACATCAACTCTTTATTGGACAGGCGTTGACAGCTCCCAGCAATTGTCTGGACCCGTCTGTGATGGGCGTGTTTTTCTTACGCCTCATTTGCCTTTCGCTGCAGGATTTTGTCGTATTTTCTTGAGGAGAGCGTTGCCCGGCTGCTTTATTTTTGTCCTTCCATTTGTCCGTTATTTCCCTCCTCCGTGCGATAGCATCTTTTGCTCCCTCGTGTGTCTGATGTAATGAATTTATATAGCGTTTCAGCCTTACATTGTTGGGATTTAGGTACACCATATTTTTTAGTGGTAGTTCCCACGGGAATGGAATGGGGCCCATAATAAAAATTTGGCAAAATGAAACTGCGAATGAATTCTTGCGCTTGAATCCATTTTTTGATGGTTATTCATCTCATTCCCGAATTATACGACTTAATTTCATCAGTAAGATTGTTCATTTAAGTCACTTTGTACACATAATACAATAGTCTGCACTCAAAAGTTGCCTTTCTCATGATTCGTGATACGTAATTTACGGTAAGCCCAAGGTATACCAAATTCTATGCCCGCTGCAAATCGTTGAAATTGAAGCATTCGAATCATCAAGTTAGATCTTGCGAATCAGATGACTCTTATCCTCGCGTACTTGATAATTTTCATATGAGTATATATATGAGTCTGCATATTTTTCTGAATATGTCTTCTTACAGTTATTCTTTTGTTGCAAAAATTATTTGCTAAAACTTTTGATTCAGTTTATCAGCTTGAGTTTGATCGAGGAATCTTCAGATGCAATGCGACACATACATGCCTTCAGCCGAAACTTTATACAATCGCAGTAATTTATGGAGAACATCAGGATCTATAAATCTTGGTTCTTGCATATTTCATATAACCGTTTTATAAACTCTTCTACGGATTACGTTATGCCTGCGACTGGTAGACTGGCACGTTAATCCCATTAATACCTTGCAATACTATTAATATAGTGGTATCTAAAGGTAATTTTTAGATTACACAGTTAAGTACATTCAACGACATCCGGCGAGATACAGTGGAACACCATCATCTAAAAAAATACGCTGTAAAGAGCGTAATCTCGTTGACATAGAAAGAATAGCACATATATGCATATCATATCTGTCATTGCAAATACTTGGGATATTCCATATTTTCGGGACAGTATTTTGCATGCGTTTCAGAAATAGAGTTGCATCTTAATTGAGTTTTTCCGAAAAAAGGAATGTCAAAGACGAAAACTGTCTAGATAAGGTAAGCATATGGAAAAAACCATGGGAAGAAATAGATAATCGTCTCGAATTTCCAATACCGGCACGACAACGGGAATCTACCCAAGTTAGAAGATGTTCGCGAAATATTTTTTTAAAAATCTCATTTAACAAAAAACTTCGATTCGGCAAAATCTATCGTCGCCACATTTTGGAAAATAGATCTACTTCAAACAGTAAACATGTCCTATAAATTCTGACGTCTACTGGTAAAATGTCCCGGAATTAGCGGCACATATATTTTCCATGGCATATTCTTCCCACCCCATCGGCAAATATAAGAGATTTCTTCTGTACCCATCTTTTTCATGTATTGGCTATTTCAGATACTGGTTTCTGGTCACCAGTGTTATCAAACCCTCACCCAGCGCAGTAGTCTAAGGGGGACTCAATAATTTTCATTTTTTTCAGAACTAATGCGAACACGCTGGCGAGAGGGTGTCTCGATTTAGTTTCCTCTGTCCTGAATGCTATTCCTTTTTGTTTCAGAAAATGAAGCCGTTTTCCCGGCTTACACCCTCCCCCCGCGCGTCTCCAGGAGGGTTCTTAGTCACAAGGGGGAAAATATAAAATATTCTCTGAACTTCCCCATTATGGTAGGCCGGGCGTATTTCCCCAATTCTGTGGGATTGAAATTAATTCTGAATAAGCACCTCCATTCCGATACACATTGTCTACCGACGAAATTCGCTCCAACCCCTCTTCTCTCTCTTTCTTCTGCCTCCAACTCACCCCTTTTTTGCGTCCCCGACAGACGACTCTTTCCCTCCACACGCCCCCGTTTCCCTCCCTTTTCCACCCCAACTCTCCCCCCCCCCGCAATCCCTCAGCCTGCCTCGCACACCGAACCTCCTTCACTCCCAAAAGGAAACGGACCTTTATCATGGAAAATGTTCATCCTGAGAAGTGAAAGGGATTTCTGATTAACACTTTTCCTCCGCTCTTTCCGAACGAAAGGTTTCATGGGGAGAGAGAGTCAGCGGGTCCGCGCCGCCGGTGTGAGGAGATAGGCCGGGAGCATAAGCCTGGGACGATTCGATGGCACACTTGTAGTCGAAAGACGAGCTCCGCTCTGCCTCAACGGAGTTATACGACGTAAATTCATCCGGGATTTTTCCTAAATTTGGTAAACTTCCGCTCTCCTCGCTGAGGGGATGAAAGCGCTGGGCGTTTTAGGAGGGAGGCGATGGAAAGAGAGGAGCAGGAAAGGAGTGGATTTGAGCGCAGGATTTTGGAAAGGGATGGGGGGTGCGAGCAAAATCCATCGAGGGTGTAAAAAAATAATAAAGACAATGGGGAAGACGGTTGTGGAGGATTGAAATGGGGAAGGATATGATGAAGGGAGAAGGGAGGGAGATTTTATTTGGGTCGGATGGCGTCGGTCTGAGAGAATGGAACTAAAACGGAAGAAGAAGATTGAAGGGTAGGCGGATAGCGAGGGTTGAGAGAGCTATGGGATGGCCGATAAAGCCATTTAAAGAAACGGAGATGGAAGGAGGATGGGAGAGTAACAAGGATAGTAAGGGGAATATGAAACTGAAGAGTTGGATTATTTGGGAAGTGGGAGAACTTGAGAACACGGTGGAAGGACTACGACTCGATTAAGGGAATCATTTCGAGGTTTACCGTCAGGTTGAAATGCCAAGACTTCAGTTAAACCAGCTGTAAGGTTTACTTAAACTCAAATCTGATAAGAGTGAAGAGGAATGACATTGAACAAACCCCGTTCATATGAGGGACGTTTGAAAAGGGAAGATGCATGAGTCGGGTAGAGGAGAAGTCAGAGATCGGTACGCGTCGTGTCCATACTTATCGTTTTAGAGCTAGGGGTGTATTTTCCCCATCAACATGTAAGTTGTGTAGCTGGTAAAAATATATTTAATTGACGTCTTTTGGCCTCACGAAGAACACCGTGGCGTGGTTGAGATGAGGGATTTCATTACCTTACCCAGGAAAATGGAAAAAATGAGCCAATTTTCGTCTTCATTTATATAAAGCCCTAATATTTTTTCATTAATTTCGACTGAACACTATTCTTCCTCGGTGAAATTTCCCTTTTTCACTTTGTTCTGTCGAAGCTGACATGAACATATTTTTCTCCGTCCCCTTTGCTTCTTCTTTCTCTTTTTTAGAATGGAATTGCCATTAGTATGGGTAGCTTTAGAGTTGTAAAAAGTAAGGTGATGTTGATAGGTTTGGCGTGTATCAGGGTTAAAAATTAAATCATTCCTTTTGTGATCATGCACTCAGAGAATGGACTATTGGTATAGTTTTCTTTCCCTCATTTCACAAAATGATATCCGAACCATGAAATAATTATTGTTACTCTCATTTCCACTTTAATGAGCACAATCTCCAAGGGTTTCCATGATTTTACAAGATTGACTAGATAAGAAATTAAAAGATTGTTATTATCAAATTTCATATTGGGAATGAAAATCATCACCTATGTGTTTATGTTGCGTATTTAGAAATTGTATTTTTGAAATACTTTAGCTCTGAATTTTGTTCCCGAAAGGAAATTTTTTTAAGCTTTACTTACAAATGGTAGCGTGGAAGGAGCTAAGCATCCAAAATAATTGGTTAATTTAATGCAGGAAAATATTTTTAAATCTCTAATTATATCAATTATCCTTTTTTTCCACCACATGTTAATGCAAATTGCTGTAGTACTACTAGTTACTCATGTTTAGTCGTCAAGGTTCCTCGGGAAATGACTCGTATAATACGGAGGTATTTTGACTATTTTTCACTAATGGACATTAAGAGGCATAGGAATGGAGCTTATTGCCGAAATTGTGGAGGGATAAACCCGAAGTTATTTCCCCTCGGAGTGCCGTCAGGCGAAGGAAATGTAAATAATGTAAGGAGTGAATTTTCAACCTTCTCGCTGAAAATAAAGAACAGCCGACTCCTGCTCCTTCTCTCTCTCGCTCCGAGTGCCAAACACAGGTCATCCGCAAGAAAGGCAAATAATTGAGCACAAAAAAATGCGGCAGAGGAGACAATTTCGAGAAGGTTGTCGGGGAGGTGTGGGTGGGACGGGAGAGGCGGTAGAATGAGGAGATAAGGGTAAAAAGCAGAAAGGAAAGCGGTATTTGGTGTGTGGGAGGCGACGATGAAGTGACGAGGAGCGATGGCTGAAAGAGTGGGGTTTTCGTCCTAAAGTGAGGCTTGGGGGCGGGATGTTGGAGGGAAGGAGGAGGGTGAGGGATCGTCCAGCCAGGAGACTTCACCCTGGAAAAGGCCCCAAAGTTAATTAAATTCCGTCCGAATTAGAGCTTTTAGCGGCGAAATTGAGGAAGAAAGGAATTGGGTGGCCTCGTGGGGGGCGGGGGAGAAAGAAAATGGGCGGTGTGGCGAGATGGTGGCTTGGATGGAAGCGGCTGGTGGGATTTGCTTTTGCCAAGAAGAAAGGAGAGGGAAAGGAAGGGGAGAGAGAGAGAGGGAGAGTTTGAGGCGGGCGTAAGCATGGTAATGGCGGTTGTATGACAAAGGGAGGATGGGTGGAAAAGAAAAGATAGCTTAAGGAGAGAGGAAAGAAGGGATAAGACGGGGTCAGGCTGCGGCGGAGATGGAGAAGTTCGACTACCTAAAGGCTTAATTAGGGCTAGCTTTTGAAGCTCAAGTTGGATTCGTCGATTTGGAGAGCATGCGAAAACATTACGATTTGTAACGCAATCTCTCTATTACTGTAACTTTTCAGCTTGAAAAATTAAATTTAACCCTTCACTGCATGAATTTCCAAATACGTATCAAAAATTATTTTCCCGATAAAATGCATCCAGAAACGCAACAATTACTACATAATAATACCAACATCGTAGTATTTCAACAGAGTGTATCATATCTGATACACCATGCGGAAGAGAGGAAGAACTATACCCATAAGCAATAAATGGAAATTTGCGCAATGTGTCATGTGTGATACAACATGCAGTGGAGGGTTTATTGCAAATTATCATTGTGGACTTATCTTGAGCAGTGTCTTGCATACATGTATTCATACATTATAGCTATTAAAATTCCGGGAGAAGCTAAATCGATTGACGAACAACTTTTACTCAGCAGACTTCGTGGATATTGCTGCGACGCTTGTGGAAAAGGCGTGGTACATTTTGTTTTGAACGGGGTCATCAAAAAATTATTTATTAGCATTGGTTATTTCAGTGACTTTTTCTGCAGCCTATGCCTCCTTCATTAATGACGATTTTACGGGAATGCCGATGAGTTTCTTAAATTTTTTACCGTTACTTTTTTCTGTCCAAAACAGTACCCATTCATGAACTTTCAAAATTGTGTGATAACATATTAGTAGCCTCCATTTCTAGCTAACTGTTCGACTCTTGGAGAAAAAGAAGTTTTGGAAATCGTTTCGTTCATCGATGTGGCATGCTCTATTTCACAATTGTTCCCAACTGCCATGCGTGTTTGGTTTAAGTATGGGTAGAATTCATGAAATTAATAATAAAAATAAGTTAATTTCATACTTAAAGATATGATCAAGCAGGATGTATCCGGTACGGCTCATATTATCCACTATGTATTAACTTATGTCAGACATATTTAATTTTGATCAGACTTTGATACATCGTTACGTGTATAAATAAATGTGATGGTATTCAACTCTCATTCGTTCCATTTTTGGCGTCTCAGGAGTATTATTTGGCAAAAATGGGCGATATTACTCGCCAGAATTGATTTGATGTGATTTAATTGCTCCTAATTGACAGTTGTCAATTAGGATGATTAATTTTTCCTTTTCGTTACTTCTTATTGGTGGTGTAGTTCTTCAGTTTTTCGTTTCACCAGAATGAGCTGTTTCTTAAGTATATGTTTGAGACTGTCTGCGGTTTCTTCCCTAATATTTCCATTTGTTTTGCCTGCCAAAGCATAGCTCATGTCACTTCGGAAAATCTCATAGGGCCAACTGCCTTTTATCATCTTATTTCCCAGAGGTGTTTTCATTCTTTTGTCGTTACAAGAATACAGTTCTCTAAGGTACCCTTCTCTTGATTTCTTGGTCTTCTTCTCCAGTTGTCAATCCATCAGGATTGGTTTGCGACCGCTCCCCACCTCTCTCTATCCTGCGGACGATTTCTTAATATTCGGTCATAATTGGCCATAGCTACCCTGAGCCCTAAGTGGCATGCATTTAAGATTTTTAAGTAGAAAAAACTTTACACCTTTAGGCGTCACTGAGTGGAAGTATTTTATATTCGAATCCATGCTGAAAATTAGTATTGTGCTTTTCCACAGTTATTTTTATATAGGTATGCATGAGGTTAAAAGTATATTGTGCATTTTTAGGACTGTAATTAAGAAGTATTTTTGTGGAATATACCTTCTGTCGTTTATTTTACCCATTGTTTACATGAAATGTTTGTGATTAAAATGGATAGATCGTCGTCGCCACGCAACGAACTCTTGAAATAAAGAAGTCTTGGCAGAGGTAGTTAGTTCTTGTTTCTTCAGGAGTCGTTCTGAATATTAGTCAATGAAATTAGCTAAGTAAGTACTAATTCTGAGCTACCTTAAATTGAATGTTTCATGGGAAAAAAATCGTAATTAGCTCCTGGAAGAGGGCTTTGGTGTTATTGGAAAAGTCAACCCCATGTGAACCCTAATTTCATTTATTCTCTTTATATTTCTTCTCGGTGTACGCTCTCGCTTGGGGCTGTACTTTCTTATTTCTATCGGAAATTTTGCTGTGGAAACGGCTGTTAACCTCTTTTATACCCAATCATTTAGAGCCTGCCATAAATGCTTCCTCAAGAATTTTAACCATGTCAGCAGTAATCATGCTGGATGCAACGTATTGTGTTCCGTGCGAAGTAACTTCTTTTCAAATGGCGCTGTTTGACTGCTTGCTACGATGGTTCACATGCTAATAAATTTAATTATTGCTCTCGCAATCAAACCTGGTCGCGGAATTGCCGGAGGTTAGGAAAGCATAAGAAAGAAGAGGGAGGTGTACTTGATAGCAAAAACAGCAGTTTCGTGAGGTCTGGGTACTTGAGCATTTAAGCGAGAAGAAAGTCACCCCGCAGCATTTCTGTAACGACCCCTTCTCTGGATAATTACTCGGAGCGCGGTCGGTGCTCAAGACGGGCCGGCACCCTTAAAGGAGGCGGAGGAGATTTTGCACCGGCACCACCTCTTCGTCTTCTGTCGCCCCATAATGATCCGAACACTTGTGGTTCAACTTGCTGCGCGGGAAGAGGAGGAGGAGCATTCATGTGGAGGTTGGGAAAGTTTTAAAGGCTCATTTACCGGGAATAATGGCTTGGAGAGGAAGCTGAGGAAGGAGGGAATTTGACGTGTGAATCGAGATAACTTCTCTTTCGTGGAAATTTGTTGGGTGGGTGGGTGGCTCTTTTTTTTCTAGCTCGAGGGCAGGAACGCGTATGTGGAGGAGGAGCGTGACGTGGGGAATTTCCACGTTTCCCTCGCGTAATTAGAATCACGAGCCGAGGGAAAAAGAAGAAGAGAGCCTTATTAATACAAATTTATGATTGGACGGGCGGAGGGACCCTGGGGGCGATGAGTGGCAGGGGGAAACTAGATGATGACAGGCGTGAGCGAAGATTATATGGGACGGAATTTTGGGGGGTACTTTGTTTCCCTTTCCTACCATCTCCACAGTCATTTGCCCCTTCAACCTGGCGGTAGGCGTAATGGAAGGTGATGTTGGAGGGAGACGGAGGGGTAGGGCAGTGCGATATGCAAATTTAAGCACCAAACTACGATATTCATTTTGCAAAGAATACGAGGAGATGCTTTGCTCGGTATATTAGCGTAATTTTCATTCTTTTGCTTCTCATGGTATAAATTAAAGGCTAAAATGGTTTTTGTTCAATCTACTAAAGTTTCCTCACTAATACGAACCATATTGACGCCTATATGTAGCATACGCCATCATTTGCAATGAGACGCCTAGAATCTGTTAAGACACTTTTTGTGTGTCGTGAGGCGTTGAATAAGAGAAAAAAATACTTAGTGGACGAGGTATAATAATTTTATTCCTTGCCTTGCACCTCGATAGAGCACCAGAAAAAGTTTGCTATATATTTTAATAGACGGTTCATATTTTTTGAAACATCAATTTCTTCATCTATTTTCACTGACGCCGCAAGCAACACCTTAACCCTGGCCTTTTGCATTGGCGGCATATAAAACAGTAAAGATGACCACTAAAGCGATCCTCTGTAACCCATGATATCCATATTAACAGGCGAGGCATTTTACTCCGCTGCCTTCCATGCCGACCATCACATGATATCGCGTTTTATGATATCGAGCGTCGATAAATCACATTGTCTGCAGTATCAATACCGAAATATCATATCCCCTGAGTATCATGCATTGCAAAGGATTAATCGCCATATTGCTCAACCACACGGTAGTGAAGAGCGCGAATGGATCCGTGAGGTTTGAGCCGTTGTTTGGAATGGGCTGATCCACAAGCTGCGTCGAAGCTTTTCCTCGAGATGGATGCGAAACACGTAGTCTTGCGGAGTGGGCTGGCGTGGGGGGAGGAGGAAGTTTTGGAGGCGATGATATTACGCTTTGGAAGGGGGAGATGATGTAGGAATGAGGAGGGGAGATCATACGGGCAGGAATATGAGTTAGGGTGAGAATGTATGCTGAGAGGGCGGGTGAGGAGAGGCAATTTTAAGCGAGGAGGATTGTTGCGCTCAATAGGTTAAACTCGCAAACTTCTTCCTTTTGAGTTCTGAACGACGGAGCTATCGGGTGGAGTGTAGAATTAGCGGCGGTGGAGGGAGAGTAGAGGTCACACGGAGTGGGGTAGTGGGCGCGAGGTAAGTGGCAGGGGGGATGGCCTCTGACGAAGAGGAGGTGGGGCGACAGGTGTGCCGAAATGGCGAATTGGAAATGCTATTTATCGGGATCGGGGAATACCTGCAGGATGGGCGGCGATAACGCTTTTCTGTTAATAATGTCCCTTATGGTATGTGCACGACGCGATACCCAACTAGACATGAAGACATTTCCTCATTTTCTGCGGTGACGGCGCTCTGCCGACGGACGTCTCTTAACTGGAAAATTGGCGATTTTTATCGTGGTTGTCCATCCTTTTCCTGCCGTTTAGAGTTTTTTTTAAAGGAAGCGAAAAGTTAATCTAAATTCAATGCTTCCAGTTTTAGCCATTTAGCAGATCGCGATCGCGTTCACTCATCTCTATAGGGTAATCCGAAGATCGTTCAGTGGGGTGGAGGTGTGTATAAATATATGTTCGGACCTTAAGGTGAAGATAGCTGATTGGCAATGACTTAAGCTCTCATCATGAAGCGGAGCTCCTCAAATGTTGATCAGTCTTAAATATTGATGACGTTCTAAATTGATCTAATGATGGAAGGATATTCGAATTACATCTTTATTATAACAGATACAATGCTAATTACATGGTTGAATATGTTAGTAGCCAGTGGAGTGAATAACGGATAAAGTGATTTTAATAATTAAAGGTCAATCGTTTGTATACTACGCACTTATCTAGATAGGTGGTAGAAAATTTTGTTTTTATTATGCCCAAAACTCAGAAGGACTCTGTCTCTTTGTTAGATGGTTGGGTATGTGATTCATGGTAGGTTTTAAGGTAGCCGCTATCTTAAGAGGTACATTCGGTACTTAGTACACTGACTTGAAGCCTCCTCATCAATTAGGTATTGCAATCTAAGAAAATAAGTAGTTTATACATCGAAAGTCGCCTACAGATTCTCATGAAGCTAACTTTTTGTTTATTGAGAAAAAGTAGATTCTACGATTTTAAACGATGTTTCATCAATTCAAGAGAAGGCCATATTTTCAAGAATTAGTTACATGACAAAATATATTTGGTTTTATTCATTTTCTCCAGCCATTCGGGCGAAATGAAGAGAGTCAGCGCGAATATCAGAATATCTTTACATAGGTAGTTACTTCGACGCCTCTTGCGAGAGGGAACTGGTGGCTGTTTTAGTTGAAACAAAGACTCCCTCGATGTTTCCGCTTCAATATTCAGTCGCCCGAGGGGCTGTAGACCGACCGGGAGGCGGGAGTGGAAGGGTACGGCAGAGGAGACTGAGGGCGGAAGAGGGAGGTTGTGTGTGGAAACATTCTAAAAAGATCCTTTCGGCTGCGAAATGTGAATTCCAAAGTTTTGGAAATGAGGGACGATGACTGAGGAATAATTTGGTCTTTAGAGAGGAGGGACGACGCGGCAGGAGAAATATTTGAAGGAGGGGATTGAAGGGGAAGAGAGAAAAGATGCTCCTCTGCGAGGGAAGAGAGCACAACTTGGTACTTATGGAAGGTACAAGTGCCCGGGGAAGTTCCCATAACATAAACGTCCTCCGTTCTTATTTCAATTATATAATCTCGGCAACCAACCCTCCTTTCGAAATCTTTCCCTTCTCCAACACCCTTCAGAGCACCCCTTCCCCACAAACCTTTCTTCTTCCCGTCGAATACGAAGGAGTTGTCCCTTCCTCAGACTTGCTCCCCCCATCTCCCATCTTCCTACCCCTTCCTCTCTGTTTTTCCTCCCCCTTGGACCTCTCACCCCTTCCTTTCCTCTATACTCACCCCTTCTGGTGCATCACCCGCCTCCCAGTCTCCCCCGTTCCATACCTCCGGGAAAACGAAAAAGCACTTTGTCTACTCTCTTCTCTTTCCCCATTCCTCCTCCTCCCCTCCCCCAATCCAGCTCCCGGTACCCTGAGACGTGAGAATATTCGCGCTTCGCAATAACACGAGGGGCTCGGGGAGGAGCAGTCTGGAGTGAAGGCAGGAGTTGGTGGGGGGAACTAGGATGAGAAGTCCTTCGAATTCAAAAGAAAGAGCGGGTGGGAGACTCGGGCGGGTGTAAGGGAGGAGGGGGGAGGAGTTGGTGAGAAGCGGTCGGAGGGTTGAGGGTGGTGGTGGTGGCGAGGAAGAGAGTTTTCCCCTTGAGGGATGAGGAAGACGGAGAGATTTGCGTAAATCGAGGAAGGGTTGTGATTTTCGGTGAGCGGGAGTTGAAGCAGTGGGAGATAAAAAGAAGCTTTGGGTCCAAGTTTCTGGGTGGATTCATTTAAAGAGCTTACTTAAACCTTTTATTCTCTTTCATGTAGTAGCTTTACTGAAATTATTCCATTAATTTAATAAAATTTATGTCGTATTTCATCTACATTTCATGATTACTTACTAGAATTTTGGACGTTTGCAAACCCTCATTATTTTTTTTAGCAGATGCCCTTACCTCAGATTTATAAAATGGCGAAGGTCTCGAAAGTGACAAAGTGCTGTTCTGCAGAGGCATAGTCAATAAATGCCATATTATTACTTTTGTAGAAACCCAAAGGAAAAGGAGAACCGTTATTATTTTCATTAGTTGGTTAAAATTACATCATCGTTTCATTTTAAGTCAGTGGGCATGTACAAAACTTCACTTACTCCAATACGATTTATTCCAATCATTTGGAAAATTGTAAATTTTTTAAAGATCTCAATTGTATGCCTAAAGCATGCGATAGGCGTTGTGGATTGACTAAACCATTAATTGTAAGGAATTATTTTGTGATTATTTTTATAAAATATTACAATTTATTGCTCTTAATTATTATAATAATTTATTGTTTATATTTTAATTACGATCTAATACTCTGCTGTAGAGATTTTGTTATGGTAGGTATTTTAATTCATTCATGGAAATGCCGCATGCATTTTATTGTTACGAGTTGAATTTATTGATCCCATGATCTAATTGAATTTTATACTTTTTTCCAAACATTGCTCAACCCTGGTGAATTTTATACTGTTTCGCATTGATGCACGGCTACATTTTGTCTATTATTTTTTTACCATACTTTATCTGTACTTATATTTACACTCCTAAATATTAAATTGATTGAAATTATCTCTATTTATACACTTTTCCCACACAAGATGATGTGGCTAAAGAATACTGGTTCAGAAAATTGCAGAAGCTTGAGTAATTTTATGTAGTTTAGTAATTAACGCCTCATTCATTTTTCAGTGCCTAAGTTACCTATTTCGTGGTAAAAAATTTCGGCCCTCGAAGCAGAGTAAATTGTACTTTTTCATTATTTTCCTTTAAAGAATTACTCCTTGCAGACACGGGGAAGGGAAACAGTATTTAAACTAGAGATTTTTCTAAAACGAGAGTTTGAGACAGCTGTCTAATGATATCATACATCTGTGTTCGTTTATCAAAAGTCATGCTACTTTGAAAGTGTTTCGCATTTTTATATTCCTGCAATGGATGAATACCACAATCTGAGTGGGTGGGACAAGTTGTCTCTGGTTGGAACTTGAACCTGGAATTGCGTAGTAAAATGTGCGGGCGGTGGGAGAGAGAGGTCTCGTTTTAGTGACGAGTGTCTGTCTATCCGGAAAGAAGCTTCCCGGAGGGCGAGGAGTTGTGACAGAAGTTGTGGGGAGAGGACCGAGATATTGCCGGTGGACGGATTGTATGGGAAGAATGAGAAGTAGACGAAGAGTGGGAAAGTTTAAGAATGAATGGCGTGCACAGCCACATATATGCGTTGAAATGTCCTGGGGGAAATGCAAACGAGGCACTATAAGGGAAGGGTAGTGTGGAGGGTTTTCGAAAGGGTCCAACGTTGCATCGCGGAACCTTGTGTGAGGTATTTTACTGATGACACCCTGTCATAAACTGTAATCAGAAGCCTAAGCACTTTTTACTGGTAAAAAAGCGTCAAGCCCTTCGCCTAATAATCTTTCATCATCCAAGATGAATTGCGTAGAAAAGAAACTCTTCGGGATATATAATTTGCAGATAGACCTCCATTCTTTGTACTTGACTTCTTATTAATGCTCATATTTCCTATC
This sequence comes from Ceriagrion tenellum, assembly GCA_963169105.1. Taxonomy (NCBI): domain Eukaryota; kingdom Metazoa; phylum Arthropoda; class Insecta; order Odonata; family Coenagrionidae; genus Ceriagrion; species Ceriagrion tenellum. The sequence goes on from OY720632.1 coordinate 160,194,151, forward strand.
GACGCTTCGATTCTCTAGGTTAACGCTTCATTAGGCCTTTCTTTTTGCCATTTTCGGGGAAAAATGAATCATACCTTTTCGAAAGGGGGCATTAACAGGCAGAGAATTGAGCGTGGCGAACAATGGAAAGGAACAGAACTAGTCAGGAGCAGAGATTGGGCTAGCTTTAAAAGCAAGGCATTGTAAAACAAGAGGTGAGAGACCTTAACCATGAGAACGGGTATGTTCCAGGCCCACGAAGTTACCTTAGCTCCGGTTGCAGAGATTTCTTAGGAAATATATTTTCTTTTCGTTTGGCACGATTTGCGTTGTAAGAGAATTTGGAATGGGGTGTTTCCAAACAAGATCCAAAAATTCTCTCTCTATCTGCGGAAAATAATCGGCCAACTTTTCACCGAGGAGGAGGGAATATTCTTTTTTTGGCTGTAAGCAATGGTGGAGAGGGGGTGATATCCTTTAATTTTGGTTAAGCGACCGGAAAATCGTAGTTCTCCCTCCTTTCACATTCCCTCGCCGGTTTTACTCCCCGATTTTTCATGCAAGAAATGTCGACGAGAGGTTGGATCTGATTTCTTTGAGCGAGGCATTCGATTGGAATATATTTATGAGCAGGAAGGGGGCGTGTTATAAGACTCTTTTCCCTTCCAACCATTGACGAATATTCGTCCTCCTCCAAGACTTCCGAATAGAAAGGGAGCAATGGATAGGAAGGAGAGAAAGAGGAGTAGGGTTTGAAACGTCAAGGGAGGATAACAATGTAGACAAAGTACGCGTTGGAAGTGAGATGTTTTGAATTGGCGAAGATGAGTGGGTGGAGACTGCGTGGGATTCCAATGATATATATTGTTATGAATAAATGGAAAAAAGATAATGGGACTGCTAACGCGTGGGTGAACGAAACTGGGAGGCATAATGGTGGGATATGTGGGCTGTGGTTCTTCATGGGGTCGCTGACTAGGGTTTGGAGGCATATTTCAATACATCAACACATCTGGTATTGATATATCGATATCTTTTCCCATTATTGATACTATTTCATATCGATATGTTGGAAAATATGTACTACTATTTATTTTTGCAGCCGATATGCACGGTTAATCAGTATTATTTTATTGTCACTATTACTCGATGTACTTTTCATAATTTAAACGTTTAAAAATTAATAAGTATGTCTGAAATTATTGCAAAATATTTGTAAAAGCTATGGTAAATAATTAAAAGTCCATCGTCTTCGACAACATTTAAATTTAGGAAAATCTTTAACGTTGCCATTACTGAATCTTTTATTTCGTGATGGCAGACGTAACATCAATATTCTAAATGCAACGGAAATCTGTAAATGTTTCGAAGAAAATAAATTTACTGACCAATACTTGAGACGAAAGTAAATTTTTTGACGGCTATCAAGGATTTGCCTTGAGATAATATCCTGCTGATACTGGTAAAGGAAGGAATAGGAAATGAGAATATTAACCAAAGAGGACCTCGGATGGAATACAATCGGAAAATTGTGATGGTAGTCAAAATACAAAAATTGTAAACGAACCTAAACGTTTAGTTGAAAAGGCAATGGAATGAAGAGATCCAAAAAGCAATTATCGGACTTATACTGCTGTTGATAATTTTATCGGTAGTTTTTTATGGTATGCATATGAAAATCGGTGGGTTAAATAATGCCGGCTTACTGTAAATCAGTATATTTTAGTGCATTTAACATCCCTACCGCGGACGGTGAGAGAATACGGATAGAGGAAACTTCTCGGATGTTGGATGATGGAGGGATTTGGGGGAAATGTGGCATAGGTTAACCGAAGAATGAAGATGAAGGAGGATATATTGCGGTAAGATGTCAGAGAGAAAAATGGAATCAGAAGTGATGATGGGGTGGGAAATACGCCGGTGGAAAATACAAGGAATGGGGGAATTGGGTAAAAAAACATTGATGAATCGGATATCGATATATCTGTGGAATACTAATTTTGTAGTTGCAATTGCTTGTTAGTTTCATTTTCAGTTGTGAATCCATCTACCAACACAAAAAGAAAAATTGGAGTCGTTGAAGCCTGAAAGTTTCTTCTCAAATTCAAATTTTCAATCATTGACATGATGGATAATATATCCTGGTATCCTTAAAAAACAGCACCATTAAAAAAGTATATTGGCTCAAATATGCACCATTATATATCGATGCATCAAAATTACGCCGTAAGTGTCGGTGTATAGATATATATCTGTCATCCCTATAAATAGACTAGAGGAAGAGGGAGAAGAAGAGAATAAGGAAGAATAGAGAGGGACAGGACGAAGTTTTGGTAAAGATGAGTAAAAGACGGGGAAGGTGTATCGAGGGGAGCCAAAGGCAGGAAAGCACATATATCCAGCAGGGTATTCAATGAAGGCGGAAACAATGAAGGAGGTATGAGAACACTGGAACCTGGGTAGACATGGGTGAGAGCGAAAAGAATAGTGTGGGGGCGGTGTAAGGGGTCAATACGCTGAGAGGGAATGAATCTTATGGGGAGCAGATAGGCGAGTGCTGGTGTCCGCAAGGGGCGGCTATCAGTGCGGAGGAGGGGAGTAGGAGCCCTGATGAAAGGTCAGGGGAAGAAGGTTGAGGGACGGAGGAACAGAAAAGGAGTGTTTTGGGAGCCTCTTTTCCCTGGTCGCGTGATAAGACTGCGTTGGGTTGGGGAGGAGGTTGAGGGGGGTGGTGGAGGAGGTGGAGACATGGGGGGCGAGGGGGAGGAACGGGGGCCGGGGTGAGATTGCTGGTGAGAGGAAGAATTGATCGCGAGGGATTTTCGGGAACAAGAGGGAAGGCTTCCGATGTTTCGAACTGGCAGGAAAAGTCCTACATGTTCACTTCAGAAGCTGCATGAAATATACACGCTGTGTGCCTATTTCTGAATCCCTTCCTGGCTACTTTCTTAGACGGCATAAAATCTTTCCGCAAGTGATCTTTTACTCGATCGATTTCTATTGCAGAAACTTTATCCCAAAACACTCAGTTGTGTGTTCGTGGAAGCTGCCGGTATTAACCTTAAGAAACGTTAACTTAATGAGCTATGAAACATTGATTATTGAATACCGTTCAGATTGCATGTTCATGAATGTATTGGTTGTTTAAATTTTCGCTTAGCGATGGATATGTAGCTGAAGCTAAAATGACATTTATGCTATAATTAATGTATTCTTATATGAGTGATATGATTATTGTTTATCTTTGATTTTATATATTGTGCTACAGTAAAATATCAAACATTAAGATAATAACTTAATGTTTACTAATTATCTTCAAAAGAGTCTGGGTTTCAAAAGCCAAACCTTGTGAGCCGTTCAGAAATGTATAAAATATACCTTTCAGATAAAATTTTTGAAAATCCTTTAGTCCTTGCCGTTTTCACTATACTCACGGTTTCGGATCGTTTTTATCTCTTGTGACAATTTTATGCCAGATCTCATGTATTTTTTGTCTAGTATTGGTAAGAGGAAGGAAGTTTTCTCGTAATTGAATACTGCTTTCCTTATTAGGGTATTTCACCGTAACGTACTGACTAATAAGGCGGGAAGTTTGACAACTTCCCTTCCTCGAAATATGACGACGTGGTATTCCTTTCCGAGGTTACAGTCATTCCACAATAGTAAAAAATTCTTAAGTAATTTGAGTTATTCTTGCAACTTGTTTCCCGAATATAATAGCTAGAAATGGTAAGGTTACATTTCGGTGGATCGTAGAAAAAGGAAGATATAGTTCCCGATTCCGCTGAAGCATTCATTTTAATGCAAAATATTGTTGTAATTTACTCAGCGGAGGAAAAAGCAGGTAGTATAAGTAGTTACGTAACTCCATCGATCATCAGTGTAGCACTGAGAAAATATCTTACTCAGCAGCAGAACTGTATTGATGTACACCAATACCTAGTGGCTTAGTTTGACGTACATTCCGATGTGATTGCGCTTGAAAGTCTTCTTACCCCGTAGATAACCCCATCCAATGAGAGATTCGTTTAATAATTTTTGTGAGAAACCTTTATTTGGTGCGATCAGATATGTATCCTTGGCATTAAATAACTGTATTTCTGGCGAATTCACCGTTGCGTATTTGTGTTGTGTTATTTTATGTTAAAAAATTCATTATTTTATTATTCCAGTAATGAGGTAATTTAAAAAATTCTTAGAATGGGTTGATTTAATAGGTTTGAAATTCTTCAATAGGAGAATACTTCAGACCTTTTGTTCACAAATCTTTGCAATATTGGTCATATTCCATTTCTTTATTGTTTCTTTACTGTTTCAAGTTATTTGATAATGGTAAACTACTGGAAATATCTAACTGAAGACATAGTGTCGTTAAATTTTATAGTTTTAAATGACTACAGAGCTGTTTTGTGAATTAATTCCTTTGTTTTAATGCTATAAAAATGTTTATTCTTAATATTGAAAGTGGAGCAAAAACAGCCCTACTATTCCACTATTTTTTCAACATATTATTTTTTCTTTTCCCCCACAATGGAGAAATTTCACTTAGTCAAGCCTGAGGATGCCTCCTCTGTTAATCTTATTCTATTTTCATACAATCCATTTGGTATTTACTGAAAATTATCGAAGAGGATTGTGGAGTAAAATAGAAGTGAAGACTTAGGTGAGAAATGCAGCGTTGGAGGGATAGTAAATTTGTAAGGATTCAATGAGGAATGAGAATCTGTTTAAATTGAGAGAATTTTAAGGTACGAGTTTGAAGAATTTATGAGAGAGTAAGCTAGTTGAAGAGGCGGACGGCGAAAGATATGTGAAATATGGTAGAGAATGGGAGAGAGAAGAAGAGAAAATCTCAAGCTGACAGAAGTAATAAAAATAGAGCTACTGGGTGTAAATGTATGGTGGTTTAGATGGGGGTAACGTAGAGTGTATGTTAAGAGTCGCAGTATGAGTGGTTTGTATGGGTCGAAGTTATTTGGTGGTGGAATTAGGCGGGAATTGTTTTAGAAATCACCAGTTTTGGTTGAATAACTATAATCGCGTCATTATATATTTTTGATTTTGCAACGATCAGCCCTTGATTCTTCTTTTACGCAGCAATTGCTGCCATTTATCGAAATGTTATTTTTTAAAATTTTACAATCTTATGTTTTCTGTTTTCTACCTATATGGCCGTTTGGATTACTAGATTTATGTTTTGGATCACATCCTTCAAGTAAGCGACTGTGCTGTTTAGTGAAAAAAATATTTGGGAAATATATTTTATTTTCCAATTGCATAGTCCTCAATGGCAATGAATAAAGATTTTTGCTTCCTTTCGTTCTGAAATTTTCCATTTTTTCCTCATCAAATGGCATTTATTTATTTGCAGGGGTCATTTGTTACCGTTCCGAAGATGTCCATGCATCACTGTCTGAGTGAGAGGGCAGAGGTCGGATGATATTCGGTCGGAGGGCAGCCGTGCGCGTGGCAGTATGTGCGTGGGCTTATCGTGGAAGACATTAGAGAAATGAGACGGAGATTCCCCATTGATAAGTTCGACAGATGGCAGAATACTTTTGCCCCCATCGGTGAGTGTTGACAATGACTCCTCTATACTTGAGTGGGAATTGTGGGAATTTTCCTTTGGTGTTTGGAAAGGGCCATCATTCTCTCATTTGCCACACCACAAATCTCCTGCCAAGTGAGTGTACCACAAGTCGGGTAGTCTATAATGTAATGGACAGTGATGAGTGGTAGTATCTGAGACCTTTTATGTGGTAGTTCACTTGCGTATCTACTTTCGCTACTCAGAAATGGGAGAATTCATCATGTTGCCCACCTAATTCTGTCTCTCAACTACTTTGGGATAGGGTCAAAATGTATCATACGTACTTAGCTGTATGTTTTCTGCTAGTATATGCTTTAGTTTCTCCCGACTATGAGCAATAGAATGCGGGTATGGTTCAATGCCCTTACTGTAATCGATACGTACTGTACAACAACTGTATGGCTTACCTCCTGTATCGAGTGATTTATTGCCGCATTTGTGATGACTTTGTTTAATGCCTTCTATTCTACATTGCCTTCTCACTGTGAAGCATCGAGTCTTCTACGGCTGTCACTCTGGTCTTTGTGAGGATTCACTGTGGTTGTAAGCGTTGAAAAAAGTCCCCTTTAGAAATGACTGAATTTAGGGTTTTTGGAATTATTCATTAATCAGCGGGTAATTGAGAACAAACTATCTCTCGAAACTGGTAGCTGTTTTAACCTTCGTGTAAACGAGTTAAATAGTTGCACAATTCAAACGGAAAGAAGACGACGAGCTTTTAATGGATATTTTATTTTATCCTTAATTCACAATGCAATACTATCATAGGAGAGTCGCTTTGTCGTTCCAATTACTATTAATCTCTCTGACTTGTAATTTTTCCTAGGTAATAGTTTGCAGGTAATTGCATGGCTTTATTGAGAGTAAGGCTGTAGTGAACATTTGCTTTTATCAGATCGCTGTGATAACTTACTATATAGTGCATATTAAACATTAGTCTATTTTGGAAAATCTTTTTTATCCTCGCGGGATGGTGATTGCGTTAAAATGGCTATCATCTATATTAATTTCACTACTCGTGTGTGCTAGCCTTTGAATAATAATCTCTTTTTAAAATCCTAAAACCCAAAGGTAATTAGCTCTAGGGGAAATTGTGACTCCATGGTGAAGCCCGGTATATTAGTTTTGAGTTCTACACTAACGTATTTACGGCGTCAATATATTTTTGGTGGAATATAAACGCATGCATATGTGTACCGTGCATTTCTTTCAAATGTTCCCAAAATGCCCGTCACACGTCATCGCACTCGAAACGGCAGAGGAAATGGGCCGCTTGGGCAAAGAGTAGGTTGGCCCGGAAGGGGAGGGAGAGGAATTAACGCAGCTGGGCTCCCTCTCTCATCCGCTGGGCCTGTTGTGGTGCAGGCAAACACCACTGTCATGAGATCTGGCAGCTCACAATGGGCGTGAGCTTAGAGATGGCTATCGCGATGGTATGAGCGGACCACGATGACTTCTGGTTAATGGAATCTGCAGCGGTGGTAAAGTCGAACCGACAATGAGTGTCTCGAATCATGAGAAGCCCGGGGGATCGCCTTAAGAGCAAAGCAGGTTTCGAGCTACTTTTAAGAGATAACGGAAATCGGATCATGGGCGCAAATCCCTCCTGATTCGAAGATATACGCTGATGGGTGGCATTTCGTGAAATGCTCTCCGATCTTATCGTTCTTTCTTTTTGGACTCCTGTGTAATCTCACTTTTGAAGACTCAACGGCTGAGCCCCTGGTGTAGTGAATATTTAGACCTTTAGTTAATTTTGTTGCTGTTCATTTTCCTTCCAGTTTATTTTTGAGAATATCTGAGAATGATTGACACACATTCTTTGATCGTCTATGTTATCGATGACCTCGTGATTGTTAGTTTTGAATTTGTAGGCTGAATCGGGCTCTATTCATATTAAGTTTCCGGTTACGAAAATTAGTAATGTTAAACTTTTGTCTCGTTAAAAATAAAATATTGGCAATGAATAACTATTTAAAAAAAATTAAGTGTGTACATTAGATAAAAGTTTCAATCCATTAGACGGAGGAGATAGAGTAAAATGGAAACGTATGCGACCAATTAGTTCCTAATCTTGCGTAAGTTTGCTATAGGCCTAGGATTTCGTACTTATGCTGAAGGACTTAATTGTGACTGACGGGAAGTGAAAAAATATTAGCCTTCTTATCATCTAGCTGTTGTCTACATTTTAATTTGTTAGCACCAACGACTGCTACTTCGTACTCGTAAATTATCAAATCATTGTATTGTCATTTTTTTCTTTTCCACCGTGAAATGGAGCGTTAAAACACACCAAAATCTGCCTACCATGATATAAATTTGGCCTCACCCTCAACTTTCACTCCCGGAGGATTGAATCTCATCTCATTCATCACCCAGGAGTCTTTTCTACTTGGCACTCTCGTAATTTTATTACCATTGAATCATATTTGAAATCAGAAGTATTAATTTGACATTTTTCTTGAATTTGATTTGCTTTATATAGCCGTTAAAAGTTTTTGTTATACCATAACTTGCATTCTGAGTGCGATTACGTATAGATATTACACTTGGCACTTACTGTATTTTGTGAGGGTCTCCTTTTTCCCTCGCATTCGGTAATAAATCTTTGCTTTCAACTCATGACAGTTTTTGGGGGACCTTACCCTGGAGAATAAAAATGTGAGGAAATTGTTTATTACTTTAGAAGTGCGATATCATCGGCGGGGTCTCTGTCCTCTTGTATGTGAGAGGGAGGTTGCGGAAAGAGCCATAATGCCATAATGCCATATACAACGAGGGCACATGATGGCGATGATGACGGAGCCTCTGCTTTTGTCCGTGTATACATTCTCGTCATCGGATCGCCCGTTACCGAAACCCGTGCTTCTCACTCCCCCCGTAAGCCCTCCCTCGGCCAGACACTTATCTAGTCTCCCAGACCTCTCCCTCGCCCTGGCCTCACTCGTAACATATCCTCCCCATCCATCTTTCGGGAAAACCTGCACCCCCATCGCTCCCCTCCCATCCCCCATATCTTATATAGATTCGCCCGGTCGCTCACGCTTCCCGGCCAGCCCCTATCGCGCCATTATTCTCCGCAGCCGCCAATCCCTAGGCGCACTCCTATCACCCTGCGATCGCGGTGCCATCCAATATGGTAGGCACATTGGGGGGATCAAACTCACTCCCATGTTGCTTTCTTCTTTTGATTCCATTCCCCCAACCTCCCCACCCCCCCTAGCCCTCACGTCTAACACCCTCGACCCCGTCCTGTTAACCCTCCTTTCGATCTCCTTAGGGGGTGCACGGCAAGAGTCGAGTCTATTTGGACTGAATCCTAGTCTGGGGGGATAGTTTCGGTGGTCTAGAGCACCTCTGTTTTTCCCCTTCTTCCATTACTCCCTCTATCTCCTATCACGTTCTACTACGCACTATCCGCCCCTCCTCTCCGTACCTGCTGACTCCTTCGAGTGAGGATCCCGAGTTTCTTTTCGTCTCCCTCACTGCTCCGATTTTTTTCCACTCCGCAATAGTTTCCGTATCCCGCCCTCTCATGTGGTTAAAAGCTTCCGATTCCTTCGGGCTTACTTAGGCCACCATTGTTTCTTTTGCGTCGACGTACCCTTTCAGCTATCCACCCATCCAGTTCGCATTTAAAGGTTTTTTCCCCCGTTGTCATCCGTGTCTGTGCCCCTTTTCTCTGTCTCTCTCCCCACCCCTCAGTGGTCTCCTCTCCCGGTCGGGCCTCATTCTCTTATCCCATTCCTCCCCTGTTCTCCCCAGGGATGTGCTCTCCTTCGGGTCCTACCCGTCTGCTCCCCGCCCGCCCGAGTCCTCTCTGTCGGTGCCGTCTGGGAAGGGCTCCCGCAGGGCCCCAGACTGTGAGACGGGCTGGAGAATGGGCTATGATAGTTTCCATGATGTCACATGACGATAAAACCACGAGGGCGTGTGCCTTCTCGTGTGTGTATACACCTCTCTCATATCTGCATCCGTATCACTGACGATGGGTCCCTCTGATAGCGGATTTCTCCCTTCTATTCCCCTTTCGGGTAATGTTTATTAGGATGACATGAAGACGCTTACGCATACTCTCCCGGAGAATCGAGATTTATTTCCAATTAACGGAAGTGTTTGCGGTGCTCGATAGGTTTGAGGACACAAGCGCGTTTTTTTTCGGGAATTACATACGGTAGTGCAAATCTATTTCGTTCCGCTGACATGTTTCCTGCGATGATTTTGTCATCAGTACTCTTGTGCTTTACTTTTAGTTGCCTTTCAGGAAATGTGTATTATGCTTATTATAGTTTGTTACTCTATGTTTTAAGTTTGAGGCAGCTATATTCGCCCTTTCGTCCATGTAAAAGATGATTATGGTTATACATCTTAACTATTAGCATATTACGTATTATGCCAAAATGTATGATCGGACGAAAACCGATATTGTTAAATGCCGATAACTCTCTACACAACCATGTCAGATTCCGATTATAAATGTACCCAGTAAATTAGATAAAATATCGATCGTCCAAATTTCTGATGTTTAGCCTTATTTCTATGTCTTAACCAATTCTTGTGCATTGTATATATGTTGTACTCCATGTTGTAGTATTCCATTGATGTTGAATGCTAGAAAATACATTTTCGTTAACGGAGAAGGGCAATAGCAAATCCTTAGCGGACTCCACAGTTTTTCTGTCATAAATTTTAATCATATGGTTTTTAGAGATACTATTCTGATGGGAAAAACGTGAGTTGACGCATTTATTCATATTTATAATGTATACATGGCCTACTTTATGCAACACTTGTTATTTATACATACGTTACAAACCATATGTTGTTAAGTTTAATATTATGAAGCTAAAAATAGATTTTGTGGCATATTTCAGGCTAATATATTTAGTGTGGCAAAATTAGTGCTCCTCTTCTTCCCATAGTGATAGGGAGAGTTATTAATTTTCGATGGACACGCTATTGGCGCATCACGAACAAGAAAGCCGGAATAACTGCGTATAGTAGGTGTAGCTACTGATTAATCAAAAAGATATTATTTTGCCGGCTCAGTCGCTGAACTAATGATACTTTTATCGATGAATTTAAATGAATTGCTATTTTTATAAATTCTTGATTTTTGATGAGATATAAAGGAGATTCTTCTTCAGCATATTAGGTTAATCAGCGCCTTAAATGAGTTGGCAAAGTACTCGCATTCCGCGAGCAGAAGACACGTATTTAGCGCCGTGTGCTTCATACTCTTTTGAGGACAATTCTTACGTGACCAGCATTCCCCACCCGAGATACGGAGGTCTGTGAAAGTGCCTTTGGACATTGCGGACAACATATATCACCCTCTTCCTCTCATAAAACACCCCCCGTTTGACATGGCCACGAGGATTTATTGCGAAATATGAACGAATCGAAGAGGCTTTTATGATGAGTTTTTCTGCGGTGCCTTCGAGCAAGAATCGATTTAAGCTTGCGCATCACGCTCCACGGCTCGACAAAGGCGGATGTCACCGGGAGCGCATATATGTCCCCGTGCGTGTGTTTAAGTAAGGCCAAGTGTAGGGACGCTGAAGGGTCATGCGACGACGGCTTATGGGAATATATATTGAGTGGTTAGAACAAGGCGTGGGAAAATCAAACGGATCCTCGCCCCCTTCCAGTGACACGCCTTATCCCTTGATCCTCTGTTAGGCGATCAAGAGCCCTAGTATTTGGAAACTTGGCCAAATGGTCAACTTTTATTAGTGCAACACTGTTTAGTTTACTGAGCAACTTCAATGCTGTCATGCACGTATGATAGAATTTTTAGATGTTCGATGAAATTCTGTCAACCTCCGGTGCTTACAACCCTAAGGAAATCTTGTCCACTTATAACAACCCTAGAACAATCCTGTCTTAGGGCTGTATTGAGCGGACATGCGAAATTCAATTTTTTGATACATAACCTTTCAATATTAAATAAAAACAAAGGATTTGGACATATGTGATACGGTGCATCATTCTATCGACCATTTTTGAGGTATTTTTTCATGTAAAAACGTGAGTTTCATTTCTTTGTCTTAAATGTCATTCGGTCTGAGAGTGGATAGAATAACGTGCGTGCACATTAATTTCGAATTATTCAAAGAACTTCGGTACTGGTTCATGGAACCATGCGGTAACTTTAACGGCGTAAACCGCTGATGGCAACACAATTGAGTGAAATTCACATTAGAATCATCATTTGCTTGGACTGAGACTCAAACCCAGATCCCTCGGTTGAGCGCCCAGTGCTCTAAACTAGTAACGTGGGTGAACAACTCATTACTTAAACCCTCCAAGAAGGCGAATGGTTTTTCCACTTTGAATTCCTCCCAATTGAATTTCCAATTTTCAGCCGTGAGTTTAAGTTATATTTTACACCTAAATATTGATAATGGACGATTGTGAGGCTACTGATTGATCTTGTGCAACGTTTGGTGTTAGATTTGTTCAATTATATTTAAATGGTGGATGAGGAAAAAGTGCAAGATTCTCAGGAGCGCGTATCATCCCAGCGTACATGTAAAGGGCTCGACGAGGAAACGTGTGTGGTATCTTAATTCAGTATTACCATCGTCTGCCATTACGTCATCAAATGCAACCGTTCACATTTCTGGGAATCCATACTTCCCCCAACGCCTTTTGGATGCACGCACGGATTAACTGGCTCTTGTTTCCTTTCGCGGCATCGTTCACCACGGCTCCACTTTGTCTGGAACTATGTATTTGTTGAACCTTTCAGTTCTGATTATGTTCACGTTTTTCCGCACCACATACCTACAGCAAAGTGATTAGTCGTGGGGTCGTATTTGTGCAGCTTGATATGGTGGCTGCTCACTCCGAGGATTTTGGGTCATATCCATTTGGCTAGAGTTCAGTTCCGGCACTTTTCAGTTGAAATCCCGATCCCTTATGAGGAGCTAACTAGGGAAGAATAAAGTATAAGTATCAAAATGGTTTGATGTGGCCACAAACTGTGTGCACCTTTACGCCTTTCGAGATATATTTATGAGAATAGTGAATTCTCAAAGTTTTTCTCACACTCGATTCCACTACCTATTATCCGCGGAAAATCTTTTAAAGAATTGTACATCCTTATTTTTCAAGGCGCACTTGGTCTCAGCTGCCGGTTGCTTCCTCAAGTAACTTCCGCCGCAGCCATGACTACCGCTAATTTAGTAGAGTTTTTTGTTATCTCCAGTGTAGAAATATTTCTGTCGTTTCTATTGAGGCTCTTCGTGACCAAAAATTCACAAAATTCGAAAAGGAAGATTTGATTACTCAATAAAAATTTGGGTACTTCGGGTACGTGGACCATGACCACTGGGCGAAAAAAATATACGAAGGTGGTAGGATAGAGTGACTCTTTCCTAGCTGTAGACTTAAGCTTCTCTCCCCCTCATCTGCACTTGCTTCACCCTCTCTGACCTCGAGCACTTCACTGAGGCACGCCACCAACTCTTGTGAAGTATAGACAACTACTACTGCTCCCACAATAAGCCAGAGGGCAGCCTTGAGGTCGCCCAAGTTTTAAATCATTTAAGTGTGGCAGAAATAAAACGTAATTTCGGGCGTGATGAGGTCAGGGGTTGCCGCCACCGAGGACCATATATGCAGCGAGGTGAGAGGAAGCGGGAGAGTAGTATGGTATGGGGTGAGTATGTGAGTGTTTGTGGAGGGGAAGAACAAGGGTGTGGAGAAACAAACGATCCGGAGGCGGCCGCCCGCTTAGTCGGCGCGTGGCAGCGGGAAGGGTGGGCGGGCAGAGATGAGAGAGGGATGAGACCGCAGAGGAACGAAATGATGGACGGTAATGGCCTCCGCAGATCGCTCACAATGGGCGAGAGAGAGAGAGAGGCAGCGGAGAGGATGGGTGTGGGAAGGAGGAGAGGAGGCAGTAAATCATCGGACTGACTCAAGGAGGAAGGGCGAAGAGGAGGTCCGGCCCGCTCCTGTCTCTCTCTCTCTCTCTCTCTCCCTTCTCTCCCCGTCCTCTGACCAACTCACTCCCGCCCTCCGCTCTGATTTGCTTACCCTCGCATTTCTTGAGCGCGAAACACCCATCATCTCCCTCCCACGCGGCTACTGCCGCTGTGCGGATGCAGTAATTAACTGCCTTCGGGTCTCCGGATCGCATGCATAAAAAACAAGACCACACGCATGAGCTTTCGCATATTCAACTCTTTACTCTCTCTCTCCTCCCTCCAATCTTTTTCTCTTCCCATTTCCGCCGACCCCCATTACGTCTTCATTCGCCCATCCCTCGGAGAGAGAAAGAGAACCACCCTCTCGCCCCGGAAAGAAAGGACGTCGGGGCACTTTATTTCGCCCAGCCCTTCCGCCGAAAGCATCAGCTCACCCTCGGAGGCCACCCACTCGCGATCTGCCCTGCAGAGGAAAGGCCCCGGGAGAGGATGGACCGAGGATGGTTGAGAAGAGATATGGATGTACTATGTGTGGGGTTTTTAAAAAGGAAGGAAGCGGGCAAGGTGGAGATTCATTGAGGAAACAAAGCAATTGGGGGTGGGTAAAAGGGGGTGTGGCATGCGTGGGGTTGGTAGCGGGATGTTCCGGCATCCGTTTGGGGCGAATGGATTTCGTGAGGGAAGAGTGCAAGAGCCATCGGGAGGAAGAAAGGCGGCATGCGCCTTTTCAAATCGAGCGATTAGCCAATGGACCCCACTTCCTTATATTATGCCCCATACATGTCTTTTCCCTTTCGCGGATAATAAGGCGTCCAGATAGCAAGGAGAGCGTTTTTGGGAGATTATATGACTCCTTTCATCCACCTCTTTTATGATGCCGTTAGCTAATGGTCCACTTCCCTTTTGTTTTTGGATTATAGTTTATCATATTTTACGCTTCCCTTCCGCAGCCTTAAGAGAGAATGGACTTCGTTGTAAGGTATCAGCCGTTAAATGCGTGATCGTATGGGAGCTGTGAAAGCAATACAGAAGCATGGGAAAGAAAGACCCCGCTGATTATTCGACTAATGCATTCAACGTATAAACCTTTGTATCTTGACATCGGTGCTGAGGGAGATTACGTTAGAATTTAACTTGAGCTTTTTTCAGGTGTTTGTCAGAAAAAAATGCCTATGAAGTTAATAAAGGAACTGGCTGTTTTATCTTTCTCGAGCTGGCGTGTATGTAATAAATATAGAGATGTAATTTTTTAATCTATTTAATATTGAATGGTCCTACCTAAAAGTGATTAAGAAAATATCTTGAAATGTATTTGAAAAATGCTTTACTTCAACATTTGTATGCTAAAATTGTATCTGCTTGTTAAAAAAGACTGACCATTGTTATTTTGCTCTTGCGCTGAATGCTCAATGCGTGATTATTAGTTGTTCAATATAGCGCGGTCAATCCATACCAAGTGGTCCAAGTTGGTAGCTCGACCATTTTAGAAAAAAATCATTTTTTGAGTGCAGATAGCCTTATGTTTCGACAGCTCAAAACAAGTTATATTTTATTTTTAAAGCTCTTTATGAAGAGGCAAATCTGAGGGTAGATTTCTCCTACAGACGTTGAAATGTGGAAAATAGTGGCGGGAAGTTTATTTCCTGTTTGGAGACCGATGTCATAGACCTTATAAAAAAAATTCACCACCTACAACCAGAGTACTGGAGAGTTTAGTTTGTTGTATTTTATAATACAATAAACTATGAAGGTTATGAAATTATGAAATTTGGAATAGCTTAAGTAATAATTACATTTAGCATTGTGGTAACAGCATTTCATGAAAAAGGTATTAAACGTAGTATGCAAAATTTTACTCCCAACCATGTCAAAAGCTAAATGTATTTAAGAACTGTTATTGCTGAGATATGTACTCCTTCTACTTATGAGTGGTGGAATAGAGGGTACAAGTGTCAAATTCATGTTTTAGGAAGAAATGTTGTACCGATGAAAAATTTGCAGATAAGTTTATGTATAACTTTCGGACAATAAAGGCATTACTTTCATTGAGTGTAAAATTTGAAATTCTCTTTGTGCCATCAGGGTCCATATGGAGTTTTAGGATTGACAGGAGTTACCTCCTGTGTCATTCAAAATATTTTAGGCATGCCATAAAGACAATTCGAACGTTATTAGCCCAATAGCAGAATGTACGTTGTCCGAATTGAATTTTTGTTGCCTTCATGAAAAATATTTGACTTATATATCTCTCTCCAGTGTTCAATAAAGAATCATGCTTCGAGGTACAGAGATCAATTGAGGTGCAATCGTATACGTACAACCTTGCAAAACACTTCGATATCTAGGGTTTGAAGGAGTATGTGCATTTCACAGATACCATTTTGGCTTTGACTATGTAGAAGAGCGGTGATGGGGTTCTAAGTGAATCGCGTCGGTGGCTGGAAGGCTGGGTGTGAGGAAGAGGAGGACAACATGGAGACATTTTACGCTCCACGGATAGGTGGCGAAGTGGAGACAGGGGGCTGGATAGTTCGAACCCTGGAGTTTTTCGGAGGAGTGTCGGGGCAGGAGGGTTGCGAAAGAAATCTGAAGAGAGGATGGATAGGGAGGAGGGGTAGTTGATGAGATGGTAGAGTGCCAGAGGATGAGGAGGTGGAGGTGCAGAACCGTGAGCCACCCTTCACTGTGGATGGGCGCGAGGAAGCAGAACAGCGAGTGTGTTGTGTATTGGAGAGTGGGGGTTGGGGTGGGGGAACAGGGGGTGAGAGGCTGGATCTGGAAGAAAAGGTGTAGCGAAACTGATGGAAACGTGTTGCATGCATTGTACCCTCGGAAACCCCTGGCGTTACAATTCCCAAGACGTCGCTGACGGCTGTGTCGTGGAGGGCGGAGGTGGGTGAAGAGGGGTTGAGAGGGGGTGGGTGGGTGGGCGGGCGGGTTGGTTGGAGGGAGAATATGTGTGGTTGCGAGAGGTTCGAGTGTGTGTCGTAGATTTCCTTTTTTCGTCGGCGGAGTGTGGAGCTATATTCGCGGGAAGCGTCGTGTGTGAGGGATGGAGAGAGGGGGAGGGACGCCAATGGTGACACGGTTCTTCCACTTGGGCTCACTTCCTCGTGACTCCCCTTTCTCTTTCTGCAAAACACTCCTCGCAGCATATCCTTCCCTTATTCCCTGCCCGCTCCTTTTTCTCTTGTCTTGCGACCCCATGTCTCGAGGGCAGTCGCCACTTCCATCTCTATTCTTTCTGCTTTTGGGAAGCACTCCCGTTTTTTCCATCTTCACATATTCCGCGGATTCCCCTCGGGGTAGGGTACAAGAGATCTTCAAGCGTTACGGGTCGGTAGCGTGATGTGGTTGGCATTCAACCTCGTATTCCGTGAACAGCTTCCAATTTAATGTTACTTTTTGGCTCCTTGCCAACATTTCCTATCAAACGAAACCCTGCCGTAATTTGTGCATGGTTGTATTGTAAGATTGTACAAGGTACCGTGTTATCATACAGTTAAATACAGTCTAATTTCAAAATCTAATTTTGAAGCTTTTTATATACAGCATAGCATACGTATAAATACAAATTTTTTGCTAATATTTAAATTGACTCGGAGTTATAAGCCATAGTAATGAACAACATCATTTTAAATGATTGGCTTGCAAACATATCGTGTATGTATCATAGCTTATTCCAAGCTGAAAAAGATGAGAAAATTACCCAACCATCTACCTTAAGGCTAAAAGGGAAATGGCTAAGTTCAATAACCACTGTTCGCAATTACTTGATTTCGTAACCTGTAATCCAGACAATGACTCTCATTTCAAATATGGATATGGGTGTACCAGCAAAAGACAATTGAATAAATGGAAGCGCTATAATTCATAACATAAGGTGGTTCCGTAATTCCTTAGCTTCTGTATACATTCAATCTACAAAATAATTGTAAATAAAGTCTTTTTCATGCAATGACCAAATCAGTTCTCATTATCTAAGACACTTCTATTCGTAGTTTCATTCAACAGCAGGTGCCATCAGATGATGTTTGATGAGCCCAAGTAGATTTTATATAGTATCATTACACATCCTAAAAGTTGTCGGGTGAAAATCGAAACTCCACCAACTAATTAACTTTACTTATGACATCATTCGTATTGTTTTTTCAAAGCTCAAAGTTTATTTACGAATTTTTTTTACAATTTCAATGCATATGTTAACTATAGAAATAGTGTAAAAGATAAATTAAATATATAACAGATCCATTTAGATATTATAGGTAGCAATATTCTAGGTCCGGCTAAGCCATTCTTTACTTGTCTGTAGTTGACTGTCTAACTATACTGAGCTTACATACATATATTTATTGAGTCAACCATTCTTTTGTCTTTCTTTTAACCCCCTTACAGGATTTATATTTTTTAAATCAATTTTTTTAATGTTCAACAACTTTGGGGAAAACAATTCACAGACACTTCATGTGTATTTATATTTCTCAGTTGAGGATCCTGATAGTGCACTCATTTCTTTTTGTACTCATTATTATTATTAAAATTATTGGTGATTTCAACACACTGCTGTAGTTTTTCAGTGGGAAACATTTGCTCAGAATATTCATCATCTCATGTCTAATGATACTGAGATGATTTGGTAATTTTTAAAACACTTTTCTCGTTAGCTTTAATACTTTTTAGATATGTTGCTCCTCATGTACCTGTCACATGGACTCAAAAGACAAAGATCATGGTGCATCATTTTCAACACATCTACTGTTACCTTGTTCTCTATGAAGGACAACTGATTCATGACACACCTGAATTTATTATATAGCTTTAATAACTGATAATTAATACTAAATGTATCATAAATTATCAAACCCAAATGCATGTATTCTAATACCTCTTCTAAAATATAATAATCTCATGGTAACAAGTTGGAATGTAAACATAAATGACCGTGTTACTTTATGCAAACCGATTCAATTTTAGGGGCTACATAAGTTATATGCTTTGTCTTAGACCTTTTTTATTCAAAGTTAATTTATCATCTTGCGGCCAATTCAACACACTATTGAAATCTTTCGGCATTTTTGTTACTGTGGCACTAAAGTCAAAATGGGGTGATATAAGGAGTGTCATCTGCGTACAAAATTAATTTACAATCATTTATATATTCATCCATGACATTATGATAAACCAAATACAATACAGGTCCTAAAATAGACCCTTGAGGAACTCCCACTTTTGTTTCATCTCTATCACTTACAATATATTTCACCTTTCCAACAATTTTCCTGCTTGGAAAATAACCCCCAAAAAATCCATCATACCTCAAGTCCAACCTTATGTAACTTTTTTAAGAAAAACTTTATGATCTTCCATTTTGAAAGCTTTTTATAATCCATGCACGTAATTATCACGTTGATTCCTCAATCTAAGTTATGTCGAGTTATTTCAGAAAAATACTCTAAGGCTTGTTATGTTCCTATCCTCTTTAGGAAGTCATATTGGTGTTTATACATTGTACTAGTTTTTTCCAGAAACTTTTCTAATCAATCTGCCGCATACCTTTCTAATATATTACCAAACTTGGTAAAATCGGAATGGGTCTGTAATTTTGAGTTTCTGAGTGGCAACCGCTTTTACGACGTCCGACGAAGGAAAGCTGTTTTCACGGTATCAGGACCACCAAACCGTTGTTTAGGCTTGAGTTTATAAATATTTTTAAACCCTGACAAAAAATGCTATTATTTTAATTTGCTGATTTACTTACCATCAATACCAGAAGATTTACTTTCTATATTCTTTAGGGTGCATTTAGCATCATCATAAGTGGCATAATCGACTGCCATGCCATTTTTGTCGTATTTTGCTTTAAAAATAAATAAAACACATATTTTGAAGTCATTTCATCTGTGAAATACTTCTCAATTTCATGATATGGGATCCTATTTTTACTACTTTCAGTTTTACGCTTAATTTTTTCCTCAAGTTTTTTGGGTGACTACCTACAGTTGTGATTTAACTACGGTAAAATCAATTTTTGCTTTCCGTATAAGTTTTCACATGATTTCATAGATGTAACCTGGTCATTTGTAATACCTATTAGCTGGCCAGTTCTTACATTTCTTATAAAAGCAATCTTTATATCTAGCAATCTCTATGATGCATATAGTAATCCAATATACGTTAGTTTTTTTTACTCAGCATGAGACTTATTTAGTTGCTTGTCTGTGAATATCCTGAGATAATTTAAGTATCTCCATTTATATTTCATCAGATAACATTGTATCTGAAAGTTCCGTTATAACCAAGATTTAAAATAATTTTTTTTACATTTCGTTCACAGATATAAGATTCTAATAATCTACTACTCTCCATATTTGTGCCTTGCTTTTAACTGTAATATTACCACTTATTAGATAATGGTCACATAAATATTCCCTACAGCTCATAATTTTCTACCATCATAGTTTATGTGGTCAATGGAATAATAGGATTCATTACTAATAGATTTTCTAACACAGTCATGAATAACTTCATTAAAACCTTTGATGAACATATTAATTAGCACATTAATATTTATATAAGTAACTGTCAGTGATTCTTCCTATCCATGTCACTAAATTAATTTCTCTAGTTCGTATACAAAATTATTACGGTTCCAATTCGGTGGCCTGTAAACGCAGCAAAGAAATGTGTTAAAGTTAAAATTCTAAGGTTTTGACAGGAGTTGTATTGCACAGTATTATAATAACCTGAAAGGCTACCTTTTACAAAAACAATAATCAGGAATTCAACACGTATACTAGTTACATAAATGTTCGTATGTCAAATAACAATCTTGATGCAGTTATCAACAGTAAAGTAAAATAATTTGTGAATTTGTACAAATTTTTTAGAAACCCATACCTGATGATGCCGTAAAATGGTGAAATACGTCGTACGAACAAAATATTTTAGAAAAGTACGAAAGTATTTTTCTCTATTATGGATGCGTCCTCCAACTTTTTTTCAAGTTTGTTTATGATGATACTTTGACATTTGGCCTGGGAAAATAATGGCTTTATTCCTGGAAGGAATTTTTTTTAAACATGAGCTGTCTCTCAGAATTTATTTTCCGGTGGTCAAAACTTCATTCGTTGGCATTACTTCAAGAATTATCTACGATAGCTGTTTCTCTAAAAGTCCTAATTTTAAGGTCAAGTAACACTGATTTTAGACTGCTAAGCGTCCCCTATGGGTTACCTGATTTAGGCCAGGCTTCCACCACGTGGCAATAGAAATCATAACATCTCTATGTTTCATTTTTATTCAGATTTCGCTCACATACGTGTCATTTTTGTATTAACAGTTTCCTTGAGCGAAGTTAAAGATGGTGGCTTCTCACCCATTGTGTCTTTTTCCTCTACATTTTTATATATCTTAGATTTCAATCTCATAGGTTAATTTTGTCAATGTGAATTTTGTGTGTTTTGCGTGTCAAAGTTCATGGTCACGAAATTCTAATTCTTTGTGATAGTACTGCCAACCTCAATCTATAGCCAGTGGTCTCTTACGTCTTTCTAATAAGCAAACATTTTACTTCTCTTTATTCTAAAATTGTATGTAGAACTTAAAACCTTATCACTTGAATAGGGCAGTAAACAAGTGGGGATGGATGTTAAATATTAAACTTTAAACTATTTTTTCGATTAGTTGAAGTATTTATATAGTAACATATAACTTAAGCTTTATATGAGCATAGTTTTTTTTCTACACGATGAAGGTCGGAAGAAGACTTTCGTGCTTCTTAAAAAATAATTAACAAGATAGCCATGGTGTTAGGCCAAGCATCGTAGGAGGTATTGGAATATATCTCATTAAACCAGTAACGAGAAATCAGGCTCGTCGTTCAGTTAAGGAATATTTTTCCAACTGATACCCTGGACTTCCTAAGTGACATGGCAAAGGTTTGATTATCATGGTACTTAGTGGTAGCCGTTAGCTGTGAACCAGCAATCCTCGCATAAAAGTGATAACGATTGTCGTCACGGAATATGGATTATTCCCTTTTTAAGGCCCAGTAAAAGATTTATGATATATTTTTGAAACCTTACGAAAAATGGTGATTTTTCATGTGCAGCAATAGCATTCTGGCTTTTTATTTTGAGAAATTTTAATATTATTTTGACATTACACCAAGTCAAACGTATTCACTTCTTGTGTAATCTTTGTAACTGACGTATATTCTGGCCCTCTAGGACATGCCGAAAATAAGTTACTCTTAGATATTTTCAATAATAAATATTCAGGTATATTCAAACAGTTGGGTTACTAGTTTTCATGTAATGGAAGTGTTTTTGTTTAGCTTACATTTTCAAACTCCACTCAATTTTCAAAATCATGGCTTCCATATTAAGTCCTTAAAATTTTCTTGCTTCTGATAAAATGAACGGTCGAAATTGTATTCGAATGCGAGGTATTGGCTGAGACAATTCTATACTGTCCAATTTATCATTTAAATAAACAGATATATTGGTGGCCAGATAAATTCCCTGAGCCCGGAATGCGGATAAAAATTCCACTTACACGGAAAAACGACACGGTAAGTCGGCTTTTATGGGATGTATTCGTCTATCACTCCTCTCCATTCGTACAGGGAATTGACAGGCGCATATCTTAACGAAAATTAAGTAACATCGACGGATTGTGGAAAGAGAAAAAAATTGCCGCCGACCATATTCAATGCGCCTGTTCTGAGAGGGGGCTTGTGACGGAACTTTTTTCACCCCTCTCTGCTCTCGTAAATAAAGTATCGGGAATGAAAATGAGGGAGGGGAAGAAAAATTAAATTGCTAAAAGGCAGAGAGAAAAAAGAAAGAAGTGAAAAATTCAGCTCGCTGGGTTGGATTCCGATTTCGGCTGACGAGACGGAATGGGAATAAAAGAGAACACGGAATTTCACTCGTTCCCGTCTCCCTCCTATTCCCGCACCCCCTTGCATCTCCTCTCGCACCCTTCCTCCCCGTTTCCCGTGGGACCTCAGCCGCTCGCTCACGAGCGAAGCACAGAGTTTTCCGCCACGGAGAACGATGCTGTGATGTTTTTAAAAAGTAACGCGGACAAGAGGGACGACACGGGTCCCCGAGAGAGAGATTGACGGATTCCATCCGAATATTCACTTCGATAAAAAAGATTTTGATGCAAAAAATCGATGGTCGAAAATGATGGCTTCAATAAAACTCCTGGTGAACCCTAATCAGAAGGTGTCATGGAAAAAAAATTAGAGATTCGTGGAAAATAAAACAGCGACACCTGGTTCGAGAGTTTTTAATTTTTCATCCCCCAGGCATTGTCTCTCGAGATTCAGAATCTCTCGGCTGAAATGATATTCGCTCATGTCTGACCGCGCACTCGAGTGATTTTTTTAATTCTGGTGTGTTATGCACCTACCTTTTTTTCGAAAAAAAAACAGTAGGATATCAAACGGGCAGTATCCTCGTGATTCTTCGGCGCGGAAAGAACTGTCGCGCTTAGCAGATAGACAGGAACAAAAGGCAGCCGGCTCCGAGCATTGTTCCGTTCGCAAAAGGGTGGCGGTATTGGCAGGAGTGAGGGTCGGGGGATCGGCGGTCAGGGTATGATGGTACGGCAGGGGATGGAGGGATGTTGGTGACCGAAAGAGGATGGCCGAAAAGAATGATGGGAGGAGGTTGGGGGAGGTTTGTGAGTGGAGAAAAGGGCGCGGGGGAGGGGGAGGAAGGATGGGGGATTCGTTGAGTGAGGGGGTGGGGATGGAGTGGGTGGTTGGGAGAGGATGGCGTATGGAGACTCCGGGGCGGTTCGTCCTGTCTGGGTCCAGTGAAGCGTTCGCGTGGGCGGGCGATTTTTCCCGTGCGTGCGTGAGGCACGCAGTTCTCTCCTCGCGAACGCACGCACGCACGCCACGCAAGGGATTCATCCGCATGGCGCTGCCGACGCTGGAATAAAAAGGGACGAAAAAATATAAATGAGTGGAGAAAAAATCTCCCGTCACGCATGATGCGGTCCTTCGTAGGTAGTGTGTGCAAGGGATGGGGTGAGAGTATGGGAGAGTCGGGGGTGGGGTTGGTGGTGGGCGTGCGGCAGGGGATGGAAGTGCCCTCTCCCACCGTCAACCCCCTCACACATGCGCTCCCTCGGCCGTCGCTCTCATCCTTGCTCCTTGTTTTTTTCACCCCTTTTCTGCCTCTCAGCAGAACGATCAAATGTGCGCCGTCTCCTTTCGCGAGAATGCAAATTTGAGTAATCAGTTTGATCTCGCGCGGGAGTTCCGCCTATGTATCGCGAAAACGGTCGTCCGAGACAAACCCTATCTGGTAACCTTTTGCATTTGTACATTTATTAATTTTTGGCGAGAATCTAAACTCTGGAAATATTCTGCATCTGATTTTACTTTTACCCATTGTGGGACTAGTTGATTACTGTTAGCTTAAGGCAAAGTCTTTCGTTGATTATCTTGCACCAGAATTTCGTTAGTGGTCTTAATCATAGTGCAATATGAATCGGTAGTGGTAATGGACGATGGAAGCAAGATTAGGTTGGTTGAACATTGGAGAACTTGCTTGAATTTATGCTATTAAGATAGCAGTAAATATTTCAGTCTATTTCTGGACCTTCAAAGGTCTAAGGTTTATATAAGCTACGGAGAATTGGAAATGGGAAAATGCATGAAAAATTGCTAATGACTCAATAAAGATGCACTGTTTGACTGAATTCATTCACCTATTTTACATAGGGCGGAATTGAAAACTTGAGCTCGTTGGAATATCTCGTGTATTTTGGTTAAAATTACGTATGGGTTTCGCTCTATGTTTTCCTCTGGCACATATGCCGCGGTTCCATTTCTGTGAAAGCTTCTCACGTGGCGGCGGTTTGTCGGATACGGGGGGCAGGGGAGGAGGGAGGGGAGAAATGGGAGGGATCGCTGCGTGAAGGGGACCGGGGGCAGCACAGTTGTTAACTGCTCTGTTGTCCCGTTCCTCGCAGTGAGGGCGGCGGCATTACAAACAAAGTTGATTGACACGTTTTCATTGTCGTCCCCGATGTTCTGGTTCTCCTCTTTTGCCCTCTCTCAGTTCACTGTTTCCTTTTTTGTTCCACATCACTTGTCCGTTTGACACCCCGACCGTATTCCCCGCAGTGCAGGAGGCGGTTACGAGTTCCCAATGCATCTGCGTATATTTTCCGTCTCTCAACCACTTATGGATCAAATCTTCGAGTGCTGAGTTTTGCACACTCCTGAAATTCTATGAGTCACATTTTATTAACAAAAAGATAGTGTGATGCCATTTTTATATGATTAATATATAAATTCACCATCCTTGCGTCTTTGCACTAAGTTAAAACAATTTTTAAAAAATTATTATCAACTAGAAATAGCTGCAGCTTGGTGATTTCGACTAATATTGAAGGTTACTCGAAATTTATTGACCATGTTTTTCGTAACATCAATCGTTCTATTCTAATCGTTGCTTATATTTTCCATTTCTTAACCACTTAAGGATCAAATCTTAAGCACCATATTTCGCACTCTCCTGACATTCTATGTACTCATATTTTATTAAGTATCATAAAGTTTGTGTGATGCCATTTTTATATGATAAATATATTAATTCATCATCCTTGCGTCTTTGAACTAAGTTAAAACGTTTTTTTGATTTATTATCAATTAGAAATAGTTGCTACGTAGTTATCAACATATATTGAATGTTACTTGAAATTTATTCACCAAGTTTTTTGTGACATCAATCGTTCTTCGATGTAATTGCTGCTCATTATCTCGTCTTATACAATTTAAAGTGTCGGGAGTTGGGAAGAGAGACCCCAAAAATATTTTTTTCGAGGAGGGTAAACACAGATCAATATATTTTCTTGGCCGAATATCTCCTTTCACGTTTGAGAGTAAGAAAATTTTCTTCCTACCTTAACAAGTCCATGTCATTTAGTCCGAAGTTTGTGGAAGAAATATTCTCTTTCAATTGAAATGAAAAGTATTTTGTCTGCTGAACTGAACAAATAAAAACTTTGGGGATAGTTTGGAAGTTTTAATTTGGCCAGAGGAGATCTTGTGAGCAAATATAAATTTATAGATTGAGTCGCATTTTTACGCCTTTTGACTGAATAAGGAAACTCGAAAGAGTAATGACTCTTATTTCGCTCATTTCCTCTGCCGCTTCTTTCATGCTTAGTTTTTCACCCTCATTTGGTCCTCAATTCCCAATATCTTCTGATATCCTGGAAGATCCCATTGAGCAAACTTTCTATGTATTCTACCATTTCGTCTTTCATGTAGACTTCTGTGGAATAAATGATATTTTTTTTTTGCAATTTTTTCGCATTCACCACGCCTAACTTTGCTTGAACTTCTCACTTAAGGAAAATCGGCTTTTTATTCAGTCCATTTCTTCGTAAAATGTACTACAATTAAGCGCCTGAAATCTGTAAGCGTCCAAAAAAGGTGAGTGCCACTAAAAATGGAGATAGGAACCTGCAGTAATTTGATCCATTTTCAAGACGTGGGTGCCTTAGTTTCATTACTCATTAAGATTTATAGAATTAGCTTATTTATTAGAGGAGGTGATACCTGGTACTCATACCGAATTTACAAGCTGTAAATTACATTAAGGAATGGAAATGTTATGATATGGTTGTCGAATACGCATAAGTCATCTCCACCTTTTCGAAGAGATAGCTATCTTCCCTCTATGTGATTCTGGAATGTGCTTTGTTGATTTTATCGTTTTTTTTTTCGTTTCGCAGTGGCGTGGAAAGAAGATTTACTGCTTTGGACGATAGCTTTGAGATGAGACTAGTGGCGCTATTCAGCAATTATTCCGTTTTTTATGCAAAGGAAGACGTGGACTATTAGTTGCTTTGCTTGTGACAAGTTTAAAGCGCGAGGAAAGTGAATAAACCAATTTGATTTTGAAGTTTAATTACTGGTATTTTAGTCTTCTTTCGTTTATTTCTTATGCAGTGACCTCTGATTGCGTCATAGGAAAAATAAATTAAATATGTTAGTGGTAATTCCTTGTGACAGGGCTTGCATTATTCCGGTGACATTTAGTGCAACTCACTCAGGGAAAATTTCCCCTGTAGAAAGTATCACAAGAGCCTTGATCGGTGTCGGATAACTTCATAGAACAAGGTTAAAAGATTAATCTTTTAGCCATTGTCTAAAAGGTATACACAATGAGTTTACCTTAATCTGCTCAACGACCTAAGCATTCATTCGAGGATAACTTAAGAGTATGTTTTGTTATAAATAGTTCGTGTTAGGTGAACGCTGCACAGAATTGCAACCCGACAATAAACTAATGAAATATCCTCTAACCTCATTCTCACGCTACCTGTTATTCAAAGTATCGACAAAAATACAAACAACACTAATTAAGTTAGGAGAGGAACGATGTCCGAAATGGATACAATTGAAATAGTTGCGGAGCTTTCTCTCATTTTCGTTATATTCGTTCCTTGTAATTAGAGAAGAGAGGGCCAACGAGAGAAGGTAACTTTTTATAATTGAAATCAATGTTAACTTTATTTTGTGGTTGATAATTAGAGGCTAGTTACTATGTTTTAGAAACATTCTTCCTCTTTTTTCTAATAAATTTCTCTGACGTTTCATGTGGCAAATCGAGATAGGCGTGACCATTCTACATATATAGGCTTGGTGGTCAGGCCAAGTTTTATGCCCTTTGGCGTCGCCCCATTCAATTCTGGCTTGTTCCTTCAGGGAAATGTTTTACTGCGCGGACTACGGGGACGTGATGATGGCCTCCCCATAGGTGGACACTTCATCATCGATTCTCTAATATGCCCCGTACCGCGTGCTCTTTGAAGTCCTTTGGAGAATGAAGATTAATATCTCGTTCGGCATTAATGGCTATGCATTTATCTAGGACCGAATATTTGGAAGATGGTGAATTGAGCGGGTAATTGCGATGGGAGCTGGGGAAATGCAGAATTTATGCCAGAAAATAGACCAGTTCCCTCGTCGGATGAATGAATTATGCCAGAATAATGTTGCGGCTATAGGTTCTCCATTGCCTTTCCATGGGAATTATACTAATTGGTTGGTCATTCTCTCTTGCTTTGGTAAAAATTCAAAATTCTTGGCAATGTTCAACATTTCCTCGGGATTTACTTCCTGAAAACTCTGAAAAAACTGAAACGTAATTCTGCTTCTTACGGTGTATATTAAAGTCAAATGATACTTCTCCATTGGAATGCCTCCGATATAGCTATCTTCACGCAATGTCTCAAACACTTTTGTATTCGAAAGAGCTGTAAAATTCAGAAAGAGGGATTAAGGAATACATGATATCTTAGAATGAATGGCTTAAAAGTACTCAAGCTTCCTTGCAACAGAAATAATACTTCGGGTAAGGTGTCCTGTCAAACAATGTTATGAATGAATGCTTCGACAATGAAAATTAATTTATCGTTTCGCTATTCAAACTGGTGATTTGATTATTGCTTAATTCGATTGAATTGGTAGTTTGTGATGCAATCAGATGGGCTTTTTCTTTCTCTTATCTAGGAATGCGCTCTTGACACAAGACATAGATTGTTGCTGGCTCACATGCCGTCGCAATTTTTTACCCATGAGAAGAACATCTCCAATGACTTCTTCGGAATAAAATTCATCTCAGCAATAATCTCCATCAAATGGCGATGAAAGGAAATATGCGGCCTCAGGGAAGTGGAGATCTGATAGTAACTAAAACCAACGTCACCGTATACAGAGTGTATACTGATTATCAGAGAACGGAAAATAGGTTGCTTACAATCATTTATTTTATGGTTTGAATAATTATTGTTAATCAATGTAGCCACCAAGTAAGACTAAGTTTGTTTTTAATCAATAATTGAACTATTATTTGAATTTATGCTTTTACTATAATGTAAAATTTTTATGTGAAAAAATGAAATGTGAATACCTGCATCAGTGTTTTATACCATAGTATTCTGTTGGCCTACAAAACATGATATCTATCAAAAAAATGAAACATCTTGATTTTCACCTTATGTCGTGCGTTATAAGCAATAAAGACTAAAATCGGAATAAAACTAAAATTTCGTGCTAATTACCGTCTTCACATTTCGTACAACCTCCTAGTCACATGAAGACATCGCAATAATCGAGGCTTTGGAGTTGGATGCCATTAATACTTTTTTTCGAAGCTAGGATTTTCAGAACTTCACCAGTCCCTCGTTTTGCAGATTAGCGTGGTAGGGATGGGGGCAAATGCAGAATTTGAACCTGGGACCATGGAGCCTGGAAGCGGACGAGAAAACACGGAACAGGACCCATTAAGCGCAGCAGAGACGATCGCGGAATGAAAGCGATGGAAATGAAAGGAGGAAGAATTGGGGTAATCGGGCGCTGAGACCAGGAGCCTCCTTGTACCTTTCAGACTCTGGCGAGAGATAAAGAGGAATAAAAAATTAAGACTAAATGAATGAGCTTCCGGTGAATATGAGAGATGACTAGGAAGGGGAGGAGTGCGGATCTGGCTTTCCGGACAGCTGGTCGGTGGGTGGGGGGGCGTGTGGAGAAGGGGGGCGGGGCGCTGGACCTGGAGTGGAAGGACTTGCATATCAAGTGGGGGAGGTGCGTGAAGAGGCGTAAAAAAGGGTTAAGAGTCAAGGATGCGTCTTTTCATGCCATGCCAATTCGGTGGCGACTTCATATATTGCCAACAATTCTGTTTGGTCTTGATGGGGTTGGTGATGGAATAGATTTTAAAAGAAGGGTCGTGGGCGGGCGGGCGGGAGGTCGAAAGAGTTTGTCGGGGATTGAGGAAGGAGGGCACGGAGCCAAGTTGTCCTGATACTCCTAATGCGGTCGCGGTTTGGAGAAGAGGGGCGGTCGCTTGAGGGCCATTCTTTTCTGGTCGGAATGGCTTACGAGAAGGGTCACCGCCACTTATCCACATTTCCCTCATCCACCTCACCCCTGTCCTTTCCTTCCTCGAGTGTCCTTTGGATTGGGTTGGTGTGCTCGGTAAAGTACTGGCTTCCCATTCCGATGATCCGAGTTTGAATGACGGCTGTGGCGTTAAATCTCGATCCCTACTTGGTTGCAACGTGGAGACCACTACAAGTGCTCTACTACGTCCCTCTGATGGGGACGTTTAGCTTTTGACCCCATGGCGCCTTTCATTCAGTGTAGTTTGAGCATTGCCTAGGGCCTCTCAATTCTTTTTTAACCATTTGATCCCACCTGTAATACCCGGAAATCCGGTATGAATTAATGTATCTGCGAAATATCTTCTAAGATGACTATTACTATAAGTGTATCCTTTGATAAATGGAGAATGAACACAGTGAAATCCCTGCGAAGCGGATACGGTGAAAGCGGCGGGAGGAGAAAGGTGAATGAAATGTTTAGACAAAGGTATCGGATCGGACTTTAAACTGTAGACTGCTGCGCACCTCTTGCTTGTTCTAGCAATACACATGCCGGATTCCATCCTATTCTTCCTCTCTTTCCCTCATTACCGTTCCCACACCAAAGAAACCATTATTGATTAATGAATAAAATGACATGCTGTCGATCCGTTCCTCAAATAACTAACCTTAAGATCACTGTGGTGATGTGGAAGAAAAACTATCATTGCCATATTTTTCCGCTCCTTTCCGAATCGGAAGGAATATTTCCGATTTCCCCGAGCTCCTTTCTCTTTTTATATTTCCTCAAACCTTTTATTGATGCCCCAGTTTACTGTGAATATGGCGCTCCCGCATATTATGCAGAAAAATACACGAATCTCCTCCCTACTTTATACTGACGAATTTCTTCATTTCAGCTTTCACTTTGGTACCGGCGAACGATAGAAAGAGAGAGATAGACAGGCGTTGGGCATTGCTTAGAGTAGAATGCAAAAGAATAGAAATATGCCTTGGGTATGGAATGAGCAAAGGGAGGTGGCGGTATTTAGGATGAGAATGTGCCTTTAGGATGAGAATGTGCATTCCTTATGTTCGCCCGGAAGGAAGGGTTTGGAAAGAAGAGTAGGCGTGTCCGTTGAACCCTTTTTTCCTCCCTCCCGATCTCATGCACCCGTCGCCCTCGTTATTTAATTCCGAGATGACTGAAATGGGAATAATGAGGGTCCGCTGATCGAGGAGGTGACGCCAATGCGGGATTGCCATGGGTAGGGAGATGTAGTGCTTTATTTCTTAATTTCTCTCTCTTTGCATATACACTCACACATATGCACAGATATTTTGGAGCCCTCCCATTTCGCGTTAATTGCTAAGCCATGCACCTCCTGCCCCCATTCACTTCTTAGAACGCCTTCAAGAGACATAACTATTGAACATTTCTTTATATTTAGGGAGCCAATTTTTTTGGTTGTCGACGAGGAGACCAATCCCAACGGGTGGACTTCTATCCCACTCTAGCGAGGAAAAAAGTAAGAGATGGGCGGGACAAAGTCATCAATAAACTTCTTTTAACTCTCGGATGGGAGGTAGAAGTTTCTCGACCAAAAATATCGCGCGGAGATGTTTGGGAAGGGGGTGGTGCGGTAAATAAATAAGGGTAAATAAAAAAAGGGGAAGAACAGAGGGAGAGAGCAAACAATCCAAGCGAAGGGACCCGCCATTGAATCATAAAATTAGCAGTAATTCTTGCATCATTCGCATGCGTTTCTACCCTTAACGCGGACGACTTCATCAGCCTCTTACCCTCCTTCCCCACGCCCCGCCCCCTTGCCCGCTGGATGTTCTGGGGTGGGTTTCGGGTATCTCCCTCTCTACTTCCCTCGTTCGCTTTCCTCCCTCCTTCCGTGTCTGCTCTTTCTTCTCTCTGATTGCCACACAACTCTCCAGTCCCCGTTTCCCTCAGCTCTGCCGAGTGCCGCGAAAAACTTAATACCACCGCCTCCTTCCCATTAACCCATCTTTATATTTTTTTCTCGTCCCCCCTACCGCGCCTCGCCGTCTGTCTGCACCCTCTCCTGGGCACTCACAACCTTTCCTCCTTTTTATTTCCCATTGTCCGCGCCGCCTTTTTCTTTGCCCTCCCCAACACAATCCCCTCTCTCTCCAGCTCCACCCCATCGCCGTAGTCTCTCATCCCTATCTCACCCTTCCCCTCACCCCGTCATCCGCCTTACCCTTCCTCCTTAGACATTACGTCCTATATTTTAAAATCGTAGCGAAAGGGCGCCTGCTTTGGACGTGCCAACAATGAATTTCTACTCGATTAGTCCCTAAGTCGTCGTTGTCTTCCAGTCCCCAGGCTCTTCTCTCCCCGTCTTTCTCTTTCCTCTGCATGCCCCCTCTCACCATGCTCCCTTTTTTATTCTGCTCTTTGTTTGGTTCTATCTTATTCTTGTTTTGATTGTCCTCGGCTGCTTTGTTTGCTCTGTATTGAGGAATTTTTCTCCGTGGTTAAACGCAGAGTTTTTAGGACGTTAGCTAGCTTTAATTATTTATTGAGTTATTTCCAGTGGTCCTGTTTCGCCTCTTTGGTGGGTTACTTTAGTTTTCATTGCTAAGTTTTCAAATTTAAGGAAAAAGAAAATCCATAAAGTTTCCAGCAAAAACACTTTTTTGTGTCTGAAATATACTACTGTATTCTGCGTAATGAATCGTTTTCATTCGCTACCTGTGATTAGGATAACATGTTCGCAGTAAAAAGTAGTAAGTGAAGTAAAATCTCCTAAATACCTGATTAATTATTGTTAACAGTGTTTCTTAATAATTTGAATAATCATGATCACTACTCATTGAAGGTGATGATATCGGTCACTTGTTAAGACCGTTTAGTCGGTGGAAATTGTGGTTTTTACAGTGCACCATCTGAATGAATAACATTACCTATTTGAAAATTTCAGATTATGTAAGTTTTAATATGACACGGAAGATATTATTTTCATCCCATGCAAAAACTTAATAATTGATGGATGCGATGTAAATGGAGAGATGAACTGCCGAACTGATTGGTACATAAATTCTTTCGTTATACAAACGATAAGCTACAATAATAATCAACGAGATACTGATTTACCATGTCAAAATGTAGATAACTTGCATCCTCTCCCTCTCCCTGTTCCCATATCCCACCCCTTTACATCGCTGGTGTTGCAACAACTCGTGTGGCAGCTCGAAGAGCCATAAGTAGATAAAAGCACCTTAATTAGAAGATAGATATTTTAACGTATTTCATGAGTTTTGAGCCCTCAGGTCTGTTGATATGCAGATGGAAATTCGGAAATTATTTGACGACTTCCTTCGGTGCAGTGAACATTTATACCTGCACTGTAGCTGTACACTGCCCTCAATTAACTCGAAGTTATGTAACTCCTACCATTTTTAAGTGGCGATTTCAAAATATTTTATTCCATTTTACGAAATGTGGCATTGCAGAGATTTTGCTTAGTAAAACACGTGCACTTTTTAGTGACAAGTATCTTAAAATTGTGGAACTCTTATATTTACCATTGAACCACATGTTGGAATACATGTGAGAAAGAACGAATTTTAAATTCGAAATATTTATCTTTTATTGAGAATAGAGTTGATTGGTAGTGGGGCATTGCAAGAAACAATGCCCAATTTCCAATTCAATGATGGGAGGTAGGTAAAACTTCTGTTGGTTGAAATCGGCAACTGATGAAAATAAAGGAATCGTAGAAGAAACTGATTGAATGTGACTCTAAAAAATGGTCTCGGAGTGCAAGCGAGTGGAATGGTAGGAGAATGGAGACTGTTGCGCCGGAGAGATGGGTAGTCGTCTCGCGAAGAGAATAGAACGTGTTGAAAGAAGTAAAGGAAATGTTAGGAAAGAGGGGTGGATCAGAGGGGTGGCGGGGGTGTTGATGAAGAGGGTGTCACGGGTGAGCGCGGGTGGAAGGGAGGGGGGGCGCTGCTCGGGAGGAGGGAACCAGCGGAGGGGAGGAGGAGCGAAGGAAAAAGAATCTGGGCTTAATGTCACACGACTCTGGAAGTGAAGTCGACATTACGGCAGGAGTGAGTTTGAGTGTCGTTTGGTTTTAAAAAGGAGGGGGGACGGGGATCCGACTCCTGCGGGAGAAAAATGGGACCTAGGAATCCCAAAAGGGTTGTGACGTCCTATTCCGAAACACACAGCGGTAGGCCTTTTACGAGGGTTTATCATCTCCACACCGGCCTCTTCATTTTTTAACCTCCTCACTCCTCCCTTCTCAAGTATACGACTTGCATATTTTCTCCGAAAAGAAGATAAGTATGCAAAAGATTGGGAGCTCCCCGAATAATCAACTCTCGTTTGGAGAATTAGCTTAATCGAGCGCACTGGAGCATTTATAAGTGGCTGGCGTAAGTCGGCGTTGTTTGTCGAGGCAAAGAGAGCGGAGTTAGTGTGCAGTGTTACCCTCCTTATTCGTTCATGATCTCTGTACTTAGCAGATGGCCATAAAAAGTAGTTTATTATTACGTCATCTTCGTTTTGCCAATTGTTTGTTATGGCTCACGCATGTTTCAGTGAGACCATTTGTATGGACTAATTAAAGCTATTTCTGCCAATATAGATAATCAACTGATTGCTGATATGGCTATGTATATCTTTATTATATACGTCTAAGTATATCTTGATAATAGAAAACCTTGTTTTTTGGATCAGAAATTTATCACTTCACCAAAAAATAATTGTGTAAAAATACGAATTTTACTTTAAAACATAACATACCAAGAAAAAATATCGATCATAATCAGATCCATCCTAAACTTCATTCTTGTACCAATTACATCGCTTTCATCACCTTTACAAAATCATCATTTTCATAATACCTTGAATATTAATTTTAAAAATATAGTCGTTGTAATTGGCATTGAGAATATTTTCAGTGGTGGCATATGTTTTTTTCGGTCGAGTGTATCGTGAAAAATAACTTATTCTTCGCACATATCCCATAATATAGTTGAAGGTTGCAATTTCTGAAAAGAACAGTTTTATTTGCAAATTTAATAATGGTTTCTCAGCAAATGGTGGAATGTAGACATTATTTAAAAGGAAAAAGGAATTACTTGCTTTCAAACGTGTCGTAATTCTAATCTGAGCTACATTATGCGTTTTCAGTGTAACCGCAGCTCATTACCTAACCAAAGCTACTAATCTTCTCCAGTCATCGACATTTGCAAAATTTCGGGCTTGCAAATGAATATGTAGTGAGGATCATTCCCAAAAATCTTATTTTCGGTCATATACAAAGTACCTGATTTATGTCTGAACGTAATTACAACCGAGAAAGATAAGGCTCTGCATCGCGATCAGTAATTAATGAAGGCTTGTCACCTGGATATGATATCGTCTCCTGGTACTAAACTGTGTTTTATAAAATTATTTTAAGATAAATTTTAACCAAGGAATTCCCTCTAGGAGAAATTGATGATAGCTTTTCTTCATAACATTTGAAAGTTTGAAAACCGCCCTTGCAAAATCACTCTGCTGATAAATGATATTTTCCCCTCGTGGCTGGTGGTGATTTTTATCACGAAATCTTAGAATTGGATGTATTAAGAAAAGTAGGTCGCAGTAATACATATTATGTGATGGTTTTCCATTCCTTATTCACCATTCTGCGATGAAATTACATTTCAATTTGTTCCATACCTATTCATTTTGATGCACTTATCGTTTTAACTGAGCTGTCGTCCATGTTATTGGAAAACTAATATATCTAGTCGCCACTTTTTCAAGTGTGTGAATTATACTGTACGCTTTTTTCATACAACACGGATAGTGAATGTCTCCAGTATTTACGCCCAAAACTCTCTTATCTGTATTTTAATTTAATAGCACGCTCCAAATGTGTGTTACAAAGAAGTGCTTTCTTACTTTTAACATTATGTTTCTAGCAGTTAATAGGCTCTTCTTCTGATAGAATAACCTTTGCTATCATGTTTACTATTTCGTGTCAGGCCTAATGATATAACAAATACGGTTGCCTGTAGAAGAATATTTACCGACGAAAGTGTACCGCTAACTTCGTGGCACAGCTTTGAAGCAGCAAGTGGTAGGTTTTATAATTTGTGACACTCGCTTACGTGATAAAGTAAATTAGGTTTTTAAGTATCAAAGAGAAATTTTTTTAGGGAAATGCGTAGATTGCAATGATGTCTTAGAAGCGATTGATCATGGAAGAGAAATCCTTCCGTCTGGTGCAATTATTTCCTCGAGAGACTTGAATATAAGCTAAAATTTCCGGTGGCGCATGGTATTTTTCCCTCTT
The DNA here is from genome assembly GCA_963169105.1 of Ceriagrion tenellum. Lineage (NCBI taxonomy): Eukaryota > Metazoa > Arthropoda > Insecta > Odonata > Coenagrionidae > Ceriagrion > Ceriagrion tenellum. Next base: position 160,229,892 of record OY720632.1, read on the forward strand.
GGAAACATTTTCCGCTGCGATCTTGGTCTCAGGTGGATGACTGTTCGTGCGTGCATGTTCGCGGGACATGGATTCCCGTCCGTGACACGATTCCGTGACCTCTCACCCTTGTCTTGAGAGACCTCACTCTCCAATGAACAAAAAAGGCAATTGTTTTAAGGAAAGATTGGACGGCGTCGTGATTTATTTTCCCAAATCCGTTCCGATTTGGTGGAGTGAGTCAAGCGTTCTCTCTCTTCCACCTCCAAACCGAACGGCAATAAATTATGCTAGGACCCCTTTCACTGTGATTACCGTTCCTGAAGTCTTCGGTTGTGCACTTTTACATCGAACTCTCACGCGATCGAGCTGTCCGCATTTCAGAATTTCCGATTGTGGTATCCATTGTGATGAAGTTTCTCGTGATGAATTACATTTTTACTGTCATATAATGAGGAGAATATGTGCCTGGTGATGTTCTTTGCCATTACCGCTGTGAAAAATAAAAAATAAATAAGGTAACGAAGATGAAAGTCCTTTTGTTTTTTGTACCAATGGTTATGAAGTAACACCAATACCATGGTGTGAACTGATGTCACTCTATAAACTGAAACATATCTATGTTGTTTAAATAATTATATGCTCCGTGTGATTACTCCATACTCTTCTCGAGTTAAGTTTTACAGTAGGAAATAAGGATTAATTTATTAATTTATCTTTCAAGCGTTTACCGATATGGTTTAACAGGAATATCGTTTAAGACTCCAATAATATTTATGCTTCATAAATGTCAGAGGTCAACGATATTCAATAATTTACTAAAATATAGTTCTGAGCCCGGGGTGGTAAGTGGGAGCGGATTTATGAAGATAAATGAATGCATTGTTAAGATAGAAGGCGCTAATAGCCACTGAAGTAGCGAAGTGAACTCTCTCACTCATCATACTCTCTGACTCTTATCATAGTTCAGACCAAATAATACAGTTAAATAATTTTGTCTTGCTGGTAATGACGCCTAGATGATTTCTTTAATTTTTACTAAAGTTGTATTTTTTGTTTAATTGCCGCCCTCTTTTGCTGCGATTAAAGTCAATCGTTTACTTTTTCAGACCATGTCATTATGATCATCACATTGGGTGTTAAATTGAGACTTTTCAACTGCAACGATTCCGTCGAGGCAGCTGAATGGCGCATGAGGGACTTAACCCTAGAAGCAAGTTTCTCGAGATGAGACGAAGTAGGAGAGACGCGTTGACGCTTTAAATAGAGGCTAATGGCCTGCTTCCGGCAACACCTCTGCCTGAAAAAAAGAGGAGTATTTCAAAGGAAGAAGTTTTCCAATTTAGACATCCACCTGACGATCAGTCCTCCCATTAAAAAAATGGGAGAAAACCTAAGTCTCCTTTTCCCGTCTCAAAAAACTTTTTCAACTTGATTCCTATGCTGATGAGAGGTGGGGGGGAGGTTGGAGGAGGAGTTGCAATATTCGCATAAAATAGTGTCCTCGAGATAGGGAGTGAGAGGGGGAGAGCATTTTCTCCAAGTCGAGTCCATCGCGTTTTGAAATTCTCAGTCGCTCAAAGTCTTAATTCGTTGGCATTAGAGGAAGCGATCTAGTTCTTATTATCGTCGAGAATACTGCTTTTTTACGTGTTAACTAGAAACAGACAGGTTTTATTTTTTTTGTAACTTAGTGTGACCTCGTTCCGTTCTCTCACCTACAGCCTTAGGCTGTTCGTCCGTCACGCGTGCTCGTGAAGAAGATCACGTGACTAGATCTAAGCTTCGTGCCTCGTAGTTTTTTCCTCCTCTAGGCCTTGTCCGTCCGGCGCCTTCCCCGCTTGCCCACAACCTCTACCCCCCTGCCGTCCTCCCGATTCGGGCCAATATCCACGGCCTTGTTCAACATGACCGGGGGTTTGTATCAAAGGTATCAGGTTGCGGTGAGCGACATTGACGTCTCTTAAAAAAGAACAGATTGAGAGACGGGCGCGATCCAACTTAACACATCTTCCTTTCCAGCAAAGTGAAGGGGGAGGGAATCCTTATACGTCTCCATGCGCATCCGAAAGCGGATGGGAATTCGTAATTAAGCCGTTTCGCTGCCTTCCGCGGTTGCCAGATGTTACAGCGATCTCAAATGAAAAAAATTGAAAAAAAACGGGTGTTGGGCGTTGGAAAAAAGTGAAATGGAAGATAACTGGTTCAAGTGTGTGTAAGTCTGACGACGCATGAATGGAAATATTGGTGGAAAAACTCTCCCGTAATAATAGGTTACGTTGTTTTATCGCCTTTGCTAAAAAAAGGTATTCCCTTTCGGCCTTCACTTCATGAAAATTGGGCGTTCGGTTGTTACCTCTCGTAACACCTTAAGTTCCAAGGGTCTAAACGGGAGGAATATGTTGTCACTGCGCCAAGTAAATAAAGGGAATAAAACCATATACAATAATGTGATATTAATTGGGATCAATGAATATAATTTAGCGCGATTTAGGTGCTTGGTCTATTGCAATTGCAAAGTTTTTTCATCCGCCGCGATTGACGGTGAAGAGCGTTCTAATTACGAATTCAAACAGCGCCATTATCTTTACGGAAGATTGTTTTATGTTAATCTACTGACTACTGACATTGGAAGTGCTTGAAAGAAGTAAGGGATTCCTGTACCGGGAAACGAGCCACGTATTCTCTCCTAAGGAACATAAGTAGACACTATGCAGGATTCCCGAATGTTTTTCTTCTGATGCCTATATTTTTTCTGACTATTGCATAAATTGGGACGCATTTATTGACTCCTCGAAGGAAGACTGATGCTGGGGATTTCATGCTGGTTGACGTTAGCTGCAGTTGAATTTTGTCCGAGCATTTTAATTTCAATGACTGTGCACGACCTTATAAGTATGCATTGAATAGTACATCATGTAAGAAAAACAACCATCATGGGAGTCATGACTATATTTTTTTATCCTTTTAAGGATTTTAGAGGAATGATGAATCTGATTTCAAGAGCTTCTGAGAAAATTCCGTTGCTCTTTTTATTTATTCTTTGAATATTCTTCGTAAATTGTGCGCTTAGTTCTAATTACGAATTCAAACAGCGCCATTATCTTTACGGAAGATTGTTTTATGTTAATCTACTGACTGTATTAGTGTGGTAGATTTCTAAACTATAGTAAACTAAGAACGAGCATAAGGATTCTGTGTGACTATTTCTACGATGAATTAAAAACATATTTGCTTCTTTTTAAATATTCATTGTTATTTGATGCATAAATTATATATGCAAAACATATGTCCGTGCTAGTTTTTTTGCCAAATATGGAGGAATTTATATTCGAACGCTATTAGAAGGGACAGCTTTACGGGCATAATTTTTGCTCATTCAAGTTGCTTGACAGAATTTTAGATAGCCATACGGACAGCTACTTTAGAACACTTCTGGCTCGAGCAGCGGGCAATGACTGGGAGTCAACTTTGGCGTGGAAGAAAACCAGGAAAACTAGTTTCACAGAACGCGCAGCCTGTCAAAAGCATTTATAGAAGTAACTGTCCCTGACACGCATCCGTAGTCGGAGGAAACTGATGATCGTGGGATAATAACAAAATCCCAACCTGGATTTCTCATAATTTCATTCCTAATTGTAACACTGAAGTCCGTTTAAATTTATTTAGCGGTATTAGCTATGGATGTTACTACTAAATTTCATATTTAAGATTCCGCGTCGTACGCGAAATGAAACAATTATTAGTTCTATCAACTAACCGTAGTCAATCTTCCTCCTTCCGCTCACTTCAGCTACAGGAAAATTTTGGTTGCTTTTCTACTCTCAATAACAACACTCGCGTTTGTTAGACAAGAGACCTTTTAATCACTTGTCCTGACTGCATATGTTACATGAAATCAATATTTTTCCCAAAAATACATGACAATTCATTTGTATCACATATATTGATATAATCGTATATATTGACATCATGTATCATATATATTGACATTCTTCAATATAATAAATAAATACCCTTGAGTACGCTGGGCACACACAAATAGAACACTTGCCCATCAACAAACATTTAGAAAACCTGACACTCGTGGGCGAAACATACACACATAATAAATAAATACAATTCGGGACAATTGGTCCCTCTAAATACCTTACACCAAGTGTTGTAAACAGTGAACGTCGCCAATCCTTACAGAGCCGCAACCAGCGCCTATTCCTATAGATTTCCCCGCTCTCTGCTGCTCCCGGCTATTTTCTGGCTGCTACTAGTCCCTCCGGATGTCGACCCGCAAATAGGACAAAATTATTGAAACACTTATTACTCGATTATCACACATTGATAAGTTATACTTCTTCTTTGCTAGTTATCGTATAGCAGTATGCAGCACTCGGGGATTACAGACCGAAACAGAGAGAGACACCGACTGAGAGACACTCTACGTGTTTGCGTTCGCTTAAATAGACGTTTGCTTCCCCATTTTTATTGTTCTAGAACAAAGATTATATACACAGGATCTAGAACTTTCTGATTGACGCTCTCCCTCTCCTCGTGTTTCCGGCTTCTAGAATATTCTGTTCATTGTTAAACTCCCAACGTGTCCACTAACTCCCGCCATGTGGTTGCCAGTATGGAGGAATGCCTAATATTACAATTTTATAAATATAAATAAATAGCCTTGAAATTGAAATACCGATACTGTAATGATGCAAAATCAATATAACTGAATTATCTGCGTTATTCTACATTTAATTTGGCTGCCGGGGTTTCAAAAATATACATAAATGTTTTGCATGTTACCGCAGCTCAGACGTGAATTCGTAACATAATACTAACTTTTAATATTGAATACCAACTGGTATTCTTATCTTCAGGAGTATCTAAATTAGTTTACTGGTTTTAGGCCTATATTAATAATACTTATTGGAAATCGAACCTAGATTAATTTTCAGGGAATAATTTGCGTAATGCTAAAATGGAATTGAGGTTTAATATACTTCCTTGTATATCGTTTGCTGTTCAGTCATTGATTTACTTCGCTTCAACGGCTTTACGTTTATTCCTTGCCATTAAGAATTTATTGGTACAGTTCATGTATCCCACAGGAGTGAATGTTATCCTCCTTTTATAAATTGTAGAAGATTTTGGTTGTTTCCCTAGCAAATTTGTAAGTACTTTAGAAAGAATTGAATTTGTACTTAATGGCATCCCAAGGAGACGTGTGATGGAATATGCTTTTATGAGCCATGGCATCAGATATATTGATAGTGATATTTGTAAACATTTTTTTGGCCTCTCCTTCTATGATTAAACTTCATTTGGCCTCTCCTTCTTTGATAAAACCTGGCCTTCTTTTTGATTTTGCCTTCCGTTCAAGAATACAATGAGAGGGTCAAGAAATTGGTTAATCGACGATATTAAATTTAAAACTATATTTTGAAAATTTATTTTAATGGTCAACTGGATACTTTCACTTTGGTGTATATTTACGTAATTTTCTCTCGAATACATACTTTTCCCTATAATATACGATTTAATATCTCTTCATGGGTGGGTACTGTTATTTTTCAACTAAAGTCTCATATTTATTTTAATGCACAAGTAAACTCCAATAATTCAGGCATCACTTTGTGGAAGTTTATAAGTTTTCGTTTTTTAGTACCTGACAATACCTCAAGTCGGTGAAATGCGTTGCAACATATAAATAAAAATCTTTGGAAAATTACAATATTATTCCTTATGGATGCTAATACATAAGCTTTGATCGATGCTTTTTAAGAGATGATCACGCGTATTGGGTAATAACCAAGACTATCCACATTTATCTAAGGAGGATAGCATTCACTCCTGTGAGATAAATTGCACTAATCACTTCCTAATGGCAAGGCATAAACGTAAAGCCGTTGAAGGGAAGTAAATCACTGACTGAACAGCTAGCGGTTTACATACAAGGTAATATATTAAACCTCATTTCCATTTTAGCCTTTCGCAAATCATTCCCTGGCAATTGACCTAGGTTGATTTCCAATAAGTATTAGTAATCTAGGCAAAAACCAGTGAATAAATTATCGGATTATCTCATTCTTTGTGTCAAGGGACTAATATCATTTAAAATTTATTGTACTGAGCACTTCAAGTTTTTAATGCTATAAAAATATGTACGGCATTAAAAATGAATGATAATGATGAAACCCTGGCAGTAACAACCGCGTTTCTCAACCAGACGCGAGGTTCTGCAGTGAATCGAGGCTTCCCTTACCAGTGCCTCACGTTGCATGATCGACAGGCTGCGGGATATATCCAGTTAACAACTCCGAAAACCTTGTTTCACATGGTGTTCCTTTCTTTCCATTTTCATCATCCGGCACGAGGAAGGGGAGGACCGGGGGGAGTGGCAGGATAGGAATCGGGTTGTATGCGGCAGGAGAATAGGGCGGGGGAGTTAAGGATTTGGAAGGGAATTTAAAAAAGTTAGAGGGAGGTGGAGGAGGAAGTGATTAAGGGCGAGGGGAAGTGAGGAAAACGAAGGAACCCGTAGCGGTGAGTTTGAAGGGGGGGAGGGCGGGAGTCACGGCGTGGGTATCGGAGGTGGGCGGTTCGCTTGTGGGATAAGTCAGGTGGGACGGGTCGTGTCGGGGGAAGGGGGATTTTGAGGAGAGAAACACGGAGAGATATGGAAGAAGTGGGAAAGGAGTGGAGGGGAGAGAGAGAGAGAGAGAGAGGAGAGATTGGATATAAAGAACTTCATCGAATACATGCGACGGACAGGACTCGCCTCACGTCCGACAGCTCGCGTGTGCTTACATCAAAGCGGGGGATAGACTCGCAGAGCACGCTCCCTTTCTCTGTTTTACTTCTCTCTCTCTCTCTCTCTCCACTCCTCTTTCGCTCTGTTTCATTCTTTTTTTCAAAGATTTATTAAAAAAAGGAAATAATACACCAGGTAGTCCACCCTCCCCCCGCTCTCCCCTGAGATCGTCCGCGAGACTCCCTAATGGCCTCCTCTCCTCCTCACCTTTCCTCCCCTCGCCTTTTCGTGTGCATGAAAAATTCGCGGAGCCTTTCAAATATTTATCTTGCTTTCGATAAATCTGTTCTGTTTAGCCGGGGGAGAGGAGACGTGTGTACCTGACGACGTTTCCTCAATGTTTATGGGAGCTAATTAACCTTTCGAATTCTTTTGCGTCATTTTTTTATAAATAACTCCTCGTTTGAGGAATTTTCTTCAAAAGAGATTCGACGTGGAGGGATATCGTAAATTTGTGTATTCGGAATGCGTATTTCCTCGAAATGAAAACAATTTATCGTTTGGGTCAAGCGATTTTTTTTATTCAAACTGTCCCCTGGTTATATTTCACGCGCGCATTTCACGACAGCGTTCCCTTTGCCTTTCTCGTTTTCTGAATGCAGTATTTTCGGAACGAAGAAAGCGATAACGCAATTAACATGTTTGAGCCATGTTTCTATGAAACATAACTTTCGACCATAAACCCCATGGAAACAAAACCGTAGTTTGATATCTCCTTGGCGATATTTGACCAAGGCTATTCCGAAGTTTTAGTGCAAATACCCTCGCATCATTTGTTACGACTTTACACCGTGGTGTGACCCTTGTGAGCGGTGTTCTAGTAGACTTTTGATGAATCATAAAAGTGTATTAATACCTGAAACTGAAAGTTTTTCCAATTTTTTGGCATCCTGTCCCAGGAATGTGATATATAAGATGAGTAAATATTCATTAGCCGTTTGTCATTTCACAAAAATCCTTTGTTAGATAGTTTTTGGTGAATCTAAGAGTATAGGTAATCAGTATTTAACCTAAATTAGAATTGATATAAATATCGTTTTTTGTTTTAAAAAGTTTTTAGTTAAAAGGCAGAACAACAACAAAGAGGTGGATTAACTCTAATAAGTGACTCCTTTGTATTATAGGTAGATCATTTTCGTGGTATCAAAGATGGGTGAAAATAAACTATTTTCCCATCCTATCGTTATTGGCCATATACGCAAAATTTCAGCTTTAGTTGATTTACATAAATGAAAAATTCCTCATTATTAATAATTTTAAAAATATAAATCGAATCAATCTATTCCCATGTTAAAGAATTATTTTGTTCTGATATGTTTCTATCATGCTTTTCGAAATTAGGCCACAGAAGCTAGAGCATTAAGGAAATAATGCTGACTCTCCGTCTGCTGTTAGCAGTTCTCAATTTTCTCCTTTGGTGACAACTTAGATGAATATTTGTCGCTGTTTGATAGAATTTTCAGAGTCACACTGTTGATATATTTAAAAATAATTCAGCATTCTTCCTGAACATTTTCGGCTTATTTTATTATCAACTTATTTTTATCAATTATTTATTGTATGTGTGGTACCTTATCATGACACATTTTGGCGAAAGGTTATCCGTGATTCTGGTTTTCGGTGTGAACTCCTGCTTTTCAAAATATATCGCAAAGCTATCTTTTATCTACCATGTAAGCCTTATTTAGTTTTTGTCCTGCATAGTGCTCACGCCACTTCCTGGGACCTGTCTGGACACCTTTTGGTTGCCGAAAAGTTTTTACTTCAGGGCTCAATTTTGATTTTGTATCTGTCCTAACTTTTCATTGGGACTTTCCTGTGTGAAGAAATTCAAACGTGTTAAATTTAGGGTTCAGATGGTATATACTAAGAGTATAAAACTATAAAACAAGTTTATATTTTTAGCCTAATTCTACGCATTTTTATTCTAACTAAATTCTACTAATAAGTTGAATTCAGTGGATGTAGTGACTTCTGCAAGACTGTCATTTGACCAGTTGCTAGGATGTCATATAGTCAGTCTGATCCAGAGAGATGGTAGTTCATGGAAAGACACCTGCAGAAATGTATACATTTTCTTTAAATGCGAAAGGAAACAAATTCTAGTATTTTATGGGGCAGGCTTTTATGGCGAGACTTTGGTGACCTAGCAGAGCTTTACTGACCTCCGTGTGACAGTCAAAGATTTTTACCAGTATTTTTAAGGGTATTCTTCATTATTGTATCGATTCATATTTATAATTCATCGTCGTCATGTAAGTGATTATCTTGTTCGATAAAATTGCCAATGCTGTTAAATAGAAAAAAATCTCTTCCTTCGTGCATACATATGGTGATAGATGACTGAATATGATGAATAGATGCATTTTTCTCTCTCACTATGGTTACGATAATTCATTTATCAAATTTAGGGGGCAATAGTTTGAACATAATATGTGAATGTTACATAATACTTCTATCTAAAGGCTATGTAGTGGTTCACGGGGTCAAATGAGTGTTCATTTCATATACATCATAATTTGAAACTAATGCATTGCATGCATATGGATAAAAACCTTTGAGTTATACTCTTGGCCAACGTCAATAGAGCTTATTTTTTTAGAGTACTGGACTCAATTCTAAGTAAATTGCTTGGGATAGACTAAATGAAATCAAAGCTTTTAATGAGCTTACATCCTCAGACATCAGGCCACTTTCATGTGCTATATATGCCCAAGGAAGAAGTGAAAATGACTTTAGAAAGCTTTTCCTCCGTCCTGAAGTTTAGGCTAAAGTGAAACCTGTTTGGTGGATTTGGAAAAATAAGCCTATAAAATTTCTAAGTTTGTTGCTTAGAATCAGTGTTGTTCCATTACACTGAATGAATAATTGCACAGAGACTGATGTGACGGCAAAATGGGGAGTTAATCATTAAGTTATCTCGAGTATTAGCGATTGGGTTCACGCATTTAATTCTGCGCCTTGATCCTCATATTAGACTTATTACTCACATCTTGGTAGTATTTAATAATTTCTTCGCGAGTTGCCTTTAGCCTAATGTTTACATAGCAACTGACCCGATTCTATAATCTCTTCACTTAACCGCTCACGTTATTCAGGTTTTTACATCGCACTCTTACATATAAACTTCAATTAGTATGATTTCTAGAGTGTTCTTGTAGTATCATATTTCATAGTATTCTTGAATTATGGATAGTAATTGAATTGGAAGTATTAAATAATTGTAGCAAAGTACAAATTATTTTTGCAATATGGATACTAATATATAATTCCTCTACAAAGTGACGCCTGATGTCGTCAAGTTTATTATGTATTTAAAGATTTCTTATTGTTATAAAATATGTTTATGTGTTACTGGAAAATCATACATGCAAGTCTTAAATGTGCGTGATTCTTTCATATCGGAGTTCTATATATTTTTTCTAATCTGGTGTTCACGTGTGAATGGTTTAGCGTGAATTCTTCCTAACAATGTTTGTCTCACCCTAAAATGTAGGACTTTAATAATACCTGTATCCTAACAATTAACTGTTGCCTCTCGAAGCTTCCAGGCTATGATATGTAGGATATAATATGTGAGGCAAAATGTAAAAAACTGTGCCTTTAAATTGCGATGCCGTTTTTGAGGATTCAGTTTTCAAACAAGGAATTATAATATTAGAACCTCAAGAGTACGAGCGTTAAATATACTGAATTTTAAGTTATAGACTTCATGAACGCTTATGGAATAAAATTATTATTGCCAACAAATTTTATGCGACCTTACCCCTGCATTCCAAAACTGAGTTTTTACAGTCATGTCGTGTGTGCTTCACTAGTTGATCAAGCGATTGCTCGACCAGCACACGCTATGGAGTGAGAGTGTTGGTACTTTACTCGCGTCGCTCTTGACGGTATATTCAAAGTTCTCCGGGAGCCCCTTTTCCCAGCCCATCTTTCTTCCTTCTCCTTATCGACAACTTCAGATATACCTGCTGGAGGAGGCGACTGGTAGTTGTTTTCCTCGATGGACTCGGTGGGGAGGAGTATTTTGCATATCTCGCCGAATCGTCGGAACATGAATCAACGCGAGGCAGAGACGCTTTAAATCTCTCGGCTCACACCCGTTGCGGATGGCTCACGACACTTCACCCTTCATGGCCGCCTCTTTCCTTCTCATATCTCCTCTTATTCCTCCGTTCTCCCCCGGCCGGCCTCCCGCATGACTTCCTTCCACCTTCCGTGACAAGTCTACACCCACGGACTCACCTCCCTTATCTGTCACTTCCTCCCTCGTGTTCTTACTGCCATCGCCATTTTGGGTCTCGACCGGCGTTCTCTCCGTATTGGAATTGTATTCGTTTTGTGGTATGGCGTCGTGGGTCCGATGACTACCTATCGATGATGCCTTCAATTTTGGTGCTGCATAAATGCGTACAATACTTGTTTCTTTCACTCTTTCACGCTGCTTTCCTGTCGCACATTTATTCAGGTAATATTTTACATTTTTTCGGGAGAATGTGGTGTGAATTCTTGTGTCACATCTGAGAAATGCAATAAATCCTTATTTTTACCATGGAAATTCTTGTGAGATGTTCGATATCATGGAATAATACTTAAAAACCATTTTGTCTTCAAACTAATTTTTCTGATAGACAAAAAGGACTCAGTGCATTTCTTGTTTTCGTTTGAAATTGGTGGATAAAACTTAACCATGTGCACGAAATACCGTTAATTCGATGTAAATTCACCTTTAGGTTTTGTATCTAGATCGATTCTGTTCATCTGGTTCAGTGGCGAGTCACGCACTTGATTGCTTAAAATGGGCACGGTTGTTGTGTCCAAACCATTATAAGTACTAACTCACCATTTACAATATAAATTTCCTCAAGATTGAGCTGAAAATCGTTCAGTAAAAATTAATTTATCCTAATTATGTAAATTCAACAGCACGAAACGGGAGCGATAGCATTGGAATGCTAAGTTTCGTGTGGAAATTCTTTACAAGATTATTGAAAAAATATCATATCTAAATGAAATTGTATACCCCTCCTTCAAGCTGCCTTCAGTTTATCTAAGCATATTGTGTTCTTAGCCTCACGATGATAATAAATTATTCACTGTTAGGAGGTTTATCATTAACGCTTCAAAATTAAGTGATGAAGTCAACTCCCACACTTCAATGATCGGGAGAGTTCCCGTCAGTAGGTAATGGATCATATCATCTCTAATGCTTTGTGAATGGAACATCTTATACATTCTTATGGTTTACTTTATTGCTTTCATGGATTATTCTAGAGCGAATATTAAAAAATTGAATTATAATTTAATTTATTACTTTCGTAATATATAGTATTTTATTACTTGTGGATTTTTTGGGCTACTGTCGCACCATTCATTTAAAATGGGTGCTACTAGCACTACAGGCTGAACTCAGGGTAACTTGTATACTTAGGCCTCTTACCCGTCAACATAAGTTTTGCATACCATTTTTGTCTTCAGAAAACTTTTCCTCGCGATTTTGTAAATGATTCTTCCCATAGTTGTTGCCGGCTTCACTCTATCACTTACCCTCTTCCCCGATCTCTTGATTACTGCTCAATGATGGATGCACAATACTGGCAACGCATCACTCAGCCAGTGGCAGGCTTGGATATCATCAATCAATTTCCGGGGTCTGGATACACTTTCGCTCGCTTCCTAGCGAAAGCTCTGAAAAGCCACTTTAGACGGTTAAAAGAAGAACGGATGAAAAATTGAAATTTGTGGAAAAAAAGCTGATATTTTGAAGGAGAAGCGGATATTGGAGGGTGGGGGAGATGGAATGTGTGTGAGGAGGGATGGGTGTGAATCGGGCAGACGCGAACACGGCGTAAACTGATGGCGGAACCTCTCGTTCCCTTTCCGGAGGCATTCGCAAAGTTTTTTAGGGCATAGTCGCTTTGTCAAACCTTGTCAGAGTGATGTGCTTTGTGTCAATTTAGTATTCTGATATTATAGTACTGTTTTGGATCTTTTGTATGCTCAATGGTTGTGAAAAATCTAAGGTTAAAATCATCATATTTGTGTTGTTGCTCATTGTATAAGGTATTTTAACCCTCTATTTCAGGAAGTCTTATCAGGAATTAGATATCTATGCTTCATTCAAAACTTTATTTCCTGATGTTAATTTAACCTTGACTATTGGGATTCTCATTTTGGTGGACTATAAAATTTTCTTTGATTCAATTGGTGTTTGGCAGGAGTCAAAGAGAAAGCAAATAATCTTTACTGTATAGTTTTATAATCGAAAATATATTCCCCCATTAAAGTTATAGGCGGTGAAGCCGTTTAGCCGTCAATATTTTCACATCTTTAGTACGTATAATAGATGGGCTACTTTTCTAGCAGGTCGTTGCAGTTGGTTGGTGGAGAACTACATGTTATGCTCGTCCAAGTCGCTGAAGTACTCTGGCTTTGGTATAATTGGTGTCGTTAAAATTGAGTTTAATTTTTTAAATGAATTATGTGGAATGTAATTAAGTTAAGGATATTCTGAAGACTTCATTTTATCAAGTGGTACTACCTTCGACTGTAATATTTTTGCTGAATAATACATCAAACAGATCTAGGACAAAATTATGCGAAATATAATGCTTTTCCCTCAAGTTAAATATACCTACTTTATAAATGCCTATATTTTCGCTTGAAAGCATATATGTTTTCATTTGATTGAATGAATCCCGCTCATGCATCACTTTGGTGATGACGTTTGGAAGTTCAGTTGTCATTCGATATGCCTCGTATTCCATCCATTCCTCGCGAAATGGTCTTGGGAAGCACTTCTTGTGAGTATAGGTGAGACAAGTGACGTGATTCCTGCTTAGATTATTACGACCTTCCGACGACTCAACGTCTACTCCTCAATATCCCCTACAAATTTTGCGTTTGGTATTCAGAACCGATTGAACCAAGCCCGTGGAGCTTTTCTTGAGACGTACGATACAAATGCTTCACCGAAAGGAAACTTATGGCCATCAAAGAATGCTAAAAACCATTTGTGTTTATTATGGGCTAGTTATTATAGTCCAGCGTTAGTTTTCCCAGGTGAAATAAGATTTGCACGGCTAATTGTCGCACAAAACATGCCTTGAAGGTGATGCGTTTATTTTTTGCTGGAATTGGGCCTCTACGGTGTAATTATCATTATGATGGTCAATTAACAGTTATGGCTTACCCCTTCATCTCGAAAGTGAAACCTACTGATAGACCCTTTTCCGCATCCCTTTGAATTAAAGCGTTTTGCTCCATGCATAGGCAATACGATGTGGTTGCTGTACTTTTGTAGACCTCACAACGGGACTAATCGATTTATTTGAAAAATATTTTCTATTGTCGATATTTTTGTCCCGAGTTGTTTCCTCTCTGGTGATAGTTTTACTTACAGAGTTATATTTTGCTGTCAAACATACTAAAATCGTTTTGATGCGTTCATGTGTTTTTGTGACAAATTGATTTCCTGAATATTCACACACTTGTTGTTTATAGTTCTCTCAAAGTTATCACGTGTAAAACCTCCCCACCTTATCTCATGAGAGGACAAGCGGCGATTCCTTTGAATCGGCTTTTCCGTAAATTACCTCGAATAAATATGGTAAGAATTCGGATTGATGCCATTGTACTAACATATTTCAAGTTGTGAGTAGTTTGCTATGTATTCCACAGTTGACTATATGAATCTCTAAGCCTAATCTGCATCGGTTTTATGTATATAGGTGGTGGTATCTTTAAGTACTGTGGAGATGTCACATTTACTGTCCATTTTTAAACAGCTTGACCCATGACTGATTGATTATGGCGATAGTTAATGAAACTAACCACTTTTCAGCCCTAATGTCGGGTAAGAATCACTGTTTTTTTATTAATGGAGCCGAATGTGGTAAAGGTTACCAGCAGTCTACAACAAATCGAAAGTTGAAGTGTTGTCGACCTCCACTTTCCAATCATGCTCGTGCTCCAGTGATCCTGATCCATTCATTAATCCATCGGCGAGGTTCACTATTTTTCTTCTTGTCATTGTGGATTAGTAACAAATGATGTAGCTCTTTTAAGTATTTTTAAACACCAAGCCTTGCATCGGGGCTCGTAAATAAGATGCTTTATGAAACGCAAGAGAACGATTCGTTTCTCAATGGAGTGTGGATTGACAAATGGTCTAACGGCATGAAGTTATTGCACCGTAATTGACATTACTCACCTTCAAACACAGTTAAATTTCCTCTCATCTTTTTTGAAAGCCCCTGCCTCCCGTATCGGTCACACCTTGCATTGGGTTTCGGATTCTGGAGGATTTTTTTTTAATTACTAGAATGCCTTGCTGACTCTGTTCAAGTGTAAGTTGAAATTATTAGCTGCTTATGAGTTATTAGATCATGTAGCTTCATTAACGACACTCTTTTTTCGATAGCTATGTTTTCCTGATCCATATTATCCTGAATGGGAAGTGCAGCTGATTTTTTGTTCTGCCCCTCATAACTCCACTCTCCTATTTATGAAATCTTGACTAAAGTAAATTGACCTGAATCAATGGTCTATGTACTCAAATTAGAGTTAAAATGCTCGATAAATCGATCAGCTATAAGTCAATCATAATAATTTAGCTTTCTAGGACAAAGAAAACAAGGCTGGCCCTACAAGTAAGTAGATCTAGAAGCTAGTGAAGCATAAAAATTAATTGTGCAGAGCCTTTGTTACATTTGAAGAAATTGGGCGAAGAAGTAAATATATTAGAGATGTGATAGCAAAATACCCGAGTTCACGAGTAGGAGAGAATTCATGAGGGGAAACTTGCGTTTCAACGTAAAGAAAAGGCTTTTGAGATCTAAAATAGGGCATGGCGTCGAATGGTTCAGAAAATTGGTCTCTTAGAAATAAGGATGAGAGTCAGCTGCTGGGCTTTGAAATGAGGGTGTGGAGGAGATCGGAGAAAGTGCAATGCATAGAAAGCAAGATGAACGAGAAAGTCCTCGGCGAGGGGAGAAAGTTACTGGATAAGTTTTGAAAGAGGCAGATGGTGTGGTGAAACAGGTAATAAGGGGTTAATGCTATTGTACGTAATAGAGGGGAGACTATTGGGTCAGCGGGGATGGGGATAAATGAAATTACGTTTAATGGACAGGATTAAGAGGAGTGAAGCACATACCGAGCAATCACGCTACTATAGGTTAATAATTCTCTCTTTTGTTAATTCTATATAATCCGACAGATGAACCATGATAATAAAACCAACTATTATCTGTGCTCCAATGGGACCTTTGTCCAGTGACACAGCTGATAGTACCAAATTGGTCGCATGTCGGTAGATTTGGCAATCCGAATTTTGGATTCCTCGTCGAGAAAGGATGATGTGTTTATTGAAGGAATGGTTTGATATAACCTGCGCAGGTAGATCGTTGAAAAATAATCTGATGATTCAACTCAAAGGAGGTGTCTGCCAAAAAAGATTTTTTTCAGTAATTTATTTATGTATTTTTTGATGTATTCATGAGCAAAATAAAAATAAAAATTTATGTATACTTTCAGAACTACTCTTTCGAATTAGTCGCCGTGTTTCAGACCATTGCTTGTTCATTTTCTCATAAATCTAGCTCATTTCTCTCGCAAAGAAATATTGGAAAATGGATATTTTTACCTAAAATTTGTCTGTGTATGTTAAGTAGAGGGCAGCGATGTAAAGAAAAAGAACTCGCCTAATTTTAATCCCAGACAAAAACTCAGCTTTGCTGGGAGGTAAAAAGAAATAACTCCCTGGTTTAATCATACGCTTAATACAATGATATATGTCTGGGATATATGCACATAAAATGAGACTAGTTTTCCCTTCAGTGAAGTTAGTGTGTAAAGTTGTGAATTTTAAGCACTTATACAAGTGTGAATATTAGTCCATAAAAGACATTGAAAAATAAAAAAAATCCCCTCGCTTGTGAGGTTTAATATCTGTCACAACAACCTGATTATATTCAGGGGACCTATGCAAATTACGGTACATCTGCCAATGAATATTTGGATGCGACTTCCCCGTTGTAATTCGTTTCATGTGTTTGTTAATCTGTAAAATATTAGCCCATTTCACTTGTATTACAATTCAAAGACTGTGTAGGGACCATTTGACGATTGTTTTTGACAGGTATAATTCTCTAAGAATAATTGACATTAAAGATTCGTTTCTTCAATCACTCACTGTGATATAAGGTTTCCATTCGTCTCGAAGTACCAAATAAAAATAAAAATTTGCATGTCTTCGTATTCATGTGCCCGTTTAAATTGCCTGCATGTGTTCGATGAAGCGACTGATCTTGGTAGACGTAACGATCAGATTATAATTCACCTTTAAGAATTGAATCGCAATGTGTTTCCAAAGTGGATACGCCGAGGTAATAGTCATTCATATGTGCCCATTCGGATAAAATTTCATGGTTTCGAAAGTTATAAACGGGACTAGAAGTTCTACTTCCCCCATCTTCTCGTGTAAACATTCTTGTATTTACCTGGGCGGTTTGGTCAAAACAAGGGTGTAACTAGAAACTGTCAGCCTACAACTTTTTAGTGTACATGAGCAGAATATGAGACGATATTGAAAGGGACCGCGCCTCTCAAAAGTACCGACTAAGCATCCGTGGAACGACTCATCACTCAAAAGAGTCCGGCCACTTTAGCGTCTCCCATCCCCGCCCACAAGTATTTTTGGGGTCAGCGAGACCGTTTCACGGTCACTGGAGCCGAGAGGGGGTTTAGCGTTTTGCGTTGTCTCTGGTCAGTGGTCAGCGCACAACATTCGTTTCGGGCGTGGCGCTACGAAAAAGCGGCTTCCGGTTCGCTTAAACTCATGGCTTGCTGGAAGGGAATGGTTATTAGTTAGGTGAGTATGTGTGGCGAGCGAAGTGGGGGGGTGATGGAGTGCGGGTGGATCCGCTCCTCTTAAAGAGCGAAAGTTTTTCCCTTTTCGGTATAATGGATGGAATTACAGCGTGCGTCTGTTTGTCGGTCTCCGGTGGTCACACACAGACGTGATGGGGATATGGCTATGTCAACTCCTGCGGTCAATAAGGTCTCCCTGGCCCCCATCCTCTTTGCTCCTCTTCGTCTTCTCTCACAGTCGTCGTCATTCCCACCGCTTCCAGGCCGCCATTCCTTTCATCCCGTCCCAACAGCCTCTCACTCTCTCTCTCTCTCTCGTACTAGATACTCAAACTCCCTCGTCCTTCCTCCTCGCCTCTTCTCCGTGTTTATACAACCCCTTAGGTTTTTCTCTGTGTGCGCTTCCTAACCGCGGGCTCCGTGCCCCTTACCTTTTGTCCCTCCCTCCACCCGTCCCTCCTCCCTTCGACTCTTCTTTTGGTCCGAATCTTTACCGGCCACAATTTTCCGCCGTGTAAACACGGGTAAAGTTTGGATGTTTGTCGGTTGATCGATTGCTGTACCTACCGGGCCACATGGTCGTTTGTGTAAGCGTCCATTAATCTGGGATGGAGAACGGGACGGTTCAGGTGCCGAATGTGCTCGTCTATATGTGAGGCCGGAACTTAGTAGGAATGGTAGTCAAATAAATCTAAGGTAGCGCCGAATCTGCACTCCCGTCCACCTTGACCACGGTGCTCTCTTTTGAATGTGCGTGAGAAAAATGCTCGCATATCTTGGTTAAATCGGTGAATACTTTGGGAAACGAAATGAAATGTCCAAGAATAATGGAAATTTAAAAAATTGCACTTTTTTTACAAATTTTCATCGTGTAAATTGTCTCTTCCATATCCGGTGCGGAGTAAAAAAGAGTTGGTTGCTCTTAGAATTTGATCAACTGAAAACGGAGATCATGTGTACTCCTGTAAAATATGTAACATTGTCGCGTAATTCGGCTGTACAGGTGTGAAACACTTTAGGTGTTCAGTTGTATGACGAGAGAGGTAAAAGTTTTCCTGCATGGCTAGCTCTGATAACATTATTTAGCAATTAATAATTGTGTGGTGAAGTGTACAGAATGAAAAGAAATATGATAACAATGATAAAATAAGAAATGATGAAATATACAGATGAGTAGAAGAGGAAAGAACCATACGGAAAACCATAGAGAAAAGGAAAACAAGATAGATTGGATACACCTTGAGATACAATGGGTTTTTGAAGAGCAAAATTGAAGGCAAAATAGAGGGAAAAGTTATTAGAGGACCAAGGAATAAGTTCATGGACCAAATAAAGAGGAAATATGTAGCAAAAGATACCAGGAGGCAAGGGAACTCGCATCAGATAAGGAGGGGTTGAGGGCTGCAGTCAACCAATCTTAGGATTGGACAACCAATGATGATGAGTTATATATCCCCATCCTGTGCCAGCATAGTCTTTCGGTCACAGGCAACTAAGGTTTAATTTTCCATGCAGCAAATGAAGTTGTCGAAAACGAGCAAAAATAAGTTGAGTTTGTTCTCATGACAAAACGTTTTATGTCCAACTGAAAAATATTGTTTACGTTGTGGAGTTTGGGCCTTGAAGGTTGGTATTTTAGCTCTTCCATAGGATGGTGGTACTTCCAAATTGCAGGTGTAGAGTTGCACTTCGTGATGGCTTCGTAGACCGAAACGGGTCAAAATTGTTAAATTAATTACGTGGGAAACCTTCCGTATTCACCACATTAACTTAATGGAGACTACTTATAAGTCAAGATACGAAACGCAACTATTATGATAAGAAAATTAAGAAGGAATTTTCATTAACCCGATACTGATTTATGTTTCGTTGATTTTTTTGTGAGTCAAAGATATAGACTATTATTTAAGTGCCTAAACTCTACTTCAATTGATTTTGGTATACGTGAGAATGAAGAAAATTTGATGAAATCATTGATTTTACTAATTTGCTAATGCTTTCTATAATTCGAGGATGGCATTTCATGCACGGCAGTCATCTCATATGTATTGAATCATTTGTGCGTATTCAATCGTCTTTTTAAGCTCAAAGTATTTTAATCGATGAGAATATGATAGGCGTATACACATGTTAAAAATTCGGCAGTGTGCCACGTCAGTTATTTTGTGGTTCTGTTCAGTCTCGGGCAAAATATTTCGCGCGGAATGCAATCACGGGAGCGGGGCGGGGGCATGGGAAGAGGGCGCGAAGCGGAGGGAGAATCCTCCCCGCAATGCTCGTTTCCGTGGCTCGAGTTGATTCTGTGCACCATTCCGAGAGCTTTTCGGCCTTCCTTATTACTTTTCCATCCCCTTCCATGGCAAACATCAATGGTGCAGCAACGTCCATCCTATAGTCCTCTTAGTCTCTTTACAATCTTTGCCCTCACCACCGACATTTCTTCCTCACTTATTCCGCGCTGCGTAAATATTTGGCTCGTAAATCACGCGACGAGGCACCGAAAAAAGATAGGCTTTGGAACACGCATGAGTAATGAATTTGGTTGTATCTGGCCATGGATTTGAAATCCGTGAAGGAGGCTTACGGCTCACAAAAGGTCGTCCCCCCGAGCTTCTATTATGTACAGCATCCAGCGCCGCCGCAAGAAAGGACAAGACTATTCTGGTAATCCCCGGGGCGACGCTCTCAATAGGGCAGCGTCGGTTGATTTACATTCTTTGTCAAGAAATTATGTGTTTGTTCTAGGTTTTTGTTGCTTTCGTTTCGGGGCTGTATTGTTGTGGGAACAGGATGAACAGCGAGGATTAAAATGTGCAAATAACGACGGGAAATCATTCTTCATACATTCGACCGTACGGTCTAGATGATGGAGGGTCTTATGGGTACCCTTAATGTTTGTGAATCTCCATGCGAATAATGAGTACCTATATCGTGGGAGTAAGTCCTCTGCTAAACAGGGATGGCAATTCTATGATTAACACAAGTGCTGACGAGCTTTGGAGTTTTGGTTCGGCATTAGTCATTTGAATGCTCCAAAAACTTAAATATCATTTAATATTTCAACTACCACTTGGAGGATTTTATATTCTAGAACAAAGAAAAACCTTTCTGCCTATTTCAACTATACCCTGTGATCGGTACATATTTATAGTGCTGTGGCTTCATCTTGAAAGACTGGAGTGGTGCAGTCGTATTTTTTCATAGTTAAAATTATATCTTCAATGGTTTGCGAGTTAACTTTGTGGAATATTGAGTACATATTGAGATGAAATAAGAACACTTTGTAAAAATCCGTTGTAAAAAAAAGTATTGTCCCTTGAGAATAATACGAAAGTGTTGAAATCGGTCGGGCTTGTACCATTAAAGTTTGTGTGGATTTTAACAAAGTGTTCTTATTTCTTCTCAATATTCAAATTATAGTTATCTCCTTGCATTGTACGGAAAGCGTTCATTATGATGTAATCGTTGTTGTAGATAATCACGTCGCGGCGTGATTACCTATTGCACGGCAGATTATTGCCGTAGAAGATACTAGTGGTTCAGTTTAAGATTTAAAAAATTGTTTTTAATAAATATTAATGCCAATAATGCTTCATTTATACTCTCTTATATTAATTTATACTCTCTTATACTCATTTATACTTTATATTTATATATATATGTAGCTGTAACATGACGATATTTTAAATTAACAACGAATGTTTACCTAACTCACCAAAATATACTGTAGTTGCTTTTAAAGCATATTTTTATGAATTTGTTGTATGAAAAAAACGTATATGCTATATAAATATTACTCGTCTCTTTTTACTGACCAAGAATGAGCACGCCATTTATTACTTGGAATGTATATTTTTAAAATGATTCTTTTCCATATTATGAGAGTTTTTTCCATGCAAATTATCTCCCCGTTGAAAGACTACGCTTTTTAGGTAGGAGAGGGACTGTGTGAATATTGCAAGTTTTTAATTTATCGGCCAACAACATACTTATACTGAGTACATTGAGTTAATCAGCTCAAGCCCATTGTATGTGTACAAGTGTGCAATTGGGAATAAACTTTTTACCAAGCGATTGTGATTAACGCATTGAGTACCCATTTGGGAAGAATTTATGATTAAATTCAGTGTTAGGAGCCATCTTACTTAGTTCATTCCTCAATATTATATTCACGATTAAAACTGGTCACTCAAATAGAGTTGTTCTCAGGATGCAACTTTGTTTGTTTGAACAACTTGTTTAGACTTTGTAAAAAAGTGAAAATTATTTACTTGGTTATGCTTTGTTTAAATAATTCCAATGGCAACAACTGGTTGTGAAAAGGGAAAGCTTAGTTAATCTTCTTAGGAACCTGAGTTCTCACATGCCATTCCTAAACACCTCTATCGCGGCTTAAAACATGCACTGAAAGAGAAGTCTCAGTCTTGTGACCTCACTTGTGTGTATAAAAGGTTTTGTCGGGCATTAACATAAGTACTATTTTTCTATATACGTCAAAGACTTATAACCAGGTGGAGAGCTCTGGAAATGCAGTGACCTTTGTACATTTTGATCTTATTGAACTTCTGTGGCTTGGTGAAAACAAGGCGTATTTTGTGAGCCAAGTGGATGATGACAGAGCTGAGAAAATATACCTCCCGTGAGAATTGTTTTTCTTTGTTCGATTTTCCAAAAACGAGCCGCATTCACTTCCTTCCTTCGTCTTTGTGCGAAAGGAATTAATTTACTTTTGAAAATCATCCTATCTGTAAAATAAACACGTAATGGATGACCAATTATTCTCACCTTGGAGGAAGTTTTATTTGAATAGGATGTACCTGGACCATTATACCATAACTCTTTAATTGACCCTTGGATTCTCAGATTCCATCATCCACTTTTAACTTCTCTCACTCGGAACAATCATTAATCTGATAGAATGATTCCTTTCCGTCATTTCATGGCTTTTGTTCACGCATTTCGTATATTTTTATGGGAACCATTTTAAATTCTGCACCGTAATTTACCGCGCCAACGAAAGCGTACCGCTTGCCGCCGCTATAATGGAACCACCAACTAAGACGCTTGCTATCCTCTTTCAAAAAAGACTCCGGAATTGGTTTTTCCTTTGTTTAACAGCGCGTTTATATAGAATAAACGCTGGCGTGTTTCGGGTGATGGGCAATTAGTTGAGTGGTTCCTTTTGCGTCAGTTTATCTTCCTAAGGAAGGAGCGGAATTTTTTTCGAGAATTTTGGGCGGGAGAGTTTGGAGATTCCGGTGAATAGACCTCTCGTCAAGTTATTGACCCCCCCACCTCTTTCCTTTCCGTTTGATCTGTCTTTTCGCCTCCGCGGGTGTTCCCAGCACAAGAAAACGAAGAGAATGTGTGTGTGCGTGTGAAAGATGGGGAGCGGACCGATTTCGATTGTGCGAAGGAGTAGAGGAAAATAATGAAAAAAGAAAGACGATATTATCGAATATGAGAGAGAGAGAGAGAGAGAGAGAGAGAGAGAGAGAGAGAGAGAGAGCAAGCGTTTCCCCGCGAGAAGGAGAGTCGACTGAGAGAAGAACGCGTGGCGCTTGTCGCTCGCTGCGGGAGTCGGATCGATGGCCCTGCCCCGAGTCGGGAGTCCTAATCCGGCGGTCATCCGCTTCCCCCGTCGCGGCCCTGAGCAGTATTCTTTCTTCCGTCACGCTACTCTAATCGCTGGCGTGTACATGTTATTTTGTCGTGTTCCACGTTTGAAAACTCGACGAATACGAGACGGGAATTTGGTGTTTTATTTCTACTGGGTCCTTTCCTTTACGAGCGTGAGCAACAGCACGAAATGCTTAATTGGCCCACAGGAATCGTAGCCTTCCCTGCTTTATAATGAGATCCAAATGTTATGTTGAGGCTCTTTTTATAATAAGCAATGCATTTAAAAATCATTTCTCAACTTATGAACCGGCGGTAATTTCCTACTATCTCTTCCATTAATGAAACGTCTAACATTCAGGACAACACTTTATCGTTGAGTCGACGTCAGCTAGAGTTTAAAGACAGTATTAAAAATAAATTCATCAAACGTTTTTAGGTAAACAGTAAATATACTGTCAAACAAGGCCTTAGAAATACTGAGTCATGTCTTAATGCATATACATATTTGTTTGACTCCCCCCCTCTCTGGACTGAACAGTTTCCTGCTTGAGCTAGTATTCCAAGTAACCCGTGTGAAGTCACCCTCGGATTTTCAAGGCCGATTTCTTACAGTTAGCTCGATACCCAATTCCTAGGTGGAAATAGTGATATTAATTTTTTATTCAAGCTCGTTACTCCTGGATGTCGAAGCCTGCAAAACTGATAATTCGTATAGGTACTATCGGAGATGGAATCGCGGATGTCGCTCCGTCTTTATTCTAGTTTAGTTGTTGATGGTAATAATGTAAAAAATATAACTTTATGCTTGAATTATGTTAACTTCATCGACATGACATCAACATGCTGATTGAAGATCATTGTTATTTCTTAATATAATGCAAACATATTCTGTAAATGTTTTTAATAGTGCTGCGATTGATTTAATATCCTAACTTGTATAGTATACTAGTCCCTGAACATTGTCTTGTTTTTTGCTCAGTTCGGAAAATATTGTCGAATGTCTTTCCTTTTCCTTCACTAAGCAAGATTAACATTAAGAATTGAGCATAGTGAGGAGGGGTGAACATTATTGCATGCGCCTGCTTATCTCATCATATACAGGATTTTGCGTTTTATTTTAACTGAATGTAATTCCGTGTTGGTGCATTGCATGTTCACCCGCTTTAATTGGGGACAGGGCGTCGTGTTTTTCCACACTCGGCGCCCGAAACCAATAAATCTTTTAAACTCATTAGAAATTGAGGTCAAAGTTTAATTGGAATTGGCTGGGTTTTATTCAAAGCGAGTGGTTCGCGCGCCAATGAGAGAGAGGGGTGATTAAATGGCATGTTAGGATTTAATTCTGTTGCGTTCGTGATTAACATTTCAGTTAACACGATAAAGCAAATTTTATCTCCCGTTTTAGATACACGAAGGGATATCCGTGAAATAAAACGTACTTTGAGCT
This sequence comes from Ceriagrion tenellum, assembly GCA_963169105.1. NCBI lineage: Eukaryota > Metazoa > Arthropoda > Insecta > Odonata > Coenagrionidae > Ceriagrion > Ceriagrion tenellum. Next base: position 160,254,620 of record OY720632.1, read on the forward strand.
TGATGTTTATGGCTTTGCTATATTAGGGTGAACCGCACTGATAATAGATCCTATATAATCGGATCTACGGTAATCTCTACCCACACATCTCCGTTTGTTTTAGCTCAAAATTGATTTCATTCTGTGACCGCGTGATTTTGCAACTTTCCTCTCATGCGAACGACTTATTAATTGCTTTGGATTGAAATGTGGTTTTGGCATAATATTTTAGTAAAATGAATGGCAGCGCCACAAAGTTGACGGCTGTCGGTGAGGCAAGTGGCTGATGCATAGTTTACACTGTGCAGATGCGACTTATCGTCGACTTTTGCGATAACTTAAGCATATTCTGAAAGTGCAATTGATTACTCATGTCCTTGTTTTTTTATTTGAAATACATTTATGGTACGCTACAGAAGTGCATATATGCATATATAATCAAGGGAAAAGTCGTGTGAGCATATGCCAGCATCGTTGGTGTGGGAATACTAAGACCTATCATTACTTTTGAAATTAATTTCATGGTGTTGAGTTTCTCTTTGTCGTGGTGTCTGGGATTCTTGCCTCTCATCCCCGGGGCTCGTGTTTTAATTGCTGCAAAGGTGTAATATTTTCGGTGGGATCCCGATCCTTGATTTGGTTGCACTTGGAGATCGCATCAAGTACTATACTCCATTGCTTGAGACGGCTCACTGTGGGGCCTTTCCTTTAGAATGAGCTATTGCCGACGCCGTATTTCTCTCTTTCTTTCCTCCGTTCCTTAAATAATCCTACCTAGTCAAGCTCATCCGCATGCACTAAATAGGCAAAATAGTATTTGTTGGTGGTTTTTGTAGTTTTAAATGGAATTTTTGAGCGAATATCTCTTGTGGCAGATATGATTTTAGCTGCAATATATATGTGGATTTGTTGCCCCTTCTTCGTTTCCTTCTCTGTTCCCACAAACGAATGTACTCTCTGGAGAACACGGATTATAAGTGATGAGTCCTCGACCAAATGTGTTATTACGCACCTACCTTTGGTAACTCGTCAGGATATAACATTATTTCCTAATCCTTGCGAGTTTTCCGTTCCTGATGCCGTGCTTGATAATCAAGCTCTTGCGGTACTCGTGTTAAAATTGAGTTTGCAAGCTCGAGAAGTCAATGAGAAATTGTCTCGATCGTAGAGTATTTAAAAAAAACCCTGCGGCAGATTAAACTTAATTACCGTTGTAAAGAAAAGTATGGAGTGATTCGGACGGAAACCACTTATCTTTATTGCAATCAAACTGTGGCGAAGGCGGGCGTTTCCAGAATTGGTTGTCACCCGTTGTGACGCCAAGCTCCGCATTAATGGGTCAATTTATGCTCCGCCGAGGGAATGAGGCCCTCTTTCCTTCACCTCATCATCCACTCGGGAGCCGTCGCCATCCTCCGCCGCTTTTCCTTTCCTTCTGTCCCAGGGAGTGGATCTTGAGGAGACAGAGATAGAGAGTGGGAAAGGTAAGAGAAGGAAAAAAACAGTTTTTTAGACTCCTCCCGAGTCCATCCATCCGTCGGAACAGCTTTGGTGAAAAACCTCGACTATAAATTTTCCCCTTTCCCTTGGCCATCTTGTTGTTTGTCGGAAGGAATCGACGGGGAGGAGGAAAGGTGGCCGATATCCCGAGGGAGGGAGGGAGGGAGAGAGAGAGAGAGGACGACGGCGACTATAAGCCCGAAGTCGATATTCCTGCGTCTTCCAAAAGGGTTCCACTTGAATGAAACTTACCTCACCTCCGATGCCATTTAGGGAGGAAGTTGAGGGAGAGGAAAAAAAGTGTGGTTCGGGGAGCAGGGATGGCGTCGATCTCCCACGGCGAATCCCCGATTTCCCTCCCATCGCCATGCACGTCGTCCTTATCTCCTTCCAGTCCTCCACCTTTCCCTTCCTCCCTTTTAGTCTTCCCTCCTCCTTTACGGCCCTCCTCCCCCTTCCCCGAGGGCGGAATTACCTGAGCCAATAAGGCCTGGTCGTCGTCGGCTCCTTAGGAAACGACAAAGGGCGATCTAGGCCGCCTTGCTTTTCAACACGCTCCTCATTCCACCTCTCAAACACGCGGCAGCTCATCGGGAGGAAAGCGAAGGCAGTCCTCCTCGTCATATTGAAGGGTGAGGAGAGGGGGGGTCGAGGTATCAGCGGGTACTTCTCTCTGTCCTCTCCAACCACAAACATGCGCGCATAAACGCAAAGCACGCCCGTACGCATTTGCCCTTGCCGGCCGAGTTTTGGATTTTTCCCTTCTGCTATGCACTTCTGCCCGCATTATTCCGGGATGTGACATAAATACCAGTTGAGTGCGGTGCGCATGGAAATTCCTAGGTAGGGTAGGAGGAAAAAATAGGAGGGATAGCGCGAGGAATGAATAAATCATGAATTCGATTTGATGTTCCAGTGACCAACAAGAATCGAGTGTTCTCCGATTACTCGTTCATGTAGAGGGTATTGCTATGAGTCTAATTGTGAAAGTGACAAATCGTTGATAATTATACGGTGATATGGCGTTGATCGGGAAAGTCATGGATGATTAGGACAAAAAATAATGATAGGCGAAGAATGTTAAACGTTTCTGGAACAAACGGCCGGCGTTGAGCAGTGTGAGAATGTTATAGAAGCCAGTTAAGTGAACAAAGCTGGAATCTCAGAGTAATAATTAGTAAAACAGAGCTAGTTTTCACATGGTAATATATTAAGTCGGTGATTTCAATTTTTTTAGGTGCTTTTAAAATCCAACGACGAAACCACGGAACAGGCATCGCGAGTGGTATGATTGTAAGTAAGCACAAAATTACTTCTCGTGCGGAGATCTGAGTGAAGGTATGTGTCACTGTTTCCCTGGTTTGTCCCACTACCACATCGCCGTTCTCCCTTGGTCAGAATATTCATGAAATACCTAGTGGAGCCATATCTCTTCTCCTCCTAGCAAACAGAGTCCATTTTTTACTTGGTTGCATGCGATTCTTAATTCCGATTACTTGTTGGCAAATAGGCATTTGATTATATGTTCATCCCCTCTCTCCCTCTAATTTTTTGCCTTCCAAAGCAATCGCCGAAATCTGCACGATCTCTTTTCCCGGAATCCACGGGCGTACATTTTTATGGCCGCTTTAGCACCTCGAGCAAAGGAGAAGTGGGCAGGACTTCTTAGATCCTCTCCGTCTTCGTTCGGGAGTGAAGGGAGGAATCTGATGGAATAGTGAAGGAGATTACGGATTTGGTCTTATATTTCTTTGGCGAGGGTGGGAGAGACGCATGCTGTGGGAGGGAGGAGGTAAGGGGGCCTAAGGGAGGGGAGGCGGGCGGGTGGAAGAACGGAAGGTCGGGAAAAAAGTCCCCATTCCCGCCCTTTCCCCCCACCACCCCCGAGATTTTTTCCTTCTTGTCACCTGTGTTTGCAGCGGCATCGGAATACAGAGGAAGATAACAGAAAGCTGTGTTGACAAGGCGGGAAGTAAAGGACAGAGTTGTCGTTTGGGGAGAGGCGGTGAGGAGATTGGTGCGGTCGGGCGGGTGGGGTTTAAGTTTGGGATGCGGCCGAGTTCCTTTTCCTTATTTTTTTTCTTTTTCTTTCTTCCTCCGGGGCGGGGGGAGGAGCGGGGGAGGTCGTGAAGGAAGTTCTTAGGGAGGTCATCCCCTCATTCCACGCAGCACATGAGTACACACTCACATACTGGCTTTAGTTTGACTCACCCGTTCTCAGTTTTTGGCGTCCTTGCTGTTTCTTTTCCTTTTCTACCCCTCTTTCTCTCTCCCAGCTTTCCTTGTTTCCTATTCTCTCTCTTTTGTCGGTACTTTTGTCATTGCCCTCCCTGAGTGTTCGATCTGCTCTTCCCCTATCTCTCCATGAGATTTCTTTTACGGTTCAAACTTTCGCTTTTATTTTTTTAAGGGAAGTGTCTCCAGTGCCCACCTTACGTTTAGGGAATTGACCAATACTATTGAATGTTATGGGGCTGGAGAGAGGCGTGAAAGATCATTGGCTTCGGAATAAGGGAAAGAGGATGGATGAATATAAATGAGAGAGAGAGATAGAGTGCGATGGAAGACATCCAAATCTCCATAATTTCATCTAGTTGAAGTGCTTCTCTGGTTGCTAACTTGTCTCAGCTAACGTCTGCTCTTGATCTATTTCACTGACTCTGGCGCGGTTTTCTACTTGCCTTAATTTTTTTCAATGCATTGTTCCTCTTGTGCTGAAAAAAGTGTCTAAAATTTATCCTGCTTCCAAATTAGATGGCGAAAGGAGAGGTATGATCTATTCGAATCCTTTTTTCTCAGAAACTAACTCCAACTTCTTTAGACCATTATGTCTCTTCTTTGTCACGCTTTGTTTTGAAATAAAAACTCTCATCTCTACTTTTCTGATTTTATTTTATTCTGATAGTGAAGGCATTAAGGTGATTCTTGGGAGAATAATCCTCTCGTTTTAATTGCCTAAAATTACGACTCATAGATCTTTGTTGTCATAGTTCCCCGACCTTAGTTGTAGCTCATAAACCATATTTCAAATACGAGAATATAATTTTTTGTCTTTATATGAGATCAGAGGTTTATTGCTATCGTTATTATTGATTTGTATCACATTTGGTAACCAAAATCCCTGATTTGTTAAAACACCTTCTCACGATGCTTTTCTGGAGATAAGCACACATTTATGTAACTCTAGAAGATGCTAGAAACAGTCTTTAAGCGCGGGACATAAAATTTACGTAGATATGATGCGATATCATTCTCATCACGCAGTAGGAACCTGAGTCTTAAAATTGGCGGACTTAACTTTCCGTGTTGAAGTAAATCTGATGAACACTCAGAATAAATCATTTTATGGCTTTCAAACAACTCTGTAGATAGCCCTTCTAACATTTATCACGTAGATATTTAAAAAAAATTGGGGGAGTTTGAGGGACTTTACGTAGAAGCTGTTAGTGACACTGTGTTAAAATCAAGTAATCATCAACAGATACTCTTGCACGGCTGAAAGAAAAGCGTGTTCTTTTTTTGCAGGAATATTTATGAAAATAAAAACTCCTTTGAGCTCCGAAATATACCAAGAATACGAGTGAGATAAGGAACATGTTTATGTAAACGAATTCAGATCATGAGGATTACCGAAAACTGACCTTATATCAAGCAATCTTCTAAATCCATCCGTTGGTGATGAATGCATGCGATTAAAAGTAGACGAAAGTCTGGGTTTAATTTTGAACCCCAGCTTATATTTGATGGAGTTGCCTATTTGTGCATTGCATTATTACTCTTCATCGAGATCATGAATCATGCCTGATTTGACGTCACATTAATGGAAAGTTCTTTGAATTTTTTAGGTGACTTAGATTACTCAGAGATCAGGTTGGTATGCCAGCGTCTTTGCATAGATTTACTTATTTCAGAATATTTATGAGGTTTAATCATTGTTTCCGATAGTGAGTGTGGAGGAAAATGGTTTCTATGATCTACTTAAGGTAGTTTGAGCGAAACATCATTTCACCAAGAAATCAATGAAGTTGGTCTCGTTTTAAAGAAAAAATACCCCAAATTTCCTAAGATATTAAAATATCAGCCCCTCACTGTAATACATTACGAGATATTTGACGAAATATACCAGACATTTTATATGGGAAATGGTAGGTATTTATACTACAGAAAGACATTTAAAAGATAAGGAATTTATAACTAGATCCTATACCTCGACAAAAAACTAACAGTGTGTCGTGAATATGTTTTCTCAACTATTTTTGAAAATAAATGATATTGTCACCGCCGTAATTTTTTCAGGATCACAAGAAACCTTCCGTTATGAAGGAGTTTTACCCGGGGGATCGGGTTGGTGTGGTGGCTAGAGTACTGGCCTACCACACGGGCGGGTTCAAATCCCTGCAACGGCGGATGTTTTTCAGAGGAAACCCGATCCCTACTTGAGTGTCTTGTGGAGGGAACTTCGAGTACAGTACTCCATCTGTCGGATGAGACATTAAACCGTGGTCCCCTTGGCGTCTTTCGTTAAGAGCAGGCTAATGCCGACGCCGGGTTTCTATCCACCCTTCCTCCCTCACCTGTCTCATATGGCGCAAATGACCTTAGCCGTCGGTCGGCTCCCCAAACATCCAATCCGAGTTTGAAACGTACCGTACAAAAGAATTGAGTCAAGTTAAAGACTTATGCGGTTATTTTTTTTTAATTGCTAAGAATTTCAGTCATATTAAATTATATTATTGCGCCATTGATAATTCAGTATTTTATTCATGCTTCCTACAGCTGCATAATTTAAAACGTATAATTCGAATATGGTTTCCATTATGATTAGGGTTCTACCTCGCTCAAACTACCTTTAGTTCGTGAAACGTATAATGAGTGATCAACCCCACCATTTGAATCGTGAGACCCCTTTAGTGGATCTGCTACGGTTTCAAGCCAGAGAGCGTCGTCCCCCCAACACTTTTTCGGAGCATTTATTGAGGATTTGTATATTTTTCCACCGCTGTGATTTCTACTTGTGCATGCCCTTATGCATGAAATAAAAAAGAGGGAAGAGGGGGAGAGAGAAAGACTGGCAGGCGGAACGAGTCGAATCCGGAGCAAGAGAGAGAGGAAAAAATGTATATATATATATATATAAACATATTCTCGCATCTGAATTTCCTCTCCAGCCAGCCCCCCTTCCCTCCCCCAGGTCATTGTGACACGCGGATTTTGAATGACGACGACGACGTAGCCATCAGCGTCCTCGCAAGTGGTACGAGCCAGAACACAAGAGGAGGGGGGCGAGGGGGGCGTGGCACACGGTCGAAGGGTGAGGAGGAGGGCCTTCGGGTTGGGAAGAGCGGCGGCGGCGGCAGCAGGAGGCGGAATATCAGAAAGGAACCGCTGCACTCGGGAGGAAGGGGTTCGTGGGAGGAGTGTGTCGTGCGTGGAAGGGGTTGGAGAATAGAAAAGTGGGAAGAGGCGAGCGGGGGAAGTGGGAACATTGAAAAAAAAGCGAGTAACAGCATGCAAAGTTGAGAAGCGCTTGTGTGTGAGTTGGATTGGGGGAGGAGGGAGTGGATGAAAGCGGGGAGAGGAGACACATCTTCACGCGGAGACTCGAATGCGTGGGTGCGCGTGTTCCGCGAGCGTTGCGCGTCGTCAGCTGTTGCGATTGGCACGGACGTGTCATCTCCCCTCGCTCGCTCGTCCTCTTCCCCCCTCCCCCCCCACATACACATCTCTCCCCTCGGTTCAACCCGCCTGCATTCCCTCCAACCCTCCACAGCTCCCCCCTCCTCCCCACCAACCCGAACAAGGATCCTTCGTCCTTTTTCCCTTCCTCAATGCTGCATCCTTCTGCCTTTTATGCGCACGCTATCTATTTTTGCTCTCCCTTTCTTCTACCCTTCTCTGTCGTTCATTTCTCTCCCTTTTTCATACGCTATTTCTCCTCTTTCCCTTACTATCCACAGCTCTTTTATTTTTTATCTACTTTCCTGTGGATATTTTCTGTGTACTTTCGTCAAGACTGCGCTACGTTCCGTCATTCTCACTAGTTGACTTGTAGTTTTCACGAATTTCATTGGTTTCACTACAGTATGCAAATATATTTGATTATACATAAAATTTTGTACAGATACTACTAGAGACAATGCTCATTTTAATGCGCAATTGACCTAGACTCAATTGCAAACTCTCTCTTTCTCACTTTTCTCTTTCCCATCCACCTCCATCCATGACTTTCCCAACCCACCCACGCTCTGGCTCTACTTCGCCAACTTTCCATCCATCGCCGGCAGAATAGAGACTCCATCGCACCCTCTGCTCCGGTCAGTATATCCCCCATCCCTCTGTGACACAGAGTGGACGTTTTCCTGACCATATGTGAGAGAAGAGCTGGATGCGTGAGGTGGGTTGGTGAGGGGTGTAGGGAAGGGGAGACAGGGGATGGATGCGCCGCACCAGGGGCCGCGGATGCTCACGAGGGACGCACGCCGGCCTGGAGGTGTGGAGCCTTCTTTTTCCGAGGGGTCGAAAAAGCGAAAAGGCCGAATGCGGAGGGGAATCGTAGCGAAGAGATTGACGTGCTCCTGAGAGAGAGAGAGAGAGAGAGAGAGGGAGGGAGGTGTGAAAGAGCTGGGAGAGAGGCGACGGAAGCGGTGCGCTGTGGGGAAAACAGGAAAGAAAATAGTAACGGCTGAGCGGGGGCATTTCACCGCCGGAAAAGGCTCCTCCTCGCCACCCCCTAAAGGCATGCAGATTGCATAAACGAGGGGTTACAATATGCCACGTCCGAAAAAGGGACGTTTTTCCTCGGGATTCTCTCCCGGGACTAGAACCCGGCTTAATTCGTATCTCTTGCCTCACTCTTGGGCACTCGGGCTAAGCTGGGGGAAGTGGCACCATCGAAGGTGATGTAGCCGAGACGCTCCGGATTGACACTCTGCTACCACCGTCCAACCCCTTGGGGGAGGCATGAGCGTAATGGAACTACTCGCGTGGGGAGGATGAGTATTGAGGGGTTTGGAGAGGAGCTATTAATGCTTAGGAAGCCGGGAGGGTGTGAGGGATGTTATGGGCATGGGGTTTAGGGGAGGATTGTAGGGGAGGGTTGGGGCGAGAGTGCTGGAGTTGGGTGGGTTAAAAATGTGTGTGGGTTAGTGGGAGTCAGTTATAGAGAGGGGGTGCGGGCGCGAGGCACTCGGGGGTTGAAAGAGAGAGGGTGGTGGTGGTGGTGCTTGGCAGGGGGTGAGCAGAGAGGGAATGGGGTGGCAAAAGAGGGCCAAGTAAAGAGTCCAAATGAGAGAAGGCGTCACGTGGGAATTAAAGTGAGAGTTTTCTGGGGGGTCGGAGGCTGGGGGTGGGGGCACTGCTGTCAGGAGGGGAGAAAGAAGGGACATGGAATGGTTGACAAAGAGATGTGAAATAGAGGGAGGATTTGGGTGGCGGAGGGGTGGGGATAGATTGGAGTCCGATGGGAATTGGATAGGGGTGAAGATGGGTGTGTGTGTGTGTTTGCGGGGGTGGGGGGATGCCTGGAAGACTGGAGCCGGAGAAGGGAGGATGGTGAGTGGCGGATGGTGGTGTCGGTAGGAGGAGCGCCGGCCCAGAGTATTGGGATGGCAGAAGGGAGGAGGATCGGGAAGCACTATGGGGGGCGGTGTAGGCGGAGTGGGAGGACAGAAATGGACAGGGATTGTTTAATTATCGATTCCAGTACTTCAGCTTTCCTCCCTCCTCCTCCTCCTACCCTTCAACCATTTCGCACCCCCTGCCCCTTCCCATGCCTGTCCATGTTTCCGTGCCCTCTCTCTCTCTTTTCTGCCTCCCCGCGCCCCCCCCCCCGCCTCTCCCCGATCCCGAAAGGTGTCCCTGTCCGCCCCCAATCCGCCTCCTCCAAACCACTTTGCATGGCAACATCTGCATTCCCTCGCGACGCCTCTCACTCACTCGCTCGCTCATTCCATCCTTCTTCCCGCTCACCACCCCCCCCCCCTCGTCCCGTCAAACCCCCCTTCGCCAACTATCGCCATTCCTCCTCTCTCTTTCTCTCTTTACCTCCTCTTTACGTTTCAATCTCTATTTTTCTCTTTCTCCATACCTTTCTTTCACTTCCTCCTCGCTTTCCCTTACTTTTTTCCTCTCTGGTAGCATTCCCATCGTATTCCCTTCACAGCATGCTTTCTTTAGCCTGGGAGGTGTTGGGCTATGATTTATTGTTTGAATATCCATATTATTACGAATTTAGATTTTCTTACCATGATCTGTTGAGTTATTGGTGGTTTGTGATTGATATCTTTTTGTTGTATCGTCTGCTTAAGACTCTGGCCGCCGAGAGACGTGAGAAAACAGTTGTGGAAGTAGAAATATTTGAAAAGAAATATCGAAGACGACTAATGATGGAATACACGAAGCAAATCATGCGGTGAATTAAATTAAAACTAATGTAGGAATTAAACCGTTAGCTAAGAGGTGAGTGATGCGGAGTTATGTAGTAAACCGATCTGCAGCTGATGATGATAATATTTGGATATATTCTATATTCTACTGGGAAATCTATCACGTAGTAATGTATCTTGCCATGGATACGAACAGTATAACTGCTACGAAAATGCACGTACGCCGCAAAAATATCCTAATACCTTATTGATGAGTAAGAAACACTTCCACGGGTTGTATTTGCTGGCACGACGCGTTTCACCACACTGTGGCATAAACATGTGCTAGGTTCTTCGGTCAAGGTCGTAGGTATATAGTCTTAGACGTGCCAGTAAATAAATTTGTGGAAGATTGTTCAATGTTTTTTATTCATCATGATTATTGACAACTTCCACCAAGTCTAGCGTGATACGGTTAAATATATCCAAATACCTTTCTGTTATGGAATTTTATTTGAGCTTTTGGCCAAAAGAAAACAGACCTTGCTTTGAGGAGCATTTTCTTGTATATTGTGCTATATATAATTACAGGTAATATCTCATGAAAATTAGTTTGACTTGCAGAAATGTTTACTCTCTTACCAATAGAAACCTCCGTGGTAACAAGCCATGGGGTGAAGATATGAGGCATCGCCAGCTTCGGATCATTGTGAAGGCATGCTTCCCTTCCCAGTATTTCCCATCAATAAAACCGGGCCAAAGGGTGTTTACATGGGCTAGTAACTGTGCTCGCCATCAAGTCACTTTCGTTATTTGTACAAGCTCTGTTCGGAATGGAGGTAACCAAGTAAAAGGGATTTATAATGTAATTGGATAGGTTATGGGCGTAATAGTGCCGCACATGTTTTCAAGTGGTCTCGGAGTTTGATGACATAGCGGCTCGGTTCTTTTCAGATTTTTTAAAGACGGCTCTTATAGGTTTAGTGCACCATCTAATTCAGGACTTTATAATAATTTTCTCACATTTTCCCTCGAAGCAATGGACCTAACTAACTTTAATGAGTATGTCGGCGAAAATTTCGGCAGTATAACACTTGTTATTTCAACCACCTTGGGTCCATTCTTCTCCTCGCCGGCCACGATCTCTTCAGTCGCTGCCGCCCCTTTTTTATGCCGGCCCTTCATTCTTTGTTGCATCGCCGCCTCCATAAAACTTTTAACGGCACACCTCTCACAGAAACTCTCTCACCCCCTTTTTTTCTCTCCGCTTCTCTACTTAACACCTCTCACTTTTTGATTTTATTCTTTTAATTCAATATGTTTCTCATTCGTCCATTAATGATGTTCTCCAGCGACTTTTTATCTCCCCCTATCTCCCCCATTCAGTTCAATCTTGTAGGCACGATGCTCGAATTTGGTACTTCGATTATTCCCCAAACAACACTCACTTTTGGAGTTTTTTTCCGTTTGGCTCTTTCTTTCCTCGAGACCTAGGTCTACTCACCTTTCTCCCAATATTGGTTAAATAATGACCTTTTTCGTCTTACTTATTTGATCATGGTAGCAACAAGTTTTTCTGACGCTTGGGAAAGAGTGGAGGAATTCGGTTAAAGTCTTGGACGATCCGCCAAATACGTTCAAAGCAACTGCTCGGTGAAACAGTGTTACTATGGTAAAATGTATCTATCCAAACGAGAAACAAGCAAGCAAGCCAGCAACGTTAATGCTTTGGCATCGTTACAGGTGACCCGAGTTTAATGTTGTCTCCGACTCTCGAACGTGTACTCCACTAATGCGAGAAAAAATGGGTGATATATATGTATAATACGAGTGATGGTTTAAAAGCCTTCATCTTTCTAACAAATATTCGGTCACAGCAGGACTGTACCGGAGCATCAATAATTTTAAGTACTACTTCGGTATAGGGAGACATAATAAGAGAAAGGGAAAGCCGCCGAGGAATACTGAGATATAGGTATTCCAAGAACTAATGATGAAGGAAGAAGTGCATGGAAGTAAAGTAGTTTGTGTAATGGAGAAGCTTGGACGGGAAATTACTAAGTATACGCTTTCCTGAGGCCATGGACATAGGAGATTTACCCATTGGAGATGACCTGGTCTACATCAAAAAACTTTCTATAGGAATGGGAAGACTTGAGGGATTCAGGTAATCCGGAAATAACTTGCCCGTCACCACAGCATTTGGATGCTGTGGCGAGGAGAGGACGAGAGACCATGCACTCACAGAAAATACGATGTCCACGCGATGAATATCCGCCATTCGTGAAACTTTTCATTTGTTCATTGATTAAAAACACTGGTGTCTCCTGACCTTCGCTTCTCGGGTTCACACAATACACTAAACTTGTTTTGGCCAGTGTGGAAGGTGCTAATTTTGTGGCATGCTAACATTGCAAATACGAGCTAGTAATTTCCTTTTGATCACTGATGACAAATTTTCTAGCTCGTCGCTTGAACTTGCAGCTAGACAACCTTAGCCCTTAACCTGCAGTTAACCACTCTTAAAACTGAAAAACTGATGACCAATTGGGCAGAGGAGTACAGTGTATATGAAGATAAGATGGAAGTGTGAGATGAATGTAATATTATTTTTGTGCTCACTTAAATTCATGGCTCGTTTTCCGCATGCGATCTAAAACTAGTAATGATTTCCAAAGCCGTAGATTTGCTACATTATCGTGGCCCAAGTGTCAGAAAATTAGACAAGCATCCGAATAGTCTTAAATCTGGGGGAAAAGTTGTTTCACGAGTCCCACCCCACCGTATCCACTGATCCATTTCACTGCGACTGTTCGCTTTCATCCCCCCCCACGCCCCACCTTCATCCACTTCCCTCCCCCCCTTGGCCCCAAAGCCCTCCAATCCTTTCTGTTTACGCGAATTGTCTTCGGCTGAAGAGTTTCTCTCTCTTCCTGGTCTCCCATATCCACTCTGGTTTTCCCCCTTCTCGTGCTCTTCTCTCGGATGTTATCATTTCACTCAATATTTCTAAATCCCTGCTCGTTCCGCGTCCACGCTTAAAAACCTCCTCCTATGCTCTCTCTCCGCTGCTTCCCACTCCTTCATCTCCTCGTTAGCGTGAAATATTTTCGCCCCCGACAACCTCCGCCGAGCTCCTTCTCCCCTCCAGTATTTGACTCGCATTAGCGGGCAATTTTCCCCCGCTTCCGTGGACTCGGTAATTACAGATTTTTACGCTCGAATCGGTAAACGACATACGCTCGCGAGAGAAGGGATTCGACGGCATTGTCACTTTTTCCCTTTGTTTCTAGTGATTTCCTTAATTAAAGCGGGGAAAAAGACTGCTCGCGTCGGTATTTTTTGTTTTTGCTCTCTCACTCCTGGAGTAGTTTGTCTTGTGAATTAGGGCCAAATTAGTCATTGAGTGGGGGGAATGGAAGGGACGGGGTGAAATGGGAGGGAGGTTTATCTGATGGCCTGAGGAAATGCGCTCCGGTGCAGGGAGGTTATGAAAATTGAAAATAATTGTGCATTATTTCTCCCGGTATAACTGCGCCCATTGAATTCGAAATTGAGGTGTAAAACGCATATGTTATTCCAACGCTTTCGTCATTAAGTGAGAAGAAAGACAAACAACCACGGCATGCGAATGACGCTCTTATTGCAGTTTTGATGGACGTTGTGATATCCTTCAGCTCTTTCATTTTCGGGCAACGAAACCTTGAAAAAGTCTCCAGTTTGTTAACCCCAACGTATGTAATGTAACTACTTATCTTGGAAGTTTGTGGCTTCCAGCGTGACTTTATTCTATACATCAAGGGAAAATTGAGCTCTACGGCCTCTTTAAATAACAAAATAAAAAGAGTCTCCAATGGCCGTAAAAATTGGCCCCACCATTTGACGAGTGGTACCAATTTTTACAGCCATTTAAGACTCTTTTTATTTTGTTATTTAAGCTATACGTTTTCAATAAAAGGGTTATACTTTATATTTCCACAAAAATTTAAATATCATAAGATCCATGACAATGGTTTCGACGGCTACTGTCATCTTCAGGTGGCGTTAAGCTGAAGATGACGTTAACCGTCAAAACCATGTTCGAGTGATATTAAAATTTACGATGGAAAAACAAAGTATAACCCTTTTATTAAATGAAAATACTTATCTAGAAGTTTTTCAAGGTCCATGTTAATGAAGAATACTCACCATCGATGAGTGAGCATTTCAAAAACGGACAGGTTTTTACCAGAAAATTCTTTATTTGGGTTTAGTATGTTGAATAATGGATATGCTGTAACGGGCTCCATGAGTTTATAACGCAAAATCATGTCACTGGCTAAAATTAGTGGGAGAATGTTCAGTATGTGGGAAATTGCTTGGAAATGAAATGTCTATCCAATATATTCGAGGGGCCAAACTTCTGATCGACCATTTTGAAGGCATGCTAATTAAAGTAGAGAGCATGATGTTTTCAAATATTAATTTATAGGTGCTCTCGGACCTACTCGTTATCTTCAGAGTGCAAATATTAACGAGTTGCCTATGATAGTGATGGAACTCATTATAAAGAACACTTTCTTTTAGACCCACTTTATGGTGATTCCGATGAATAACCGCCAGTTTAATTATAATAATAATGCGTCTTTATTGGGGCGAAATTAAGACTAAGGCAGTCCCTTCTTCCATCTGACCCCTCGTCATAAATATTCATTAAATAAATGTGAAGAAAGATGTATACTTTGTGGGAAAAACGTAAGGAAATAAGTAGGTGATATCCTATATGATTACAGTCTATACATGTAGTAAAGTGCTTCTACGTTGCACGTTGACAAATGAAGGAGGTTACATTTCATCTTAACGGTAGTACTTGGCGCAGTATCCTTCAATTCGTTCCCTATGCTTTCAGGTATTCGCCTGGCGGGTCGTACGTTTTCATGCTTCATGTCCTCAACGCTGCCGCTCAGGACGCTCATAATCCATAACCGGCCTTCCTTTGACTGGTATTTTTACCTACCTTTTATTTATTTTGCGACTAAGATCCATTTGGCTGACGTGCCCGACACTTTTCACTGTGCAGACACAGTGGGCAATGCGATCGCTAATAGGGAAGTAAACTTTAATATTAAAAACACTATTGTTTTGGAATTAAATTATTTACCTGTGCAAAATTTCATTTTCGAAAATTGTGAATGGAGTTTTCGAATAATAATTATTTAATAGTTGAAATGTCTGGAAAATGAAAGTTCAGGTGGTGATTTGAATAATATTGGTGGCATTTGGATTGAAATAGACAATTATTGAATTACAATTTGATGATAAAATAGTAATCGATGTAAATAATTAATATTGCTATCATTAAAAAAATTAATTCTTTGGGAAAACTGCGCAGAATATTCGACGGATGAAGCCGCTAATTTGTGGAGATTGTAGTTTATAACAAGAGTAATTTATGATAACAGAGCCTTCTCGGATACATTATGAATTTAATATTATACATAATGCTCTAAATATCTTAGGAATATTGTAAAGGGAAAATTATGAAAAATTGGAAATACTATCGGCTCAAGATTAGTCCCACGTCAGAGTTGTCTTCAAAATTCGCTGTGACTCTTGTCACGTGAGTGAGCTTAGTGAAAATTTCTCTTACACTATTCGAAGTACCTGCTAGAATAGCAGATTTTTAACTTTAAATTGTCGATCCGAAAATATTATATTTGTGTGTCAACCAATAATTGTGATTGATTTCATTCACCTCAGTGAATCTTGCTTCGTGAAAAATAAATAGTCACCTAAACTTAGCATTTACGTGAAACCCAATGCTGATGATAGATGGACAATCATCTTTCTGCCTCAGGCTGCTTATGACTCCCCGACCCGTCCTCTGTCCCGTCTTCATCCAGAAACGGAATGTTGTGTATTTAATGTCATATCCAAGAAATATTGGTTTCTCTCTCTTGGAATTCATGAGTTGAGCCCGGTTTCCCCGTGCTCTGATGAGAAAGTACATTTTTAAACTACAATATTTCGAACGACCCAACCAACCCCAAGTAACCTGGGTGCAAATAACATGATCACTAGTGGGATGGCTTTACCTCGGGTAGTTTCGGAAACAATCGCAAATTTTAACGTTGATCTGCATTATATATATCTTCATTGAATCATGTTCATAATTGGCCACATCCTATTTTTATATATCATTTTTTCCTTGCCATTTCTGAATTACGTTTCAATGACATAATTGGTCATACTTATGTTGGGAAACTTATGGTGCAGATAGGTCTGATTCTGACTATTTAGAAAATTATTCTATTGAATGTGGAGTAATCTAATATTTCTGATTGTCTGATCCAAATTCACCCCCGCAGATCATTATAAAAATTACTGGTGAACCATGCCGTGTTTTTATTTTTGATGGAGAATTGGTTTTTTCATTGCAAATACATTATAATACCTCTTTAGGTCTTTGAACTGAATTTTTGAGTATTTACAGTCATTTCAAAATCTACAATTTTTAATTTCTTTTATCATATTAATTAAATCATCTGGAGAATCGGATTGGATCCGTTAGAATTTTCAAGCTTTAAATATATTAGGTTCCTAATGCCTTGTTGTTTTTGCATTGTTTTTCATCCATCAAATGAGATCGTCAATCATTATTTGTCAAATTAGTTTTTTGTCAAATTTTAAATTTGTCCTTTATGCGTGATGTACTTAACTTATACAATATCAGAAGTATTTCCTTATCGGATTACCAAAATAATTACACGATTTTCTATTTGGTATTAGTGAGATTAGCCCTCAGTAATGACTACTGAAGGTCGACTTACATACATTCGAAGCTTCGTATGCGTCAACTGTGATAGTTTTCATCAGCCTATTTTTAAATAGCATGAACTTACGTTAGAAATATAAGTAGCATTGAAATGGCTAAGATTTGTTGATGGCCGTCAACGGAAACAATACTCTAATTAGCTACAGGCAATGTCGCTTTCCATTACTTTTTATCCTTTTAATTATTTTACGCGAATCTTTGGGAAACCGAAAGTATCTCAATCCCATAGTAATTTTTAATCCCCAAATGAACATATGCCTGACGAGTAAGTTTCTAAAAAACAAATTTTCTTCAATTTCAAATTTTCATTCTCATTAGTTTTGCTTAGGTAAGTATTCAAAGGTATTCTCAAGTTTTAACATATCCTGTATTGGAAGTAAATAGCTTTTTCTCGCCAGAATTTGCCTTTTTAACGATGAACAGCAGTTTCCCAGTTCCCAATAATTGCTTATAACTAAGCTAATGAATTTGTGTATCGCCTTCTTTAGTGGTACAAATGGTGGTAAACTAAATACATGAAATGTGATTTTAGGAATTAATTCCCATTTCCCAATAATTTCTTATAGCTAAGCTAATGACTTTGTGTATCGCCTTCTTTAGTGGTACCTACTTATGATAGTAAACTAAATGCATGAAATGTGATTTTATGAATGCCAATTATGATACATCATTGGTAATTTATCGCCTCTAATGAAAAAATGTTTGAAAAGCGCGATTGTCCATTTGCTGAAATATTTGCCATGAAAGGCTTCTTGAAAGTCGATTTTACACTATTTTAACTCATGAGTAGAGCACCATATGATTGCAAGGAGGTTGGAAGGAACCTCCTTGTACGCATGAGTTTGCGCATTGTCCGAGATGTGGGCTTACTAGAATTGTTTTTAGTTCAATTAGAAATTTGTCGTTGACTTTTCTATATTAAGTAGTTATAACTTATGTCCATAAAAATATGAATTTATCGGCATTTATCTGTCAAGGGAAAACATTGTATCTTATGTTTTGAACTATCAAACTAAAATTATATCGAAATTTTCATACTTAACCATTGATTTGGTAGCTTCATTTTCTTCCTATTTCTATATATATTTAGTACTTTGCTTATGCCATTCGTAGATGATAAACTCTATGTTTGGCTATAGCGTAAAAATTATTTACTATGCGCATTAACTTGCGTTCCAATGTTCTGTCCGAAAACTTCACTTTATCAGGATTCAATTCTCTAATAATTACTAATAAGATTTAGTCTTTTCGGCACCAGAAAGAAAATATTTACTCTCAGGAGCGTTGGGTGTAAAATTTTAATGCCGTTAGTTCTTACAATTCAAAATTAGAGCTCTCGAACCAGCTGACGAATATAGTTCCTGTGAGGTCTAGGGCCTCTGAGTTCCCAGCCTCCGAGTCGCAGCTCTCCCCGGCAGACGACGGAGCAATCGCCGCGGAGAAGATATCCGTCGTCTCGCTTACTCAAGGCCGTAAAGCGATCACCTACTGTGAAAGGCATCTAGATCTTTCCAAGTTTCTGTGGCGGAATGTATTCTATAAAAATGATTTTATACGCGGTCAATGCTAGCAATTGATTAAATCCATATCGTAGAATTCACCACTTAAACTACTTTTATCCCTACACGCGCAGCAATTGAGCGGTTTCCATATTTCATGGTGATTCGGTTAGTTACATTTGGTCTCGAGACTTGTGCATATTTTTGGCCTCTGTCAGATAATTCATTAATTGTTATGATGGCGTAGCTTAAAACCCTTTTTTTGTTACTAATCGTCCCCGAGTGAATAAATGGAATGAAGAAAAGTGGGAGATACGAGATGGCCGAGTATAACAAACGTCATCCGTTACGTTAAAACGCAGGTGCGCTGCCATTTTTCACATCAAGAGGTTTTTGTTGGCAAATTGGCGGTCATTCATTTGCGACAAATGTGACGAGGTCCCTGCCTGCTGAAAAGTCGCCCTTTTTCCCTCCCACCGGACTCGATTCACATCCCTCTCTGCGTTGTACTTCTCCGCTCCGCTCCTAGGCGGCGTTGGGGTGGCCGTTTCGCGCTTCGCTCGTTCGACTCGCTCTCCTTCCCCCACCTCCTCCGAGCCGTCTCCCTCCCCTACCTTCCCTTCGCCTCCTCCTCCTCCTGCTCCGTCACAGACACAAACGCGGGCCCCTCCCCATTTTAACGCCATGGCCCATGCCTTCCCCTTCCACCCCGCGACCGCTCGACTCAGGAGAGGGATTGGGGGTGGGAGGAGCCCCAGAGAAACAGCTCGTATCGGCCAGGTTCGCCCTCCTCCTCCTCCCCTCCCCCCCTCGCGTCTCTTTCCTTCCGTGGCCGATTGCTAAGGCTACCGCCCCTTCCCCCCTCCCGCCCCCGGGCGAAAAGGGACGGCGAAGACGAGGAGTCGCGATCCCATTGGTCGGGGCCCCGGGTCGCCCTTGCACTCACTCTACATCTCTCTCTCTCTCTTTCTGTGTCTCCCCCCGCATCGCTCCCCGAGCCCCCAGCCCCCCTCGCCCGGCCACACCGCCACGAAAGCGCGCTTCCTCCCTGGGCCCCGCCCACAATCTTTGTGTGCGTGCTTCGGTCGACCGCTTGAGCGAAGCGAGGCGGTGGTGTGACGCCCGCGTTCGTTGCCAACAACCAGATCTGGAGCTGGCCGTGCGGCTGGTTCGGTCGCCTTGCTCGCTCGCTTGTTTCTCCTCTCGCCGCGGCTTTCTTCTCGGCCGGCCTTATCCCTCTATCTCACTCAAAGCCCCACATCATCATCTTCTGATGAAATGACCATCGCTTCTTTCTTGTTTTGAATTTTCTCGCGAAGGTATGTCCTGCGTTCGTAAAGCCTCATGCCGTGAGGAAGTCGCTGCGCAAGTTGTTCCAAATGATCACATAGCCTGTGGAGGCGACTAACTGATCTTGTAGACGACCGAGCAAAGAGTGTTGCCGATTGTGTGGCCAGGTGTCATAATTGTTTGGCGCTTCTATGAAGGTTATTCCTGCTAAATGTTCCAATTTGCTTATTGAAATGATGTCTTGCCTGTGTTTATGCCTACAAGGGCGCCCAACTTTGAGGAACTTCGAGGAGTTCGGACGTGTATTCATCCACACGTGACTTGGGAGCGTATCCACCTTGATCAATTGCCAAGCTAATTCGTTTAAGGTTTCTCTCTTTTTCGAAATCGTTAAGCGAAGTTCTAGCAATGGTTAAATTAAATGAGCAACGTCAAATACTGGAATAACCGATTATGATGCATAGGCCATAGCAATTTCAATGGATTTTTCCACTTTCAGTAAACTTTTATTAAAGTGCGAGGGTGTCTACGTAAAGACTTAGTTTGAAACTTTAAACTTCTCTTACCGTTTCGGCCGGCCGGTCTCTCGCCACTCGTTATCGGCACCCGGAAGCATCTTAGAATGAAGAAGCTGTAGTTCGTGCGTCGACCTAGCTGTCTTTCACTATCGGTGGGTTTCATTGAGCGAAATATCCACTGCTGCTTGTTGAAAAAATGTCTTGCTGGTAGATAACATCTCCGAGGGTTCCCCAACGAGGAACTCAGCGTAGTGCAAAAGTATATTTTTACCCGCGTCACCGAAGTAGCTCGATTGCGTCAGTATGATGCCGGTCTTTGGTTTTTTGTGGCTTTCTTTCGTTCTTTTTACATTAATGCACAGTCTTTACCACCCCTATTAATAGTTATCCTATCTCGCATAAGCATTTCAAATTGCTTGTTTTGATCTTGAGGCTTAATCTATACTTCTTCAGTATATTTTTATTGATAATTGATATTATGACCCCTAATAATAGTCATCCTTACTTGCATGAGCATCTCATATTGTTTGTTTTGATGTTGAGGCTTAATCTACACCTCTTCAGTTTATTTTGATTGCTCTTTTCCTTAAAACGCGGTAACCTCCGTGGATAACATCCTACCAATTGAATAAAATACTTATTGTGAGTGGTACCCAAAGATCTTTAACATCATGATTTAAATTAAGACATAGGTAATCACAAAATTATATCTCTGTATGTGGTGGCTGAGGAAATGAATCGTCCGAACACAACTAATGGGTTCTACTCTAGTAATATATAGTTGTAAATAATTACTATAAATTTTGGAGAGTAAATATGGGATAGAACGAGCGAATTCATTGTAGGGTGACCAGGTTTTTATACGAAAATGAATGCAAATTGATAGGTTTCTCACCTTGAATCAACAGGATCTATATTCATGTAATGCGATTCCAAACTCTTGATTTACTCCTTCTCTATTCGTCATTATGTGGACCGATTGGATTCGCATTTAGTTTGGCTCAGGTCAAAATTGCTGGTACTAACTCTTTGAATTGGACGCAGAATCTTTTTCTCTTCCAGTGAATCCTTCTGGAAAACTCAGCTGTGCTTCTTCTTGTCCTTGTATGGAAGAATGCCAATGAGAAACTCCAGAGTGCGAATTGTGGCACTACATTTCATACCAAGGCCTTGATCGTATTAACAGTTATCAAAGAGCGAGGATAGTTTCAACGCAGCGGGTGAAATATTTTCGCTATTAAAACTGGAGCTTGAGCAACAGATAATAGCTCCATCAAGATCACCCCCGACTGTCTAGCCTGTAAGAGTGTAATCGGTCTTGGGAAATATAGCATGAGAAAGAAAAAATTTTAATCAGGAAAAAAATTTGGTGAAATGAGTACTTATTACTTTAAATAATTGCTCTCTCTCTCTCCTGAAAATTACTGTTGATAATTGAGTGAAGAACTTAGTATTTTAATATTGCTGTGCACATTAGATGTTAGAGCTAATAAAAAGAGAAAAATGTATCTATTCAGTCAAGTTGACTGTAAAATAAATGCAAACTGAAAATTTAAGAGATGAGAAAGAAACTTTAAATGGATTTTGAACAGAAGATTCAAACCATTTTTACATATAAACTGAATATTTCCGTATTTCTCAGGTATAAAAGATTTATTTTTGCAATTTTGTACGCACTGCGGTTTAGTATATTTTATTATAATTAAATATTTAATTTACCAAGCTGTGCCATGCAAGTATGACGGGTGTAAGAGGCTAACAAAGTCGTGCTATTTTTTTGCCCATGCGTACAAATTGCCGTAGTTCCTTAGTGTGACCAGTTCCAGACTTAAAAGGTGCGATGGGTGGTTCAGGGGTAAATTTTAAATGTTGTAGGAAGTGTAGCGAGAATATATAATGCAGCAAGTTGTCTACCTAAGTGATTACTAACTACGTTGAATCGGCTAAAATGGTGTAGAGGAGTGGTAAAACATTATGATTTGCTGATAAAGAACACACCCGTCTCTCTTTCCTGTGACATAAACAACTTCAAATGAGATTTTCACTTTTTTAAATGATTTCATTATTTTTAAAACTTCGATTTCGGTCTGAATTATTTTAATTGTTGTTCCATTCACATTCAAATATTGTCTTAATTTCTCTTTTGTCCTTAATTTGTCATGATAATGCTTTATATTTTTGATACTTGTGCTCAACGAATTAAGTCATATTGATTGACATACAAAGAACAGTAAAAATCATCCAGTTTCAGTGACTTGAGTTGAACGACTGTTCTGGTGCTAATGAATCATTCAAATGAATTTTATTTGGACCTTGATAAAATATTTATTTCTACTTATTGGTCGCCGTACTTATATAGCTCTCTCCTGGATACACAAAGTATTTTACTACACCACAGATACAATAAATACCATTAGAGCGGGAAAGGTGATTAACTAGCATTGAGAAATCTTTTGATTAAGAGGCATAGAATCATTTTATGCCGGCCAAATCGCCCCAATACAAAATTATAAGAGCCTCCCTGTCTTGAAGGTCTTTTAAAGGTTATGAACTGAAAGGTTTTAGAGTTTGAAGGAGAATCTTCATTAACTATATATCACATAGCGGTTGTAATATCTATAGATCCTTGTGGCACTGTCTTTTTTCAGTGTCATACTTTCCACGAGCAAGGAATAATATTTTCTTAGGTTATAGGTTTTATTTAAATAGGCTCAAGAGATTTCTAATCTCTTGATTTCACTTCAAAATTTCGCATTTTAAACTACACAAAATGGTCAAAAGCCGGCCTCGGTGGCGAAGGGGTAGAGTCCTCGCCTCCTCACCCGAGGGTCGTGGGTTCGAATTTCGCCTGAGTGGAATTATCGCCACTCAGAGGATGAGTGTTTGTGTTTGTCTGTTGTTGCTGTTGTTAATCACCCGACATAAATTGGCCAAGTGCGCAGTAGTAAAGATAAAAATAATGACAGCCGGCTGGCCTTAACCAATGCATCACAACATGGACTCATCCTCCCTGAGGATTACCTCTAATGATTTTCCTCCTCTTTTAATTATCTCTTGAGATACTAATTTTTGCTCTCCTGGTCTTTTTTTCGCTATCGCTCTAAATAAAAAACATTTTATTGATTACTACTACTCCTCGGCGCTATAGTTTTTGTAAGGTCTTGGCCTCTAATTAAATTGACAATTAATTGACGTATGTAAAATATTTTGAAAATTTTGTACCTTCTACCACTTTGTTTTACTTAAAGTACAAGCTTTTAACTTTATGCTTGATTTTTCTTGGATATATTTTGAAACTCAGTTCTTTCGTGTTGCTTGATATCCTCCAATTTCAAGTGTAAACTATGTTAGTTATGTGTCCCATTAGAGTTAGGTTTGATTCATTGAAATAGGCTCAGGTGCTTTGCTATGCTATATTTCCCATTCCTTTGTCATTTTAATTGTGCCTTAATTTACCCACATTGCTCAAATTTGAGAAAAGATATCTTAAGCCAGTCCAGAATCATTCACAGTAACTCAAATAAATCTATTCTTAAGCTCTATTCTAAGACTATTCTAAGACTTCTATATTATTCTAAGACTAGAGCTCAGAATGGCGATTCGCCACTCCAGTGAATACCTTTTCCTTTTATATCTTCCTCATTCCTTTTATACTCATTCCTTTTATAGTCAATCGTTAAGAGGTAGAAATGTGTCTCAGGTTACTTCTGCGGGAGATCCATTTCATTAATATCTATCAGAACACTTTCTCTTTGTTAAGCATATCAGCTGGCTCGATTCCATGTTGCAATTTAATGTGGTGTCTGCTGTCACCTCTACACGATCGTGTAAGAAAGACTATGTACTCCTATTAAACGTCGACCAAACCAATAGGTGAACTGCCCCTGCAGTACTTGCTCCCAAGACTTGGTAATTGACTGACTTAACGAGTGCTCATTTATTTATCTATCCGCTCTATTTTTCTTATCGCTACACATTCCCGTCTGGACGTGGTATGTAGGCTAAAAACATGCGCGACTGCGCGCTACATCAAAATAAATCGATAATCACCCCGACACCCTCATTAGCATAAAGCATCATCGCCGCTCCAGTTCTTGCGAGATCCGTATCGCCAAGCTCACATCCATACACGCAAGGACATACGTACATCGGAGTACAAGACGGTGGAGCGGTGGATCGAGATTTCGTATCCTGTTTCCATTAGCGAGAATGTATTAGTCATTAATCTTGTCTCCCGAGAAGACACATGAGAGATACAGAGTGTGTGTGAGAGAGAGAGGAATGGGTGGTTGGGTGAGAATGTTGCAGGGGTGGAGGTTGTGGAGAGGGGTGGCGTTTGAAGAGGGGGGTAGCGTCGCGACCCCCCCCCCCTTTTGGCTGCTGCAGGAGCGGCTAGGATCTTCATTGCCTCCCCAATGTTCCCATTCGCACATCTCCCACGGGAGTCGTTACACACACAGCCCGCGTAATGAAGTGCGACTGTTCTCCGTTCCCCCCCCTCGATCCCTCCGCCCCCTTCCCCGCTCCTGCCGCGCCCTCTCTCTCGGCGGCGGGGACGCGGTGTGCGACGGCTTCGCCCGCGCACATGTGTAGGCATGCGTGCCTGCCTGTGTTTTCAGTTAGTCCGCGGCGTGAGAGCTCTTCTTTCTCCCCTCGCTAAAGCCTTCCTCTCACCGCCGCTCCTCTCTGCTCAGTTTTTCCCGTCACCTCCGTCCTCGCTCATTTCGACACCGTCTTAGGGACTGTCCGTAATCCACGTAGACACCAAACAGGGGCGGCGGACGGGCGGTTGGACGCTTGCGAGAGGTACGAGGGCTGTCAACAAAGGTCCACGTTGGTGGGTTGGAGGGATGTCTGCGTAGACAATGTTCGACACCATACAGTTTATAGTAAATGACAGATTACCATGGCTACAAGAGTAGTTTTTCTTTTACTTACCTTTCCTTAAAATCAGCCATAAATTGATAGTCCATGACAATCAATTAATAACCCGTTTCCCTGCTTTTTCAGCAAAAAAATAAAAGTCTACGTGGACAACAGGGTTGGACGGGGGGGAGGGGGGGGTGGTCCGGGTGAAGTCTACGAGTGTCAACGATGGGGGATTTGGGGGGGGGGGGAGTGAAAAACTGGCCTATTTTTGTCTACGTGGATTATGGACAGCCCCTTATCGACATCCTTCCCAAAGGTAGGTCCACATTGAGCATACGAATATAATTCAAGATTATCACGTAACGTCAGCTCACGATTTTAGCACCAATTTCCTTAAATCAGCTAAGGAGAATACTCCGGAATTGAGAAATAACAAACAGCTTGCTGAAATTATTGTTTACAAACTTATCACGCGTTTAAAGTTTATTAAAAACTTCAAAAGCTGATCCTAATGCAATCAGCGAGAGTTTTAACAATGGCTATCTACCGTAACGTTACAATGAGAACTAAACTTAGCATACCATAGACGAACCGGAATTTTACCCAAAATTATGGCTTAGAAAAACTGAAACGCGTGTTATATAACATTGTGGTTACTCGCTGAGGAAGACCATAGCTTAAATTATTCTTGTTCACTTCATCATATATGTCCTCGATGTGTTATGAATGGGCTCCGTCGCGAGACGGGACTCTGCTTTATTTCGTGGATTCTTTCCCTTATTGTCGGAGGATCGGTTAATCACATAGAGGTTTGGAAAGGAAAATGGCAGTTTATTTAAATCAAGTATTTGATTGAATAATGATAGGAACCAAAATCTACGTCTCGAATATCCAAACAAGAAAACTATCACGTCTCGGGAAGGAGAGAAGTTGCGGGTACAGACACGGATGGATAAGAAAAGAGGAAATTCTACTGTTTCCATTTGAAGAGATGGGAAATCGACCACCAATATCCAGGTCACATCAGAAATCTTCGCTGTTACTTTCTCTCAGGCCAACTGTGTACACTCCTTTACGTTCTCCACCTTGACTGCACTGCTAAATATATGAACATTAGCCATGTATTATGAGATGTTCTCTTGTTGCATTGTGAATGCTGCTTGAATGAAATACTCCAATTCAATCATCGCAAGTTATATTAAGTTTTGATCAAGTATGCTTACTGTGACTCGGTCTTCAATCATGCAGTTGTATGTGCAACGCTTAGGACGTCGAGGAGATTCACGTTCGAAGGAATGGCGATCCTGTTCTCGTGGTTTTGCGAGCGGTCGAAGTGCCCAATTGTCTGGTGGGACGACCGATCGCTTAGGCGCAAACGATGCATTCGTGCGCTCACGCCGTCCCCAGCGAAGCGTCCGATGTTACCACCTCCTCCGGGCCCTCGCCCTCCCGGCGTATATCTATCTCCCTGTCGTTGTCGCTCGTGAATTGAATCTTGCGACTCACGGAATTGGGCCGACCAAATTCAGTTCGGGTGAGAAGAAGGATTCGTCAGGGCTCGGATTAATCACGAAGCAATTCTCGTCGGAGGGATGTTCTGGTGATCTTGTCGCTAGACCGCTGGGAGAATTGAAATGAAGGTAGTCGGAGCGATTTTTGTGTGTGAGTGCTGATCGGAGTGAAACTTTGCATAGGTATTCCATTTTTTGATATCTATAGATAAATGTGAAAGAATTCATTGTACCGATTTATATATATATATTCGGCAATTAATTAGTCTTTTAGCACAATACATTTATTTCGTTGTAACTCTGTGACATACGTACCCGCATATTTTATTCTAGACGTGAAATAAAACACTTTATATTATTACAATGGTCGCAGACCAATATGAAGGCCTTATGCAGAGGCCATTATTCGAAACAACATATTTCAAGATAACTTCGTTTAAATTTCATATGCCTTGCCGAGAAATCTATGCATAACGTGCTTTAGTTGGGGAAAAACATTTGATACATAATTCTTGTATCATTTTCATCAATTTTATTATGATGAGTTCTAATGCACAGACATATGCTTTTGATAAAAATGTGGTCTGAGGTTTAGTAACGTCAAAAATTATTAAATTGTTCATTCATTGACCCTCAACTGCCGCCCCTACCACCTTATAAAAGTAGTTACTCGAGGTTTGGTTTGGTTTACTGGAGGTGGAGTTTTATAATACTCGGACCTCTCTTGAGCCAAACAGGCGGGCCAGGTCGGTCCTGCTAGCAGTCCAAAAGTTGCGCGTTCCCATCTCTGGCATATATATTTTGCCTGCCATACAAGACTCATGTTTTTACTTTTGACGGTTTGGGTGACATTTAGTGATTAGAACACGTAAAATCCATACACATCCATTAAATTTCCCGTTTTACCACTCCATAAACTCTCCGTTTGAGTGCCTGTGTTCATGTTAGCAAAGCTATCCTTGGGTTAAGTGATAACTGCAACTCTCCTTGCAAGATAAAATTTAAAAAAAACACTATCATATTGAAGAAATTGTATGATATTGTGTCCATAGTAACAGCTCATATTGAGCTAACATGGCAAAACATCAGCGGGTGTAATGGCATATGTTCTGGGAGCGAATATGATATATACAAACCATTACAACTTGTTTCCATAGTTGATACTCATACCCATTTCTCACTGAGTGATGGAATACATTGTTAAATAGGGCTAAAATGACCAATCATCCTCCCGAAATGAGATTTTGTCTTCTTTTTTACCACAAGACAACGTCTTAAGTTATTCACAATGTTCTAATTCCTTTCTGTCTGCTTCATATCGTCAGGAAATGCATGAAACTCGGGACAGCTGGCAAACAAGTGCATTTTGACTAAGTGTGTTGCGTATATATGATGCCTCCATTTTTCCTCGGGATAAAAGTACTGTTAGAATAGTCCGAGAAATGAGAGGGTATTTTATTTTACGTTTGGTGACATATGTACCTTTTTCTAGACAGATTTGAATGAATGGTTGAGTATCAAGTGTCCGAGCACGCAAATATGTCAGTTGTAACGACAATGGGTTTGCGAGAAGACCTTTTCAACTAAAGGGGATGGATTGGAATATATTCTTTACTCATAGCGGCTCTACAGGTCACACGACTCTAGCGGATAGAGTGACCGCTAATTAAGAAATGATCGGATTGCCACTAATTCTGTGATTACTGTTTGTCCTCCACTGGAAAGGGATCAAGTTGTAAGGCAATCATGTGCATATGCAATGGCTAACGTCGTATTTAAATAATGCTCATAGTCTGATCGCCACATTTTTATAGCCAATTACCTGTCTTTTATCAATTATAAACAAATATCTGTATCCTACATTTGGGTTTAAAATAGGGATTCATCGTCAACTGGAAAGAGATTACCTCGTTGAGCATTAATATGCATACACTATGGCTTAAGTCTTATTCTTATAATTCTCATAGCCGGTGCTGTTCAAATCATCTTAGCACTGAAGCGGAAGAAAGACTCAGTAAAATATCATGTGAAAAGAACACTATTATGGTTCAGAAAATCAATCCTTTGAGAAAAGTGAATCGGAGTGTATCAGTGTTGGAAACTTTCTAGGTGCTGGTAGTAAACGTGAGGGATGGAAAAAATTAAATGGAACGCGAGACGGAGAGCTAAATACAGAATGGTGTCACGGAAATCTAAGCAAGGCGGAAAATGTGTGGTGAGGAAATATTGAGTTGCAGCAGTTTGTTGCCTTAGGCTGATTGTAGAGGAAGTATGTTCAATAAATCAGTAGGAGTTTATAGGAGTATTACAAACCGTGTAGGAAAGCATTTGTGAGGAAGGGAATAAGGCGGTGATTTAATGGGAGAGTTTGTTCCGAATTACAGCTTTTCCATGTGTGAATGCGTAATAGTTTGCTGAGGCCTTAATAATCAGCAGTTTCCGCAAAATCAATTTTCAGTGGCTGTTGATTGAATTCTATCCAAAATTGCCACCTTCTTTTCTTTTTAACAACTATTAATCATAAAAAAACAATACTGTTCATATCGTTTTTATTTGCTCAACAACATCGCACCCTCAACTAGTTGAAGGCGTCCTCATTGGTGATTCGTCATTATTCTTTAGGTTTCAGGAGTCGGCCATATTTCCATTTCCCACAAATTTTTCATTTCTACTTTTGTTAATGACATTCATGTCTCATTGACATAAAGGCCATGCTCCATGTCAAGTGTTTCTGCATATGTCTCGGTTCAGTACTGTTTTCATACCCGATTGTTAGAATGATTTTTTCTTGAGAAAATGAATTCTGTACCTATCGTATGTTCTCCACAGTCTTCGTTAATTTTTCAACCACTGGTGATTGCTTTAAGTGATTCCCCAGGAAAAATTTGTTTTTTTTTCTCTTACATTTATCTAGCATAGTCTCAATCTAAGAGTCTGTAATAAATTCCTTAAATAAACTCCTTTAATAAATTATTATATACAATATAATATTTATTTATAATAAATTATTATATATAATTCCTTAAATAAACTCCTTTAATAAATTATTATATACCGTTATTGAATTAAATTGTAGTATCCTTTATCTTAGCATTGCATGGAGATAGATTTCTCTGAGATGATTTTTTTCCTCCCCTTATATCGTGCCATAATTAGAATCAACGTATTACTCGCGGTCCAAAAATTCAAGTATGTATACTTTATTAATGTTAATCTTCTTATTGGATTGATTCTGTTGTGCTGCAGACAGAGAATCAGAACCTACATATTTCATTTCTCATGTTTTTTCGTTTTCCCAGAAGAATTTATTTTTTATGATTAGTAAGTAAGTATATCATCCGTTTCTATCGGTTGCAGCTACTTCTCACTGCTGAGTTCATGTTCTTTCTTTTCTGATTCCTCCGTGATGTCGAAGAATCCAGTAATAATTGCCATTACTTTTTTAATTTTGTTTTCTAATGGTTTTTTAATGCTTGAATTCTCTTGTTGCTGATGCATTTAATGCGTTGAAATTTATCTCCCCAAAATGTCTCTCTGATTTTTTTATAATCCTCCTCTTTTCATTCCTCTTACCATTTTTCGAGTATAAATAGCATGGTAAGTTAGGCACACGTTATTTTTCTGTGCCATTTTCTCCTACTACATTTATTTGTGCTTCTATTGACATTAGTTCTTTTTATATCCAGGGCCTAAGGGCATTAATGACGAAATAACTATGAACACGCCTTTGTCCCTTCTAAAAAAATTACTATCGCGGGTCTGCTCTGTTTTAAGGCCTGGACTTCTTCGTTATGCTTGCTGCTACATGATATAAACCATTGCTAGGAGCTAATATTTATGGAATTTCAAAATTATTCTCGTTGTTTATTGAGGACGTGCAAAAACGTAAAACAGTTTTTACTTAGGCTTTTTTGGTACTATTTTGTGGATATTCGATCATTTCCGGTTACGTTTCGTCTTGTTAGCTAATAATTTATTGCAGTCGTTCCGCGAGTTGCATAATTAATGGCGGCCATTATCGTAAGGAGAGAAAATGGGGTAGAAATCATTACGGACGGCCATTATGGTGGCCAGCATCTGCCAACTTAGAACGAGAGGGGTGGAGCGATGGGAAAACCAAAGATATGGGAAGTGGAAACGAAAAAAAAAAAAGGTTTTCGCCTCCATCGCGCATACTAGCCACACACATGCAGCCTTAATGGAAAAAAACCCTTAGAAACGGTTTCCGTTGTCCTTTTGTTTTATGACATTGCCGCTTGCTCATCTTTCGTTGTCCCCGACTAGATGGCGGTTCCATGTCAGACCAAGACAGAGGTCGTTAGGAATTGGCGTGGCGCCTTGGATCTGTCAAACCGCGGTCAAATTAGATGGAAACTTCGTTATAGGCCGAAAGATAATAAAAAAAACGAAAGACGTCGGCCTCGTGATGTTAGTCTGAGGAAACAGAAAATTCAGTGTGGGCGGTTATCTCTGGACATAAATGGAGGCCGTGTGTTAGAAACTTCGGAAGCCGACTCTCAGAAACCATGCATGTTAGAGTTAATTATCGTTTAAAAGAAATTAATACTGAAGAGAAACATTTAATGCCTTTTATCACCAAACTGAATTCAAACAGTTTAAACTATTGTCCCAATATTTTAACGATGTTGGAGATATTCATGCATCTCTGATTTTCATTAAATATTGATTTGCAGCATCAACATATATTTCGTGGCAATGCGGTAATCGTGTTGATATAATGGCTAAAGTATTGCCCTACAATTACCAGTACCTAGGTTTCAATCCTAGAAATGGTAGAAATTTTTCATAGGAATAGCGATACCTCCTATGTTACAAAGTGAAGAGCACTGTTAAGTGCTACGGCTGCCTTAAGAATTATTATAATCTCACTGGGTTTCTCTTCACCCAGCCTTCATTCCCATTATGATATTTTCCTTGCCACCTTTCCCTTTCTTACTCACCAATTATTAGTGATACACATTTCATAAGTTGCCTATATCCTCCCGAAATAACCGATCAAGCAGTAATATTGCGTCCATATGTAGTCACACGGGGCCATCATTCGTCACATTAAACGCAATTTTTGAGCCCAATTAATTGCAAGAAGCGTGATAATGCCTGCCTCAAAAGTGGACGGAAGTGCAACAGAAACAATAGTTAAAGTTTTAAATCAGTGGACAGCCAAAATACTTTGCGTATTTCAAGTGAAGCTGTGCGAGGGTGGGGACTCATTCTTTGTTGAAGGAAGGAAGTGCACTTGGTGACCGTAGTGTTGTGGGTGAACGGGTGTGAAAGAAGAAACACGTCTGGATGACCAGCATGTTTCAGAATGGGAGGATGCAAGGGTGTTTGGGAACGAGAGAGGTAGACGGCGACAACCGAGGGAGAAATGACAATTCGAAACGCTCCGTAATTGGACTGTTTTGGATTCATCCCCGCTGCCTTAATTATCATGGAAACTACTCTCCTGCCTTTTTGCCTTTTTGGGTCCTTCCTCCCCTCTTCGATATTAACCCCCACCCTCTTCCTCCACTCTCTTTTTTACACGCATGGTCATTGCGAGTCGGGAATAAGGCTAATGGCGGCAAAGGGAATGTGATCAAGGAAGGCTGCGGATGTTTGTGTCAAGATGGTCTGAGGGCTAGTGATGGCGCTTGTTTAGTCTGCGAGGGAAGCTCAAGGACAACGGGAAACTTCGAATTTTCTGCTCTGATGCCATTTTTTCTTGCGTTTTTTACTCCATCATCTAAACTACTTTGTCCTTAGCTTAGGAATTTATACTTGTCTTTCTTTGTCGTAATCTAGACAAAACTTGTGGCTCAATCTAATTAGTATTCCAGATATTTTTTTTCAGTTCTTTCCCAAGACTCACTATCGCTTATATTAGTAAGTGATATAGTCCGTGAACGTGGAAGTAAACATTTTTGTTTTATTATTATTTTTTATGTTGCTTAAATAAACTGTTAACACAAATTGAATTAATTGGCACTTATCTGGGGAGACAGTTTCTAATGGTAATCAATAATCATTGGAATGGTACATGAACAATTGGGTGTCTTAATTCGTATTGTGATATTTTTAAACTTAAAATTTCTTCATTTGATCACTATGAGGTTTCCTTGAAATCTTTTCACTTCATTGACGTCATTATAATCATTAATTTTGTAGCTACCAAATTTTGTGTGTATTTTATTTCATTGAGAATTTTAACTCCCAATAACGGTTCACCATAAGGATAGAACATTGGGGCGGTAAATGGACTGCATGCAGCACCAAAGGTTGTAAAGATTAATGAATTTTATAATCCGGTGACCATAGGGATAAGACAAGAGCTATAGTTGGACGAAGTGTAAGCCAAGGCGTAGATCTCCGATTTGACCAATCGAAATCATGAATTATTTGATTGACAGCATGTATTCATATCTTGGGATATGTCACTATCTTTTTTCTGGATGTTAGTTGCAAAAATTGCATTTAATTTTTTTTTCAAGTACACTTTCAAGCAAAAATATTAGATCGTAGCACGTTTCCTTAGTTTTTACGAGGAAAATAAACAGCCAATATGACAGCATGGAAAATAGGGATAGGAATATGTACACGAAATATACAGAGTCGTCATTTTCTCGAAGTCACATCTGTCATTCTCATTTCACTTGCTTCCATTTAGTTGAACTCCGACCTCTCGCGGAATGGGACATTAAAAGTGCTTTTGTAAGAACAACGTTAAGAGTTAGCCCTTGGATGCGTTTGAGAGAGGGAAAGAATACGCGGAAGCAATCGTGAGTTTGTAGCCATCAAATGGAATGGGCGAGGATGGAAGGAGCCAGTTAGTATGGCGATGTAGTCGCAGTTACGCTTATGACGGGAGGGAAATATCTCGCGGGCATAAAAGGAGTGGGCTTTAACAATGTCTGCGGGCAGTGCTAAAGAGGCAGTTGCGGCGTATTGGCTCCTCTCCACCTCCCTCTCCCCCTCGGTCACTCCCAGCGGGGTGATGCAAGGAGGAAAATGAAGAAGGGGACTAAAAAGGGCAGGAGCAGCGTGAAAAGTCCTCGGACATCGCGGGAAATTGGAGGAAACTGTTTCCCTTCTGCCTCAGATGAAATTGACCGTCCCCTCCTCTCTACTGCGGATAATTCTCCCCTTTTTCTCAGTCAAGGCGTTTCGGTTGCATCAAGCTCCTTGTATAGGTCCAGATGAAGAGTGTTAAAAGGATACTGCGCTGTGAGTGGGAGTTATATCGGAAGAGCTGGGGAATCGTCTCCTCCGGTGGTCGTATTTCTCTTCGCTTGGCCCCTTATGTCCCCTTTTAACTCGAGCAGAGAGAGGGGTGGAGGCTGAGAGAGCGAGAGAGAATGGCGGGTGAGGCAGAGGGTGGGAACGGGTGGGTTTAAGCAGACGTCTGTCGCACCACCTGGCTCGGGACGAAAGCAAGTGGCCTTTTATGCTTCATTGGTTGTGATTAGAAATGAAGGTTTGAGGACGGAGGCCCGCCGACGAGTGGACGGATGTGTAAACCATCATAGCGGTGAGTGAAGTAAGCGATGCATGAAAGCAGGACTAAGTCCGCACAGACACGATTTGGCTCGGCTGTCGACTTGGTATTTTTAATACTGAACCGGGTTGAGTTTGATTGCTTGAGCGTGTTGCAACGGCTTCAAAACTTCACTTTGCGGAGACTAAATGAACAAAATGTGTACGTCAGGCTGACATCGTAAGTTTTTCACTAGCAGCGGCATTTGCGGATCTAATTTATTTTCATTATTAATGTACCATTTTATTATTTTATTCTGATATCAGCTGAAGTTGAGTGCTCTAGTTCCAGTGTTTTGTCCTTATAAACCCGTCTTAAATCAATCAGTTGCGTAATTAAACTTAATGAAATGATTTTATACACACATGATCTCGAGTCTGTCTCGCTTTTAAACTTTAACTCCAGGTGGAGGAAAATTAGGCCAAATACGTGTAGTCGGACCATAATATAACTAGAGCGGGATATCCACTTCCCTTTTTATTTTACCATAGTTATAGTTTCAACGGGATGTCACGTCATTACGTTTTGCATGGCAGAGACATGCCTGAGTCGATAGAAGTCTTATCTCAAACGCCTACATAAAAAAATCGACGGATACGCCTTTCCAAGAGCGGAGCTGACAACCTTTTAGTAGCCATCACTTCGTTTGGTTTACGACTCGAATAAAAGTTTTAGGAATGTCAAAGATACGAGAATGTAAATTAGGGATAACCGTGCGTATATATTCGAGATGAATTCTTAATGCTTATGTCCGCGTTTAGACCTCATGTTCACTCGTTTACTGTACGTGACCCCTTGAGTATTCGAAGCGAGGAAGCCAGCTTTTCTTCCATGTGTCCAATAATTCCTTTCTTTCTTTTTCCTTTTCTCGTTTTGCCACTTTGGTGAGAAAGAACCGGAACGGGTACAGTGAGATAAGAAACATGGATTCGAGAGTGGAATGAACTGTTCCGTAATGAAGTAACAGTGTTCAACATGTCGGACACGGTTAGCCGTATCGTGAGTCCTTTTAGCGCCACGGAGTAGATACTCGCCGTTGCTAATAAAACCTTTATTTGCGTGTATAACCTCTTTCATTCATGATATTGATTACCTTTTGATTAGTGGTTTATTTAAACTACTTTTGTGGTATGACTCATCATTTTCTGAAGGAAATGCCTTTCAGTCAAACATCCTCCGCGGCCTCCAACGTTTCCTCCTGCCCTCAATGACGTTCTCCTCTTAGTGTCATGCACTTGAGTTCAGGTCGTATGCACCGAAGTGAATGACCGATGCTGTTTTTTTATCGAAAGTTATGTGTGGTTGTAAAAATGAGGTAAGCGACACGGAAAAGAATGCCTGTAACGTAGGCAAAACGCGTATTTTCTCCCTCAAAGAGTCGATGGTAACTATAACTTGCAGGATAAGGGTGGCATGACGGCGGCTGCCGATGGCATTTGTCCACTAAACGTGCGACCTTTAATGTGTGTAATTACGGAATCGTTGAAAAATATAAATACTTTACTGATTAGAATCAGAAAGTTTTGTGTCCTGAGTGCTTAAGTCGTCTATAAAAGAGAAATGAAGTCACCGACTGAAGAAGTAGAGCTCCCTATACTCAAATCGCCGGTTGTTGATCAAAATGCATAATGAAGTGCTAGCGAAAAAACTCTTTTTAGCAAACATTTTTTGCGTTCTGCGAAACAATGTAATGTAAATTGCAAATAGATATCACGCCAAAATTGTGAAGATACCCTCGCTAGCCGGCCAATTATGCGTGGATGACTTCAGATATCATTTTATAACTGTTACTGCTTTGACAACACTGTTTAATCGATTTTGTATGCATGAAAAATGTTTTGCTTTAAAGATTGAGTTTCATTAGGCTGTAAGTAAATTGCTGCATGTGGAAAGTAGGAACATATAATGGATGAAGAATTTTTGTGTTGCTAAGGTATATTTCCTGAGGGCGGCTTTATTTCAAATTATTTTTTGTAATGATTGGAAAGTTTTTGGGAATGGCAAAATCTTAAATTAATATCTCGGACTTTTATTTTGTCATCCCGGTCAGTCTATTATTCTCAAATTATCCGTGCCTTAGCCACTGATATGAGGACATACACATAAAAACGTTTCACCGACGACACGTTGGAAAACATTATGTTTAAGTTGGCAGCTTTGACAAAAAACACTAAACTCCCTTTTGGGTATTTGGTGTGACCATCATCAGCGGGGCGGCTGCATATACACCGGACCGCGCGCCGGCGGAGGGAAGAGGGAACGTGAGAAAAAATATTCAAGAGTTAAAAAAAAACACCCGCGTTTAACATCTCCAACGAGCCCTCGCACTTGGTATAAAAATGTAGCAGAGCAGGTTTTTATGGTGTACGGAAACTGTTTTTCCTGTTCCTTTTTATTCGAATTATTATACCCGGATTATGCCTACACTAGAATTCATCTCACTCCCCTATCCCCTTAATCTTTCTCCCACTCCTCCCATTCCCTCCCCATTCCCTTTCCCCCCTTTGCCCCCCCACTCTCCCACAGACGCCATCGCGACCGCTTCCGCTGATGGAACTGCCAGGAAGCTGTATTTGGAGCCGGTGTGAGTGTGTGTTTATAAACCGTATCTCTGGCGTGTACAACAGCCTCTGGCCAACCCCAGTCTTGTTATGAGACCCATCCCTACTCGTTTCGCTATACATTTCTCTATCTCTCTTTCTCTTGTTCTCTTTCGCTTCTACTGCCTCTCCTTCCTCCTGCTCGTTGCTCGGCGTTTGAGGAGGATAATTCCAATCCGCTCACATTCCAACTTCAACTTCCCCTTCTCTTTCCGCGGAGTATTACTCGAGAATTCGATATCCTTCTAGCATTCACCCATCAACACGATTCTCCCGTCGGTTTCTCGACCGACGGCTGACGCTTTTCTTTTTCTATATCTACGCCATATTTGTCCAAGCTGCTACTCGTTTTGAGTCTCGTCTTGCCACCCGAATAACTTTCGCCCCCTTTCGAACGCGTGTACTCGAGCAGACAAGCCTCTGCTCTAGGCCACCCCTTCCTCCTGTTTCCTCCCCTTCCCGCTTTTCCGTTGATTTAGCGACCACGACCGCGTGTGTCCATGCCCATTCCTCGTTTGTGTGTCCATGCCTCCCTTTTTACCTGTACCACGATCGAGGTTTGTCTTTTAGAGCAGAAAATTTTCCGAGATCTTGTTGCGTCCCGGGTTTTGGCAGGACCATCATGTCGCATCTTATCTCCTCTTTTCTCACCTTGTTCTTCCCTTTTCTCCCCACATTCCCAGTCTCCTGAACTCGCAATTATGGATCTTCGCTCACAGTTCCCCTCCACCAGCGTGCATACCCCGAAAAATCTTTTTGGCTGACCCACCATGTTTCTTACTCTCTCGCTCTGTGATTCTTACTTGAAAGACATTCTACTGACGTCTAAAAAATGCAGTTTCGGTGGGTCGTTTCTATGGGAAGGAAGTGAGGAGGGAAACCCGGCGAAGACAATGGCCTCAAAATGGCAACGAAAGTCTCCAAGAGGTCCGCAGTTCAACGTCCCAGGTCTGTTGGATGGGATCAAGGCACTTGAAGAGTCTTCCATAGTGCACTTGAGTATGGTTCGGGATTGTACTTATAAATCTCCGCCCTTGTTGGGATTCAAATTCGTGCCCTCAGGATGGGGTGCCAGTACTCAAGCCACCGCAACAACTCGATCCGCTTGTATGACCTCCTCCTCCCGGGGTTTGTTATCCTCTTGCCAGAACAGCGACACCCGTCTCATTCTACCTCCCTCTGCTCCTCAAAACACCGCCTTAGTCCTCTCTCTCTTCTTCCTTACGCACCCGTTCCTTCTTTTTTTCCATTCCTTCTCTTCTTTTCTCCTCCCCTCTTCTTCCTTCCACCATCCCCGCAGCCCACTCGCGCTTCATAGTGGTTTAGTGGTCAGCTGTCAGTAGCCCGGTTCGCTGCCTATCACTCATTCCCCCCTTCTACCTCCCCATTCCCTTTTTACACCTCTTCCATGCCAGCCCAGCGTACAGCGCCTCGTCCCACCCACCCCTTGGTCCGAGAGCTCACCTTCTTCATTGCCTCTAACCCCTCCCCTCCTCAGTTGTCCTCGTCACCTCTTCCCCCTCTCCCTCCCGTGACCCTTAAGGCCGACTTCCCTTATCCCACCCCCTCCTCCCACTCCCCCTTCCCTCCCTATCGCCTCCCCCCTCCTCTCGTCCGGCATGGTGAGCCTACGCCAGATACACGGTTTTCCACTTAACGCCGTCCCCGGCTCAGAGGCTTCGAGGAATTGGGGGAGGTGGTTTGGGGAGGAGGCTGTGTGAGTAAGGGGAGGGGGTGAAGGGGAAGGGTACAGAAGTGGACAGGGTGGTGAGGGAGGGGGGGGGACGGGGACATTCGGCAAGGCAAGGGAGTATGGGGAGAGGGAGGGAGCCTTCCAATCCCTAATTGCGCTGGAAGCCGCAACAGTCGCGGCGGCATTGTCCGTCTGTTCTGTAGTCCCTGCGTTCATCTGTCCGGGTTTTGGTGTCGGGGTGTGAGGGAGGCGAAGGGTTGTCCTGGGTGTGGGGCGGAGAGAGGCTCTGGAGGCATTTGTTGAGGGAAGAAGTGGAGATGGGAAAGAGAGTGGGCGTTGGGAGGAGGAGTGGTAACGGAGACTGATGTGTCCGAGGCCCCCGCATCGCCTCGGTCCTTCCTCCCCCTCCCCGCCGTACTCCTTTCCCCAAATCACCTCCCTTCCTCCCCTTCGCCACTCCCCTCCCACCCACCAATCTCATTCTCCACCTTCTTTTCGCCACCTCTCCTTCGACTAACTATAAAAAAGCGGGTCTTACTTTATTTTTGTTTCCTTTTCTATACTTTCCTTCTCCAGACGAATGGCATGCCCTCTGGTTGTACCAAAGTTTGTCTCCCTTAAATAAACCGAGGTGTGTGTTTCGGCTATATTTTCATTGCCTCTCCTTCTTTTTATCTCTCTCTCTCTCTCCTCACATGCTTTCTGCCGGAGTATCCTTCCTTCTTCATTGGTGGCCGCTCGGAGAGATGTGGAGAAGCGATGGAAAGGAGTCGGGGAGGGTGAAAGGGACGTCACGGGATCAAACGGGGACCCGCTCTGACTGCTGTAAAAAGAACTTTGAACTTGGTTAGCTTTTTGGGAGGAGACCAGAAGCTGAAGGCATTTGTGCCATTAGGGATAAGTGGCAAGGGAAAGAATATTTGGGAAATGAAGGAAGGCTGGAGAGAAACTCGACGTGGGCATCACCTTACTCTTAGAGAAAGACGCATAGGGAAACATTTTTTCACGTCCGATCTAACGAAGAGATCTCTACCTGTGAAGTTCTCCCCGCGTAGCACCTAACTAGTGTTCGTTATTCCCCCTGAAAAGTCTCCTCCTCGGCCGGAAATTGAACCCGGACTTTTCGTTGGGAATCAAATATTCAGGCTAGCGAAAAAACCCAATCTCTTTGTAATTTAAAAATTACTATGTCTTTCATCTGGGGGTGATAGATGCAAATTCTATATTAGAGAGAACTCTTTCGGTTTAAGTAATTTCGGAACGTATCCAAAAACTTTGTCTTTACTCTTGCAGTAATCCCACTCTATCAATAAATGAGATTGATACGACATGGTTTAATTATATATGAGGAGATAAAGAGACGTGCGAATGCTGGAAGGAAAGTGGTTGGTAGCATGTGAAGCATATCAAGGAATGAGTGCCAGTCTACGAAAAATCGCCGTGTTCAAAAAGTGTACTTCTCCCTACTTTGTTGTACGGTAGTAAAACATGGGTATGTCAGGATAGACATAAGAGTAGACTAAGCGCCATGGGTATGAGTTATTTGAGGATTGTTTGCGGCAAAAGTAGGATGAATAGGGTCAGGAATGGCGGGTAATATATGAATGTGGGTTAGATGCTCCATTAATGGACATATATGAAAGGAGTGTGCTTCGTTGGTTGGGCCATGTTGAGAGAATGGATGAGAGTCGAATAGTGAAACAGATATTTAAGAGTGAAATGAATGGTGCGAGAGGTAGAGGTAGGCCGAGAAAGTTGAGGTTGAATGTGGTCGAGGAAATACTTAAGAGGAGGAATATTAGGAGTCTTAAAAGCAGGAGGGCGTGTGTGAAGCAGTGTATGGAGCTAAATGAGGAAAAAGAGGTTTGCAGGTATAGATCAGTATGGAGGAAATTATTGAAGCAGAGTTAGGTGCACAAATATGTATTTATGAGTGAAAATTTGTGACTGTGCCTACCCCAGAAGGGAACGGCGTGATTGGTATGTATGTATGTATTTTCACCATCTTGCTTATGAACCCATTTGTGGCACTTGAGGTAATGAGTTTTTGGAACAGGCTTGTTATTAGGTGGCTAACGCGGTTCTCAAAACAACTCTCTCTCAGTATGTGGCTCATAAATTTTCCTGAGCCATTAGTCAAAGGAGTAGTCTCATTACTGACGCATTGTGAGTTATGCTAAAAGAATAGTTTATTCATAATTATGAACATGGTATTTGAATTTATGGAAAAAATTTCCTGAAAATCATTTTTGGTAATATATGTTGCTGTTAATCATCGAATTACTCTAGGTAAGGTCAACGCCGCTGGAAGGATACCTAATAAATAGCGAAATCGAGGTCGACGAGGAAGATCGAGGCCCAATCATACGAGGAGTGAATTCGATAGAGCAGTAAAAGACCTCAATACAAACAAAGCACCTGGAGCAGACAAAATAAGCGGAGAAATTGTTAAGGCGCTCAGAAGTAAAGCCAGGGATAACGTATACGAGAAAATCAAACGTAGCTACCAAAGTGGAACACTTCCAGTGGACTTTCAAAGGAGCGTAATAATTGCGATACCGAAGAATAAAGGACTGATGGATGTGAAGATCACCGAATCTTGACAGAGAGTGTGCAGAAGAGTAGAAGAGGAAAGAACAATATGGAATACCATAGAGAAAAGAAGTACAAGATGGATTGGACACATCCTGAGACAAAATGGGTTTGTGAAGAACATTGAAGACAAAATTGAGGGGAAAGTCCCCAGAGAAAGGCTCAAAGAAAAATTGGTTCATGGACCAAATAAAGGGGAAAGTACATATGAAGAGATACCAGGAGGTGAGGGAGGTAGCATTAGGTAATGAAGGGTGGAGAGCTGCAGTCAATAAATCTTAGGATTGAACAACTAATGAATTAATGTCTACCCCTAAAACCCTTTTTCCTTTGTGGACTTAACTGTTTTTTGCTTTACATCACAGAACTTTTCACAATAAGTATTCATAGCTATAAAATAGCTTTTACTTTGCGACAGTGTAAAAGTCCATAATAATCTTTGATGACAAATTAAAATATATAGCAATACAATTTTACTGGCATTTTGGCCCGTGAGCATTACATTAGATTCTGCGAAACAACTGCAGTTCGTGGCGTTGGATGAGTTCTCAATTAGTAGTGAGTATCCAGGATCTATAGTTCCACACATAAATTTTTGTGTAAAGTAAAAATAAACCGGTGGCATGCAGCAATACCTAGAACTGTTAGATGCTAAGTTTTTGATTGGCTACGTTATGAGATACATTAAACAATATCTTTGCCGATGAAGATTTATTAGAGATTCTTACAAAATTTACTCTAAATTGGATATCTACACCAATACTCAGTGTGAGGCGACTTCAATTACAACTTGTATCCATAGGAACCTTTTCCTTCTTGTACTTAAACTACTTTAACTCCAGAGCTCACGTGTCATTCATAATTCAAATGCCACACTATTGATGATTCCTCCATTAATATCGACCTGAGAATTGAGGGGAACTTCTTTTAGGTGTGAGAACCTATAACTATAGTTTACACTTCTAAGTGCTAATAATTCTAGAAAATACATATTTATCCCAAAACTCTTCAAACGATTTTTATCCTTGTAGAATTTAGGCTGAGGTAAGTTACTTGCATGAAAATTTAATTTTTTAGACCTCTTGAACTTGGATGATCCTCGTCTGAATCTCAAAGTTACAATGTCTTTGATATTTTTTATGATAGACCGCCGAAGCATTTTCTTCCCGCTGCGAAACTATTTTAATAATTCACCTTCACGTATCAATGAATGAATAAAATGTGAAATTCCTGAAACACATTTGGATCGAATTTTAAAGTCAATGTGGCATTTTACTTGACAACACAAAAACAGGGTGTATCAACAAAGTAGTGGGGTATTAAATTCTAGGGTGCGGTGTTACCGTGAAATGATGACGCTGTTGTCAGAGAGTATGCAACTTTAAGCGGCCAAATATTGCTATTTGGAAACTAGCCCATGCGATGCGATAAAGTGCTTCACAATATGACCCCTCTGTTTTATCTTGCATGGAGGTGGACAAGAATAGATTTTTACCTAATGCCACTCTTCAAATCGGGGAGCATGTCATGATATCACTTCGAATGGTTTTAAATCTCTCATAACGAGAGAAAACGTTGGGTATTTCCGGCAGCTTTTATAATTTTTGAGAAATATGGCCATTTCTTCCTTTACGGCACGTATCACGCAAAATTAATAGTGAAACGTATCTCTTTTTCGTGGATTTTGTTCTCCCTCTTACTTGGTATTCCATCCACCATTTTGATAACTTTCCACCCACAGGCCGATACAGCCAAGATTGTGGTATGTTTATATTGCTTGTATGAATGTTGATCGGTGTGTGCCTATTTTATGACCTTTTTTATTACACCTACATCACATTTACTTTTTCTTCTCTTATCTTTTGCTTTGAAAATTTCATTTTCTCCAATCTGCAAGATCTACAGTTTTTGATTATCCCAAGATAGTTCATGTTTCGTGATTTTGTAATTTTATACCGCTTACTTAATCATTATGCAGAAGATGTTATCTTTTTATATTATTGTCTTATTCTATCGGCTGATAAGTATTTTTTTATTTGCATAACTTTGCACCATGGTACACTGTTGCAGGCATAAATTTAGTAGTAAGGTTTTAACTTGAAATTTTAATTTTATTGTTCATTCGCATGACGAAATAAACCCGACTGAGTAAACTCGCAAGTTCATCACTACCTCCATTCATAGTTCACTCTAGTGAATGGAATGTAATAATCTATAACTGTGAGCTTTGTGAAATCTGTTCACACGAGAAAAATCTATTTTTCATTTATTGAAGCTAACCGCTCCACTTTTCCGATGCTTTATTTTACTATCATGATTTGATAAGTTTGACTAATAATGATTTAACTATACAGGCGAAAACTTTAAATAATAAATAATATTTTCGTTAAACTTGTAGGTAACTTTCTGCCATTCGGCCAATTTCTTTGACAGAATTACACAGATTACGTTTCTCTCTGGTGTTATTCAAGTTTTAACCATGAGCTCTGTTCGGGAATATGAGCTGCTTGTCGAGAGGGATCGAGTTGATGTTTTTTAATTTAAGTAATGGTTGAACAGCTTGTAGCTTCATTAAGCTGTTGCGCTTGTGTACCAGGGAAAGGGGCCATTTAGCGTGAATGTGTAAGAGGTTGTTGCTGGCCAAAATTACTTCGGAGCCTTTTATTTCAATGCCAATTTTACCTATTGGTTTCTGATGGAGATTTTATTTGAGTATTAAGGCACAATCATTTATAATGGGACATATTTGAAGGTTTTTTTAATTCAAATTTGATGAGAAGACCAGGAGCCTTAACTTTGTTTCATTATTTGATATTAACATATCAGATTACCAAATGTTTTAGCTGATGCTTTGCGATGTGTTCTATTGAGTGAATGCTTATTATCAGGAGTTGGGTAGGGCCTATATAATGAATTGTTACTTCAAAAGGTAATCTTATGACGTGGGGGAATGGGCAACCACTTTAGGCAACGAATCTAATCGGTAATTGCTAAATGCTTATCGTATTATGCAAAAACTTATTTTGTGCCTGACAGATAGGACGGTTGGAATCCTACGAAAAATGTGCTCTAGCAAAGGAAACTTTTTGAACTGCCATATTTTAACGCTCTGCTGGTTATCTCTCAACCGCCATTGATGGATGGCGGTAGTCTTTTATATGAGATAAATTAGCGAGGCGTGTTTTTTAGCCGTGAAATTTTTAGTGCTTGGGAAAGGATAGCCTTCGGGACATTACTTCTGGACAACCTCTTGACGCAGATAAAACAGCTATAACTTTATTGTTTGAATCTGTCATTCGAATCTGTATGCGGTATCTCCACCCTCGACTTGCCATAAGTCACTGCATTACTATCTCCTCAAGCCGTCGTTTGTTCGAAATAAAACTCCAACATCGCTGCTTTTCTTCCGTCTCTTTTCTGCTCTGCGCCCCCGCCTCTCCTAGTCTCCCCCCGTTCTCCTCCCGTTCCCCATACCCCTATGCCTTTCTGTTATGCGCACCTACTTTGAATTGCCTTATTGTTTTTACGGTGGGCGCGACCCTTGGAGACCCTCTATGCTTATTCCCTTCGTTCGGCTCCTCCCTTCCCACCGATGATCCCTCCCCCTTCGCCCAATATCATTCCCCATTCATCCTTTCTTCTCTCCCATTTCCTTGCGGAGGAAAAAAAACTCACCCCATCGGGTGGGTCTCTAATGTATCATTTCCGACCCGCCCCCCATCCCATTTCACCAAGCCATCGCGGCAAATGTCGCTCCGACACGCGAATGCCGGACACGACAACCCCCGCGCTCACGGCTCATGTTGTATCATGCCCGGTCGGT
This sequence comes from Ceriagrion tenellum, assembly GCA_963169105.1. Taxonomy (NCBI): domain Eukaryota; kingdom Metazoa; phylum Arthropoda; class Insecta; order Odonata; family Coenagrionidae; genus Ceriagrion; species Ceriagrion tenellum. The sequence continues at coordinate 160,299,205 of OY720632.1, forward strand.
CACTTCGAGGAAGGCGCCACCAGTCTTCCGCCCTCGCTCGTGGTGATTTCGAAAATCCCCCAGGCCAAGCAGCCGCCTCAAACCCTCCCTGGCCGCCTTCTGGCCACCCCATATCTAGACGAATGGTGATTACATCACATGATTTCCGAAATATTCTGTAATGGAGGTGCTTAAGAAGTTGCGCCGGAGCACTCGAGCTCAAATAAAAACCTTAACTCAAAACTAACATTTACAGTGTGGTGAATTAAATGATAGAACTCCTTCAGGCTTTATAAATAGAGTTTACTGAGCTAATTCAACCGTTTACATATACTAATCGACGCAAATTTAACTTCACGGCTGCTATTTTATTCCATGTTTAAATTGTTTTTATGGATCGAATATATGCTAAGAACTGAATATATGTACTCTCCCATACGTATAAAACTCACTGTAACATTAATAATAATATTATCAATTGCTCTGGTACATAAGGTCATAATAGAGAAGGGGGTCAGATTAGTGTGATGGGTATAGTACTGAATAAGGAAATGGGTTAAAATCCCAGAAGTGGTTGAATATGTTTCAGTAACAGGTCTATCTCTGCTGTGGTCTCAAGTAAGGAGCATTTAAGCACGGTATCAATCCGTTGGGCGAGACGTTGAGCTGTGAGATCCTTTCATTTTTTTCGAGTAGGATAATGGTGACGCTGGGTTTCTATCCTATTCTAAAACATTCTTTCTATTCCCACTGTACTTCCCAGGGTACTTAACTTCAAGCAGCAAATGCTGTCACAGTCGCCTTCCCAAGTTGGCGGCCGACATCTGAAATAAACTATCAATCCGCAGAGAGGAATCCGTCTCTACTTTAACTAAATTCACCAATTGTCGGGTGCCTCAGTTTTCAATGCCGTGGATGTCCTTCTCGGGTTTTGAGCTGCATACGGAAGGATGTTCTTTGGGCGTGATCGCACCAAAGCGACGGTCTCTCGGTAGAACTCCTCCGAATGTCGGTTGTTTTCTCTCAGCACAAATACTTGCACATTTCGTGCGATCCCTGGCGGTGGAAATGAAACACAAGAGTCGTGTGGGGGGTCGGAATGTTTGAATTTTTTTGCTTCCCCTGGTCGCGAGTGGGTGGAGGACTGGGAAAGGATCCCCATCCTTCTCAGGTGTAACGCCCCGTGGTATGAAAACGGGCATCTCTCCGTAGGGAGGCGGCATTGGGAAGGCTCCTAAAAGGCGCCATAAAAGGGAGGCATTATTTCCGTTGACATCGTCCTCACGTTTTTGATGTTCAGATTTTATTTCTCAGCAAAAGTTAACCGCCGTATCAAGCTCTGAGGGCAAATGCCAGGGGTTGCGTGTGTTGGATGTTTCAAGAGGCAAGATGTGTTTGTTTTTCCTCGTCAGGCGTATTATTTGCGTGCTTTCTTTTATTTATTTCTAGGGAAAATATTTAGAGTGTATACCACGCAAGATTTAAGTAAATATCAGTCTCAACGCTGAACTGCTTTTAAAGATGAGTAAAGCATTAGTACACCGGTGATGTTATTGTCTTTTTTTGACTCCTCTGTCTTTTTGAGAGATTTTCAACGGATAAAGTATAGACTTATTACTAGATCTAAGGTTTTCCCGTTGAATCTCTCTCTAAAAGATTCCTCCGGTGTTCCACCGGATATTGGACTTTATAACTTCCTTGTTACTAATTTTCCGATCATACCTGATGGAATCAATTATAATTACCCTTACAATAACCCCTATGCTTTTAGTACACATAGGTCTCCTCTAACGTTGAAACTATATAATACTCGAGTAACTTTTCTATATAAATTGATCCTGCAAAACTAGGGTGATGGCAATACTAATGTTTATAATCGAAACAAAGTGGAGTAGCCAAAAGTGGATTTGTATAATGGACCTCTTTGTATAGAATATTACGGAGGCACGGGCTATGTCAAACTGGTTTTCGGCTGCCAAGAACTGATTGTTTTCACTTTAAAAATGCAGACGTATAATTCATCTGGTATATTAAAGATAAGTTCAATTGTGGAAAACGCGAGCAATGCAATCAGAAATGGATTTCACTTATTGCAAAATTCTTGTGGCTGGACAGATGTTAAGATATCTAGAATGTGTTCAAACTCATATAATAGGAGTATTTTATTGTTTAGAATTGGAGTAGTCCCAGTGAGTTTACTCGGGGTACTTTTTTTGGTAATATCTGAGTTAGTTTACATCTTTTGTCAACATTTATCGCAGATACAGATTACATTTTCTAATTTCAAATGCTTACATTTCTTGGACTAAAATCGGCATGGTCATCTCGAAGAAACATACTGCTTATCTGAAGCGAGAGAATCGTGCGAGTGGAATGGTTTCCTTTCATACATGGATTTACCGGTCGTTTTGAAAACTAATGACCTAGCTATCTAAAAGAACTTCCAAATGTTATATCTAGCCAAGCGTGCTTAGCGGAGACATTGAAAAAGCTATTGTTTTTACCGCTTAGGAGGGGATGATTTTTGGAAAAAATGTTATTTTTTGCGCGTCACTGTGCTATTAGTTAACTATTTAGTTCAAGTATTTTTTTCAATCCATTAAATGTAAAGTTTAAATGAAGCTTGATTCCATGAGAATTAGATGGCTATCTCAAGGCAACTATTTTAAAGCTCCAAAAGCCGTAAACAATTGGTATTTCTTCCTTTCCAATTGTTTACGACTTTTGGAGATTTTCTCTGTTTTATTTCATTAACTATTTTAAAATCTTCATCTTATATAAATTGATTTACCGATGAATCTGGGTCTTTAAGTTATGTAACTCGACCAAAAGGATACCATTAGCTTAAAGTGGTAAGTGTTGAGGCATTTACATCGTAAATTACATAATCAAAAGCATTTTTATGTCATCTTTTTACTAGCTTTCACCTCGCAAAAACCTATTTAACCTTGGGCTCATGCATTAGATTCTTATTTTATATACCCCATAATTCCTATGACATTTTCTGCCAAGTATGCATTGAAAAAATCATGACTCCTTCCTGTAGAATATACTCATATCACGACATATGCAACCAGAGAGCCGTTGCGTATTAAGAATGTTCCGTGAAATACATCTATCTTGTGGTATCACGGAATGCTGCGCCGATACCTCTCCAGTGGGGTAGCGTATTTTTATGCACACTGAATATGTAATAAATACCTCTCTGTTATTTTTCCCTTTTTAGTCTTTGCATTTGATGACATTTAACGAGTTATGGAATGAGTGAGGTGATTACTAGAGAATTGCTTTGGGCAATAAAAGAGAAAAAGACAAGTCGTGTTATTAAGAGGGTATAATAGAGATTGGGTATTTTTCCGATGAGTTTAGGCTCTTGTACTACCTCTGTCAATCAAATTAGGTGTGCCAAGGTAAACCAAAGCAATGCATTGGGGAAAATCTGAAACTCCCCGGGAAATGTTATTGTTCCCAAACGGAACGTTGAATTTTTTAATCCTTATGATGCTTTGGATTGATGGAAGTGAAGTCGGCGAAGATTTTGAATGGTTTTATTCACTCTCTTTGTACCAAGCCTGTATTCCAGTGTCAGTTTTGGATCAATGTGCGCGTCAAGTCACGATATTTTTTCCAAGAATGGTTGTTAGACTCTGTACTTATGAGTTATGATGTTGTAACACGCCATGCCAATGTGATATAGAATAATGGAATTAACTCTTTCCTGAGATTATTTTGCTGCATGTCTTCATCGGTGTCATGTCCATGTTCAGCGCTTTCACCAGCACGTGTTTTACTCTTTTTATATCTATTTCACGTATTTTTTTTACACGAAAAAGTAATTTAGCAGTTAGAATTTATCGGATGGCTTATATAAATTCGAAAAAATAAGCAGATAGAAAGGAAGTAAGATTGTCTGTAACATCATAGACCGTTTTACTGTTTATTGTATTGTCTGGATGACTTTGGATAGTTCGGAAATGGAAATTACATCAAAGCAACTTATTTATAGGTCATCGGCGTGGCGAAAAGTATCATAAATCTGTACCTAATACGTATATAGAGAACTCAGTGAAAGCGACGTTTTAGCAAGCCACTAAGGGTTGTCAGTGCAAGTTTTTAAACGTACCCCTTACCTTTTGTAATTGAGCGTAAGTGAATAGATTTGCATCGATGGTTACGATTCTTTTGCGTTTCTTAACCAACTTTTCGGACAAAAAGTAGTTTCTGTAAGATTGCAATGGAACCTAAAACTGTGAAAAATATTTGCTATCAGATTTCTGAGTGGTGGGATCAACGTGCGTTCCTCGATTTTCTTCACACATATCGATAATCCTAAATGATATATGGTAGTAGCATACACTCTGTGGAGATTCAAGAATAGTTTACTTAAGCAACATAAGCACTCGGAATGATATGGCTCATTCATGATAAGAATCGCAATGCCCATTAATTACTTTATGGATATATAGGAAGGTGCAATGATTGAAATGGTATTATTTAATGTCATAAAATTGAGGGAAAAAATAGGGTCAAGGTATGATGCCCTGCGGGCTGAACTCCTCCCGCAGTAATCGGCGACGGTCGTAACCTTAAGGAAGCAGATACGGTAAATGCGAAGTGCACGCACTGCATCCGTGTCGTTAGTCCTGCTGTTTCTCGTTCCCCTTGCCACCCGAACAAGTTCAGAATAATTTACTGCCCGGCCTTCTCTTTATTGCATGTCCACATTAGGACATGAGTGTGAGATGCTGACCATTTGTCCGATCGGGATTGCGGTGCAATGAATGATGCGCGCGTGTTGAACGAATGCACTGCATGTGCCAAGACCTTGAGGTTGATACCTTTTAGCGAGAAATTTTTGTCGTCAATGTTTTCACTTTATTAAAAATTTTTTTTACGGCCACGATCAGCGGCAATTGAGATCAAAATGAAAGTCATTTATGACTTACCTTGCTCAGTACTCACATTGAAGTCTTCCATAAATACAAGTACCTTTTCATTGGCAGCTGAATAAAAATACATTATCATTAGAACCATCTAGTGTGAACTATAGTATCCACAGAATGTTTTCCATTGAGTTTCTGGTGTGAACGCACATAGCTCGTGATAAATGGGAGCACTCTGTGATATCACGGCACATTTTCAGTTTCTAGAATAGTAACTTCCAGGATCATCGAGGGAACCATTTCCAAATTTTTCTGCAGTATTAATTGTGTTAGGATCTTGTAACATTCTCATTCTTGTAACGTATAAAATTTCATTTGTTACAGTTAACGCAAATGTGGACATGAAATTGAAAAACTCCGTGATTTTACGGTAAAGGATTTCGGTTTGTTTAATTAACTCCTAGAACCCTGGAAGATAATCCAAATATAATTTGTTTTAAGGTCTCACTTGGTGGAATTTATTTATATTTATTCCATTGAAGATAACTATTTGTTTCACAAATATATTTGGTAGGACCACAAAGTTTTTTATTAGAATTTCATTAAATTTAGAAAATTATGTAAGCAAAAGTATTAATTACATCAGGTGTTATACCATCAAACAATGAAACCGCATGCTGTATGAGAATACCTTTTCAATCATGAGCAGGACAGCCATCGTTCGCCAATATCTACTGGATGCCTGGTGGTGCCGAGAGATCACCGTCAACCACTCTTCCTTCCATTCCACCTCCCTCAGATAATCCCCGTCGTCATATTCCTTGATTAGCTTGCGCAGACGGTTTACAGTCGAACGGGGGTTATGAATACATATGCAGGAGCACGGCCACCGACCATCGCGCGGAGGAGAAAGGTTCTATGGTGGCAAGAGGGGATTAGGGAGGGCGAGGAGATTTGGCGTGGCGAGTTGCGGTGGGGACGTGGCCGCTGAAGAATGCAAGCTCGACCGGTGAGCGACCGGAGGGAGCCCCGCGGAGAAGGAGCAGTGGCTGGCTGAAGTTAGGCTGTGTAAATGTTTAACACGGCGGATTTGGAGCCTCAGAATATCGTTATCCACGCTAACAAGACACGCGTGCGGGGGAGGAGGCGACTGGCTTAGTCGGCTCCATGTTATCGGGGCTCATCGAGGGAATATCGTCGGCCGATGGCGACTTCATCTCCTTTCCAGGGTATTACGTCGTTTAAATCATATTCCCGTAACCTAGTTATGCCTTTCATATCATCTCAGTCGTTTGAAAAACGTCAATTTGATCCATTTTTCATTTTTACACGTTAGAATTTTATTCCCCTCGACAAATAATGCCTTTCAGATAATATCATTCATACCATACCAGTCATAAATAATATCATATTTATTCATTATCTTTCTTACGACGAAAAAGTCAAATGAACAGAAAACTGTCGCTGACGACCTTTGTTATGGCTCTCAATTCCATATAATGCTATTTTCGCGAAGAACTGCTTGAAATATTAGTTTATTTCCCATTGTACTGGCTTAGTAGGCTGTCTGATTGTATGAATTGGTATTCAATCCCCGTTTCTATTCTCGTCTCTTCTAGAAGAATGAGTACGTGATATCTCGTTGTGTGAGATTCCACCACAGTTACTTTTACGTACACATTCTACCTTGAATTAATAATCCTCAATAGGTTTACTTTATTCCTCTGAATTGGGCAAAAACAATTTTTCTTAATACCACGTTTTCCTTCCGTCATTCTCTTTATTCAAATCTCAGTATTTTCAATCCTTCCATGATACCTATCAATCTAATTTCGGCAGTTGAAACTGAAAGCACTTTATTTCAAAGTTCTTTCATTGAGTTTATTTAAGAGTATTTTATTTTTAATTTCTTAAATCAACATAATTTTTTTGCCTTGAGAATATTTTTTCCCCATGATACACCACTTTCGTAAGATGTTTTCAGGTTCATTATTTTTCTTGCACATAACTCCTGAAGACTATTCTTTGTACTACCTACTCTAATCTTTACCCTCTTACTTTGATGATAAATTAGGTCTCCATCAAAATAACAAATATTGTTCTTTTGATGGAAATTTTGTCTCCTATCTCTCATTATACCCTAAACGTACCTTGAAAACGGCTGCACTTCCATATATGATCAATAAATTAACCAAAATGTTAATAAAAACCAATTAATCACCAAATTCAAGGGTTCTTTGAAGTAAAATGAGGATCAAAAATGCTGATTGTGAATAAATAATGAAGAATCAGTAATGTACCTCTTTGAAATTTATCCTTTTTGCCCATTTTAAAAGTAATGAACAGTAAGTATTTCTTTTCACGTCGTCTCTGGTATGTGTCATGTATCGATTAGCAATACGAGCAGTAGAGCAATGTAAGTACCTCCATTGGAAACTGAAATTTCTACGTTGTATATGTGGTTCATAATTATCTGACAAAATATTTATTGTTGCAAATTAATAAATAGGAATAGGTACTTTTTTAGAACTTGGGAAATCATTCAACCAATTTTATATAGACGAAAATGTTCCTTTATTTTTCATATCACCCTGGCTTTCCTTGAATTTATGGATAATAAGGTATTCTTAAATGTTCTCTCAATAGTTAAATTTTATGTGGTAGCCTCATTTGAAGGGAAACCCAATCTTCAATTTTCTGATTCAGTACCACTTATTTTTAAAATAAATATAGGTTCGCTCATATTTTTATTTTATTGAACCCCACATTAATTCTTAACCCTCAACAAAATATCTATTGCTGCCAGAGGGAGTAGGTTCATTTTTTTTGGCGTTCTGAGTATACGAAGAAGTTGAATAGTCAGTTGTGAAACGTCTCCATTTCGACTACCTTCAGCAAATGTTTCTGTCTAGCTACAGAACGAAAAGATGAAAATATTTCCCTCTCTCTGTCCAACAAATTTGTGCGGAGGGGGCGATGCTCATTGTCCAATGGTAAATGAAGAAGACGGAGAGCAAATCGAAAAGTGACACCTCATGTTTTCAAAATATAAAAATCCGCTCTCTCTTTGTCTCTAGTACTTTCATTTCTTTCCTCCATCTCGCTTCTGACTTCACACCTCTGGAGGTTCAAATTCAATGCGTGGGTGTGAGCGGGATTGTCTCAGAGAGCAAAGGCGATGGACGGAAATAGGTGCAGTTTTGAGGAGGATTGGAGAATGAAGGAATGGTTTCTGGGCATCGCGGGACATAAGGGGATATAGAAGGAAAGTAGACAAGGGGGGGGGGATTGGCGGCCCCAGGGGTTCGGGGAGACGGGACGTGCGACGCCGAATGACGGGACTTCGCGCGCGGAGCCGCAAGGGGGATTACGGTGGCCCCCAGGGGGAGTGCCGAGGGGGCCAATCCCTCATTCTCGGGGTGAACCGGGGGCGAGTCTCCCGCGACGATGGAGGATTACCGTGTCCACGCTGAGTGTTATTCTCGAGTGGGATTAACAAGGAATGAGGTGGAGGTTCGTGGATGGGGTGGGTGAGTCCAACGGGTGAGGAAGGAGGAGTAATGGGGGAAGACTACGGGAGCGTGCCCAAGCCACCCTATGTCACGTACGATGGGATCGTGGACAGTGGGGCGCACTATGTGCCGTCAATTAATATCCGGCTGCGGATCATGACGAGGGCGAAACTTAAAATTAAATAAAAGCGCATCCATTCGTTCCTAGTATCATCCTTATTCACTTAAAGGTGTCAGAGGAGTGTATAATCCATTTGGCATTAGATTTAGCGTTTCACAAACAGATTTGACTCCTAAAAGTTTGAATTTGACAAAAAATGATAAATATATATCTTTAGGTGCCCAAGTGAAACTCATCTCGAATAACAAATGTTTTTTCTTGCTACGATTGCTACATCTGACGCGGGAAATTTTCTGTGATGTAATTTTTCTGTTTCACTTTTAGATTAATCACTCTGATGATTTACCCCAACGCCTATAACTGAAATTATCATATTAATTGATGGCATGTGATATTAATATTCTATGTCGCCATTTCAAAAATGAAATTGAATATTTCCATTTTCCAGGTTGCATATCATGTTTTACTACTTATTTAAATGCTTCACAACGTTTAGGTTTGCATTTGTGTCATTAAAATGTACCCATATGTTTTTGTGGCAAAGATATTTCAAAAGATACTAAATTAATAAAAAATATCTTATGAAAAGTGGGAAAAATTTAATGAGTTAATTTAACGCACCACATAATTATGAAAACATAACTTAGATCTCTGCGAGAGTCGGGCGGACTTCTTTACAACCACCTTTGGTATGCATAATATTTGATAGCCTCGGACTACAAATGCTCTAAATTATCCGCCAGTCTTTGTGATGACTTATGAGCGTAACTTTTTCTGAAGATTTTTAATAGAGATTGCTTCATGTTTCAATCGAGACAACATTAATTTTTTAAAAGACTAGCGGTATTTGGACTCTGCTTTGAACTTGACTCGTTTTTTTTTACGAAAAATTATTTATTGAACTTTTATAATTTTATTACATGGATACCTTCCGCTAAGATTAGTGTAGATTTTTTGCAGACATTCGTGAAGCTCATATTCATATAAATTCAACCCTTAATTTGTTGGTGAAAGAGAACCGTCTCTAACTCCTAACCAAAATTAGATGATGCCGCGTTCCTTGAATCCTATAAAAGAAAAATCGCTATTATATTGTTACGTAGCCCAAATAAAAGGCAGTGAGTAAAAGGAAAATGAAATGGAAGTGGCCTTTTCGGTGTCATTCATTTAAAATCTTGACTGGCATGGTTGATGATTATAAATAAAATTCCTCTAAAAATTTTCCGGTTGGTTTCTTCCTTCACGGTAGATAAGGATACTATAATAGTATGTAAATAACAGCACATACTACTTTTTTGTCTGTGACGTTGGTTACTTGCCTTTCATGCTTTCCCTCCTGAATTTTCCAACCGGGCAAAATTTGCATCGAAAGCACACTTGCGAAATAACTAATCGTATACAAAACCAAGGTAATCCAAGCTCTCAACTGCTCAACTCAAGCTGCTCAAACCGAGGACATACTCTAGAGAGCTCTTTCCTTATTTCTACCACCCAGCAGCACGCACTGAGACCCAAAGGATTAACTAAAGAAAGCAAGTCAAAATTTTAAATATAAAAAAAAGGAAATCAACAATACACTTATCTCAGTCAAGTCGGCGCATTCTGCGACGAAAAAGTAGAAGTAAATAGTGGAAGGCCATGAAACTACTATCGCTACATTTCTTGCTCAAATTCCAAGGTTATTTATGAAGACAACCAGCCCACGCTCAAGTAATAATCATAAGCTCTATCCTACCAGCTGTTCATTGCATCTGCATTACTTAAATGTTTTCAATTCGCTTGGATTGGAATCTGACTTAATATTCCACTCAGCAATTTGAATTAAAATGCTAAACCCTCTGGCGTTTTTTTATCTAGTGCTTTACCATGAAATTAAATATTCCACCGAAATCCAGTGAGCAACAAAAAAACAAATTTGATAATAATAATTTTCGGAACTAAGACCTCAGCATGAATATAATCCGGCTGCATGGTTCTAAAATAGATAATGAACCAGTAAAATAGAAAGTAACTATGTATTATATTGATTACTATTGATTATCTTTCTTGGTATCGTAACTCAACAATGAGAGTAAACTTTCAGTGAATGAATCTTATATTTTGTTATCAATGATCCTAACCAAGGCACCTTTATCTGTGGTATTCAATGACTTAGATTATAATTTAACCTGTAAATCATGCCTTAGCATTTAGGTAGATTAGGAAATTACTAGAAATGTAAAATTCATGTTTTATGAGGTTTCTGATAAGCATGAATTTCGTCTACTTTAATTGATGGAACTTCATACCATATTAATGTGAAGTCTGTCGCATAAAAAATAAAATACTATGCACTTGCGAAAAGTTTGTTCAAGAAGGTTATTCGTTTTCTTTGTGAAGTCACGCCTGACAGAATCAAATTTATTAAGAAATATGAGCTTCCTCGTATCAGTTCCGTAATCCGAGATCTAGAATGTGAGAAGTGATATACACAAGGACAATGATCTCTTAGTAATTGAATTACCCAGCATCGCGAAGGTTACTCCATTTAATCTGCTTTAGGACATGGAATGATTCTAGGGTGCCAGAAATAAATCCAAAGAATAACATTTGCAGCGACTAGTCCGACAGCATTTCTTTCTTTTTTTAACATTAGCTCTGCAGCATGTTTGAGAATTCTTTCGTTGGGCACGGATACAATCCGGATAACTCCTTACCGCGAACTGTCTTGTGGATTTACTCTTTATACCTCCGGTGCTTCCTCCTACTCCCTCCTCTACACGAACCTCTCTCCCGCTCCTCTCATGCTCCCACTTTTCTGAACCTAATGAAAACAGTCCTGAGGGGCTTATATCTCCCAGCCCTCCCCCTCCACACGTAAGGCACATTCCCCACTCCACCCCTCTCCACTCCCTTCCCTCCTCTCTCGAAACACCATCCCCTTTTCGGTTTTACTGTAACACACCCCACTCACCCCATTCCTCTCCTCCCGGCTTGCCTCCCCGAGGAAAAAAAGCATTCCCCTCCGACCCCCTTCCCCTTTATCCCTTTCCAACACAACCGCGCGCATACACAAAAAAATTATCCCACCGCACACATTTCGCGAACACAGACACAAGCGCGCGCGCGTTGGGATCCAGCGGGAGGGCAGGAAGGAAGGAAATGTGTTCAGCCTCGGGCTCGGCAGTGTAGTATATCCTTGTTTTCTGGGAGGGTTTCCAATTATTATTCATATAAAACCAGGGGATGACCCTGCTTCCCCAAATTAATATACGGCCATTGAAACTTCCGCGAGAGGCCATAATACAACGAGGAAAAGCCTAGTCCCGTTTGTTTTGGCTTGTCCCACAGTATCCTCTATACCGATTCCCACGGGGGAATCTCACTGACTCCCCTTCCCGCGCCTCTGTTTCCCCCTCCTCTTCACTTCCCCCCCACGCCTGCCTCGATCCTCCCACCCACTCTCCTCCTCACGGCGTCGCTCTCCTTACGCTTCGCACACAGAGTTCCAAGAGAGAGAGGGAGAGAGAGAGAGAGAGAGAGAGAGAGAGAGACCGCAGGCCCTCTCGCTCTACTCTTCCTTCCGTCCGCCTTGTCCCCTTATTCCACCCCGCAAGGATTGTCTCCGCTGGTTACCCCCGAAACCGCCGTTTCCTTCCACATCCGCCCACCCCTGCTCCTCTGGACGATCCTCCATCTCTGTCCACACCTCTCATCTCATCTCGCCGTTCCTCGACCTCTCTCTCTCCGCCAACACCCGCCTCCTCCTGTTCCTCTGTGCCCTACGGCAGCCCTCCTCCCCCACCTAAGGGCCACCTTCCCCTTCCTCACATCCACCTTCCCACTTATCCCTTGTCTAGCATTCTCCTCTTACATTGCCCACATGCAATCTCAAGGGGGATTTATATTCGGCGCCCGCGGACGCTCGCTCACTCTCTGTCTCCGTGTTATGTCTCGAGATTATGAGTTTTTCCCCTCCTCTCGGCCTTCCACGCCCACCCTCCTCCGACCTCTCCCCCCATGCCCTCCCCCCGCACGACCCTTCCACCCCTATGCCCCCCTTGCTGCCCCCAGCAGAGGTCTTTTGTTCCTCTCAGCACACTCGCACATCTCCTCCTGGCGACCCTTATCCACCACTCTCCTCCTGCCGTGGTAACGAAAAACGAGATGATTACCTCTCGGCTGCAAAAGCAATAATGGCTAAGTGCACAAATTTCTACGTGTCCCGACGCCGCTGCGAGAAATTTCCTGGGGTCCATCGACGAATTTCCGAGACCGCTCCGCAGCTGGTCCGGATGATGATGATGAAACGAAGAGGATTAAGGTGCGAAATGAAAATGATTTGGTTATTCATGGGATGGTGGACAGATGCATCGATAGTTTCCATAACAAAAGGTTTTAGTGAAGCTCAATGTTTCAATTAATCGTGGAAATTGCTTAGATAATCTTTCGGAAGAATAGGTACAAAAGTTGCACACCAAAGACTACCCAGTTCTTCACACACCACGTCATCTTGGGGAAGTTTTTATCTCAAAAATACATTATGTGTATTTTAAAATAAGACACAATATGCTTTGTTATTTTTAATCCATGGCAAATAATTTTTTGCTTGACATTTTCCGGCAACTCATCCAGCACTAATTACGCCAAATACATGTTTTTTACAAGGCTCAGAATCGCACGGAATATCGAGGTTTTTAAACAATAGGAAGGACAAACTGATCGAAATGGTATCTTTTGAAACGTTATGTGTTATTTAGAAAAGGGAATAGCTTTTAGAATAATGAAATACCTATCAACCATAAGAGAGAGTGTCAGGTATCAGCATGACTTTTGAACGCTACTGCATACTGTTAACTGAATAAAAGTATGATGTAGTCACATTAAGTTCCATTTTCTCTTTGATTGCTTTTTTTGCATATGAAATCACCTTTTATTGCGAATCAATAAGTATTTGTTAAAGAGTAGTTTTTTGTGGTATTAGTCGGAAAAAGAAGGGTGAGTTACATATAGTTACAAAGAAATAAACATTACATAAAATTAGGAATGTATAGAAAAATATTTAGAAATTAGGCCCAGTTTTGCAGAGAGGCAAAAGAAGAATGTTACAGCTCCTTAATTAGAACGTAAGTGATCACGTTAATCCGACTGGTGAAATGGCTGGGATGAGGAGAGAGGCGGTGAATTTTGCGAAAAATACCTTGCCAAATGCAATGAAGCGCTTAAAAGGGCCGCGCAGGGCCGGCCGGGAATACAACGCTGCACTACTCTCCTCTCCTCAATTGCCATTCATGGAAGACATCAGAGGAGCGATGTTACAATTACAACGTGTGGCCGCTTAGTATGTGTCCGTGTGCGGCCGGAGTTTGCCCTCCGTGTCCGATTGTGCTATCTGGCCGCGAGAGTAGCAAAAGGGGTTGGCAAATGGCGTTGACGAACTTGTGAATAAATACCCTTGGCGAGTATTGTATCATACGAGAGAGAGGGAGACGAGAGAGGAGAGGTACGGGTGGCGGGAGGGCAGTCGACGGGTTAGGGCGGCGTCGTCGGCCGGGGGCAGTTGGGGGTCGGAAGGATGTGTGGGAGCACTGCAGAGGATGAGGGTAAAGGGATGAATACGAGGGTCGGTGGTGGGAGAAGGGGTTTGCAAAGACTGTGTGTGATGGTGGGAACAGATGAAGGGGGAAGGTGGATTTGGACGGAGGGTGACGAAGGTTATGTGTGAGTGTGGGTGGGTGTGTGTGTTGTGTCGGGGAAGGGATGGAATATGTCTGGCCGGAGCGAGATAATGAAACGAGCCCAGTACAGAAAGAGGTGCACTTGCGAGGTGCCGAGAGCGGGGGTGTGTGCGAGTGGACCTGTGATCTCTTGAAGCGAGGCGCGGCGAGGGTTTAAGTGAAGGAAGGGAGGGAGGGATGTGGGCGATGGTCGTCGAGGGAGGGTTTTTGGGGCAGTGCGGAACGAGCAGGAGAGGGGTTTAGTGAGAGAGAGAGAGCGATTGAAATATCAGGACGGAGCGAATACAGCGCTGAGCAAAGGGGCAAATTTTGTACCGAGTCTTCTCCTCTTCCTCCTGAGTTATCCTGTGACAGCAACAGTTGTACCAAAAAAAATGTCGAAAAGGTTTTGCGACTGTTTTTTTATTACAAACTTGATGTCGGTGTAGTCAGAAGGAAAATTGGGAGATCAGTTTAAGAAATATGAGGAATATTATGTGATTACTGTAGTTAACCTATATTTATCATTACTTTCAGGCGTTTTCTAGTCATTGTAACTTGCATCGGACTCATATAATTTAAATATGTAGAAAGAGTAACTTAGACAACTTTGAACAATATTTAACCGAGAATTTTTGATACTGGAAAGTGGATCGAAGGAAGAAGATCTGAGATATGTATGAAAATGAGTAATCGTATGCAAGACTCAGGTTGTGAATATGGTATACAGAGGAATACACTGGAATAATTAAGACGGAGTACCTGGAAGTCATTGACTAGGAATGAGTGGTGATTTGAGGGTGGAAATTGCATTCACATTCCAATGCATGATGAATATGAATAAGGTTCCAAAATAACAGCTAATATATGTATATATTGTTAAACTGTCAGGATAATCAAGGGATTATGGGGCAGAAAACAACATAAACTTGAGCAAAGAATAAAAATGAAATGATAATAAAGTACTAAATGATGGAAAGAAACTGGCAACCTATGCGAAATTCGATAATGCAGTAATTATGAATGCCGTGAGTTATAATGTGTGATCACAAGTAGCTGATAGTATCGCAGAATGAACTAGGAAAATTGATAACGACTTCATAAATGCGACAGAAGATATGGATTGCATTGAAAAAACATGGTTGGATCCATAAGTGAAAACGAATCGCTATGAATTTCATGCGCAGGAACTAATAGTGGAGAATTAATAATTTAAATCGAAAATTTGAGGGGACCAAGGTCTAGAAAAACGAGTAACAATAACTCTAGATAATCTACGGGAAATTTTAGAGAGGGTATTAGATAATCAACTGACAGATTTTATCGTGGATATTTTAAGCTCTTTCATAGCATTTATGGCGATTGGTCATGATAATTCGTTGCAGATGATATTGTAAACACCCTTATTATTTATTATTTTTTAAATTTTACATCATTAGATTGTGTTGCTTACATTCAATTTGACAAATTTTACAAATTGTGAATAAAAATATAAATAGAGGTACACATATCGAAATAAGTTAGACATTTTTATAATTCAGTCATTAGAAACTCATAACAAATGTCATGAAATATATAAAATGTGATAAAAGGTTTAAAAAAACTCATAAAAATAAATAATAAGTCTAATTTTGGTCCTGCCAAGCTGCAAATTACAGCTTGTCAGCAGGTGTCATTGTCAAATAAAATAATATTTCAATTTGTTTCCAAATTGTTTAATCTTAGCAATGACACAAAACCCTCTCTTTATCGAATGCCAATTTTAAGTACTTGCTGTCCTATTTTTGTTTAAACAACCATTTTTTAATTTCTCTTTTAGCCGCACTTAGTGTACTTAGTGATTTCAGTTTTTTTTTGGCAATACGTTAAAGTAAGTAGGTCCAGCTATTACCAAATTTCTTTTCCCATGAGTGGTGTAATATTTATTAACATTGAATTTTTTATTGTCCCTCAGCGGTAATGCAGATTTAGCTACATTCTGAGTTTTGTACTTTGCACTAGAATAATTACTAGTTATAACCAAATAATTAAGTAATTTATCGATTGGAAGAATACCAACCAGTTTGAATAATTCATCTTCATTGAGATTTTTTACATTTCCATAATTTACTCCCACCATTTTCTTAATGAGTTTCAATTGTTTCGTTCTTAATATGCTAACGAGCAAATGGGTGCTTGCAATTTGCAAGCAGGAGGGGAGGTGTTATATGATGATACCATTTAAATAAGGAAAATAAAAACAATGAAAGCTCTCAAGTCTGCGTGCTACATGCAAGCAAATAAAAGTGTAAGTCTCGAAAATGAAATACGCGCCCCATGAGGTATGGATACCAGACAGTTCTAGTACAAACTTATATTGTATGTCATCCGGTTATTAACGACTTTTCAAAATACTATTATCAGTATACCGATACGAACGTGGAACCACTGGAAGATCATCATAACCTCATTGGATGGCATATAAGACGCTCTTCTACGTTAGATATTTTATTTCAGTACAGCATACTTAATAAGAGCTCACGTGAAGAATTTTACTATATAAATTCGATATATTCAATTTTTCTCTTCCAATCTTCTACATGGACTGCATGTTATTTTAATGAAAACTACAATATTATGAAGCTTGGTTGGTTGAAATTGGTCATCAAAGCTACGGTAGAGGCCAGAAAAAAGTTGAAGAAATTATACCCAGTACTTAGCAGTGCGAAAAATGGTATAAAGAAGACTAAATTACATGTACTTAGGATACCTAACTCATATATGTAAAGCTATCTTTAACTTTTTGACTTGACTTTTTTCCCTACTCGACACATGATTCTAACTTAACCCTGAAAATGTCACCCACCTAGCTCGTTTAGAAATGCCCAGGAGTTTTGATGAGTAAGTCAGTCAGTCAGTCAGTTTTGTAGCTTTATATGTATTAACGAGTAAATGGTTGCTTGCAATTTGCAAGCAGGGGGGGGGAGTGTTGTATGATGATACTCTTTAATAAGGGAAAAAATATGAAAGCTCTCAAGTCGGAGTGCTACATGCAAGCAAAGAAAAGTATAATTCTCGAAAATGAAATACGCGCCCCATGAGGTTTGGATACCAGACAGTTCTAGTACAAAATTATATTGTATGTCATCCGGTTATTAACGAATTTTCAAAATACTGTAATCCGTATACCGACGTGGACTCACTGGAAGATTATCATAACCTCATTTGACGGCATATGAAGCGCTCCTCTACTTTCGATATTTCATTTCAGTACAGCATACTGAATAAGAGCTCGCATAAAGAATTTTACTATATAAGTCCGTTCGGAATCGAGATTTTTAATATACTAATTTTCATGTTCAATTTTTTTTTCTCTTCCAATCTTCTACATGAACTGCATATTTTTTAAAATGAAAACGACAATATCATGAAGCTTGGTTGGTGGAAATTGGTCATCAAAGGTACGGTAGAGGCCAGGAAAAATTTGAAGAAATTATACCCAGTATTTTGCAGTGCGAAAAATGGCATAGAGAAGAGTAAATTACATGCACTTAGGATACATAACTCATATATGTAAAGCTATCGATTGCAATATCTCGAAGCCGAATCGACTTTTTTAACTTTTCCGATTTTACCCCAAATCAACACACAAATATAACCCTCCCCTGAAACTGCCCCGCCTCGCTGAGTTCCAAACCTCGAATCGACACTCGGCCCGGCGACAATGGAATAAATCCATAGCAACGAAAGTGAAAAAATTTCTAAAATCCCAAATAAAAGTTTAAAAATATCAGTTTTTCGGTAGGTAGGAAAGAATCGATTGCAAGAATAAGATTCTTCAAACATTCAGCCTCATATTTGTGAAATAATCAGTCTTGTAGCTCAGATATTTCATATTTTAATGAACGAAAGAAAAAAGGTCCACACTAAAATGTTTCATTATTCCCATATAATCCCATGTAAAGCTATCGATTGCAATAAATCGAAGCCTAATTGACTTTTTTAACTTTTTTGATTTTTTCCCAACTCGACACATGATTCTAACTCTACCCTGAAAATTTCACCCATCTAGCTCGTTTAGAAATGCCCTAACAGTTTTGATGAGTCAGTCAGTCAGTTCTGCAGCTTTATAAATCCCATGTAAAGCTATCGATTGCAATAAATGGAAGCCTAATTGACTTTTTTAACTTTTTCGATTTTTTCCCTACTCGACACATTATTCTAACTCCACCCTGAAAATTTCACCCATCTAGCTCGTTTAGAAATGCCCTAACAGTTTTGATGAGTCAGTCAGTCAGTTTTGTAGCTTTATATAAATAAACGAGTAAATGGGTGCTTGCTGTTAGTGAGCAAGGGAAGTTTGTACATTATGATATTCTTTAAGTAACGAAAAATGAATGCATCATCCTTACAAGACCAATGAAAGCTCTCAAGTCTGCGTGCTACATGCAGGCAAAGAAAAATATTATGGAATTCTCGAAATTCTCGAAAAGCATTCATATTTCTTATAACCATCTATTGTATACAGACTAGTTTCTAATACAGAAATATTTACTTCTGAAAGTACAATTATGTCTAAATCTAAATGCTTTTTAATATTACCAAATGTTAAAACGAACTCTTCCCAATTTTTTCTCAGAGATCTAATGTTCAAATGCATAAATGAAAACAAAAGGCCCTGTATAAAAGAAGAGGTAAGAGGCAAATCTAGAGTTACATATAGATTGTTTTGCTTTTTAACTTTTGAGAACAAATCCATGGAACCAAATTAAATCTATCCTAGATAATTAGTAAATATAAGAGATTACAATTTTTGTTTCTTTGTTACAAAAGATTTAGGCATGCAAAGTAAAAGAATCATTGACACCATAAATTGTACCCGATTTCTGTATACTATAAATGTTCTAATGCTTCCTCATTGACAATTCTGATAGCTTTAGAATTTTGATGTTTTCTCACAACGATATTACCATTCTTTACCCAAAGATATTCATAGGAAGAGCAATGATTTTTTGTTTTCCATAGTAGGTTCCGGTAAAACGAAGTTAAATTGTCATTTATTGTGTTGTTAAAATTGTTAAAATGCTTCCTCATTGACAATTCTGATAGCTTTAGAATTTTGATGTTTTCTCACAAAGATATTACCATTCTTTACCCAAAGATATTCATAGGAAGAGCAATGATTTTTTGTTTTCCATAGTAGGTTCCGGTAAAACCAAGTTAAATTGTCATTTATTGTGTTGTTAAAATTGTTAAAATTGTTAAATTTTCACCTTTGCCTTGTTAAATTTTCTTTTACATTCATCAGACGAGAGGTTTGATTTGTTTTTCATCCACCTTTTTTTAATATGTAAGTTTTGAAAACGGACTACCACCTTAGGTTTCTTCTTTGCTTCTTTTGACTTAACAACGTAACAGTCAGCAACATCATTAATATTACACAAGTCTATCTTCAACTCTTTACCTTTATCCAACACTTGTTCCCTCAATTTTTCATCGTTTGTATCGTCTATTTCAAGCCCAACAATTTCAATTTACTTTCAATTTATTACAAATTATTCATCTAGTATTAATGGATGTTTTTAGTATCTTGTTTATTAACGAGCAGAGGAATAAAATATCTTCATTATTCTGGATGTGGATTTGTTTTTCATTATGAGATAAAAAATACATCTTTATTGGAGATTATTGTGAAGTCCTTTAAGGGTAGTTTTTAATCACTTTTAGAAAATAGGCGTCAGAGCGTCAGCGATATGGATATGATTACTTGGCACATAAGTACTTTGCTAACTTCGAAGATAACCAATAATAATTACATATTAGAAGGTCAATAGAGAGGAATTCCGTGAATTTGTTTGCTATCATGCGTACTACCCCTGAGACATTATAAAAAGTCCTTTACTCGAGAACGCCTGTTTAAGTTAATAAAAATGGTTTGAGTTATCGAGAAAGAAAAGTGAGTAATCAATACTTTGCCAGAATTTCTAATATGAATTTCTGAGTACCCACGATACGGGTTACGCATTTCATAGCCTGGGGGCATAGCAACTTTATAGCTGGCGTTTACTCATTGGAGAGAGGTAGATTTTGCCAAAGAATTACAGATTGATAGGAATTTATTCATACATGTGCGATTTATTTGATACCTTTACATTTTTCGGAAAGGTAAGAGGTGGAGAATTTTTAATATATATGATGGGAGAGGGGAGTATGACTGGGTGGTCCAATGTTGCTAGTTTTTTTTATCACTGCGTGGAGAAAATGTTCGATGCAGTCTGCTCTAAAATGGATTCAGAATTATCATGAGCCTTTATAAGGAACCAACTAGCCCCTTAAGTTTTGCCTTGAGCACCAGGAGATGTTGTCACCAACGCAACCGTTTTCGTCCTTACTTGTTTCTCTGAAGAGTTTTTGCTTAATGCGTCTCTTATTTTATGCGTGTTTTTGATGAGTGTTTGTTCACAAAATATACACTCCTCTGTAATAGGCTTAATGACTAGCGCTGTGTTTGCGTACTCCTAAGGGTCGTTTGGCCATGAAAACGCTGTGGCAATAACTTATGTACGTTATGTGACAGTCACCGAAAGCATTTTTTTTCCTAGTATCCATCGCATTTTATTCTGGGTATAATTGGCGTTAAACTAAACTTTCTTATGTCGCTGATGAGAAATTGCCGCTCATAGCATAAGAGGGAATAAGAAAGAACAGGTTTTCGGCGTTACGAGGTCATGCCGGTTGACTTCTTTTAAGAGCTTTTCGGTGTCCTGTCATTGGGGATCATTATTCCAGCCATTCCATGACTACTTGATAGCCCCGCGGGAAGGAATCCTGATGTGCAACGCCGGCTCGACAAAACAGGAAGCCGATGGGGAAAACTTACACGGAGTAAAATCTTTATGTCAAGTTTTCTTTAAGGTTCAATTTGTTTATTCAACCGGTTTTTAGCGTCTTTGAGTGCTGTCAGATAAGTTTAATCTGAATGAAAATACCACCAGAAATCCTACTTAAAAGTATTCGCGTAAGTGCATTCCACTTAAAACAAATCTGAGGCTACCTTTGCTGTAGAGCTAGGAATGACTGGTACAGATATGGCTTTACAGAGGGACAAATTATTTAATACTCAAAACTTATCTTTAGGCTGCCTCTGTTTTATAACTTTGAATAAGATCCGCAGCAACGTTTTTCTCACCCAGACTACTAAATAAATGCGAGAAAGGTAATGGTTTTTAACTACTCGCGAATCTCAGTATCTCAATACGTTTAAAAAATAAAAGTAATACACTCATTTAATAATATGCTCAAGCTGTGCACTTAACTGTGGAACTCGAAAGCCATTTAATACTTAAATTTGATGTGCATATATAATAATCAGGATCTTATATTTTTACTGTTAAACAATACGTAAAACCCAGTAATAACGTCTAACTTCAGTAACCTTCAAAGAGTTACTTTCATTTCATCGGCAAAAGCCAAAGCTGCTTGGATTGATTACGTATAAATCAATCGAGGTTGGAAAAATTTGATACAGAGTGGGTTATAATTAATTCCTTTCGGCCTTAATCAACTGCTAGTTTTGTATTAAGTTCATAAACTCTCAAATAGGCACCATTTGTTGTGCTTTCTTAATTTTAAATTGAAAAATCACTTGTAAGAGGTTGTAATTAATATGAACGGTATAAATGTCAAGCAAAACTCCCTTCTATTCTTATATTACGCATATTAAATGTAGAACATTTGATCCATGGAAGGAAAACCATGAAAATAATGTAGGTACACTGATGTGTATTCTAGAAGGAAGAATATTATTTTTTAACACGCTTAAGGTCCGATCCAGTGAAAACGTGCGGTCACTTATCTTAGAAACTGAAGGGTCCAGAAGACATAAACGTTCCCAGCTTTTGGTAGCTATTGAGAAAAATTTTGAACGACTTGTGTAGTTAATTGTGTAATTAAAATGGTAGCCGACTTATTCCAATAGCGTCTTTTTGTTCAGTATTAGGCGTTTTAGTTTGAATTGTAACGTATGAAAGAGTTTCAGGCGTTACTTGGTGGAGATGATGTATATTTATGATGGTAAGAATAAAATGCTCAATAGTTATTTTCACACTCTTTTTTATGAAAACTGACCATGGTTTACACACTTTGTTGTTTTCAAGGTATTTTTATTAGCATTCCCCTTGTATGTACACCTTAGCCATAAGGATAGGTAGGGGGGACGACGGAGGAGAGGGTAAGTCAGAGGAAATACATGGGGGGATTCAAGGTCAAGCAACAATAAGTAAAAAATGGAGGGGAACAGAACCAGAAAATGAATAGATCAGGAGGAGTTGAAGGTCAAAAAACAAAGTTAGTGGATTGCAGAACTTGAAGGGAGGCTTAAATTTAAAAGAAGTGATTGGGTCATAAAAACTACGTCATTGCAAATATTGTTCGGGCTATTCACAATTTCAAATTTCTTAAGGAACTCTAGTTTAGGTCTTTTGCCATTTAAATGATTTGAACTATTGAATTGTTTGGCAAAACAAGATTTTTCATCTCTATTTATAAAACAACTTCTATGTTCTATATCATCATCGCTAAATTTTCGGCCAGTTTGACCGAAATAGGTAATATTACAGCCCTCACATTTTAACTTATAAACTCCCTATCTGTCCATATGGTCATTCCTATCTTTCGAGTTGCATGAAAGTTTTCCATGCGTTTCAGGTTTATATAAAAAGTAAATTTTGAATTTTTCTCTTGAGACTATTAAGAGTAATTTATAGGATAGGTCTCTTACAAAAGGTAGTTTAACCCCGCGGTTCGGGACATTTCTATTAATGTCCCAATCGGTAGCGGTGAAGCAACTTATCTACGTATTAGTAATGAAGATATTCCGGGTAGCTGTGGTTTTGATTAAATATAGCTCTTTTTCAAAATTCGGAACCTTCATGGGAATATGTAATAACCTGTTATTATACACCGCAAAAGGGCAAATTTATGTGCATGATTATGGGAGAAATCATTAGAAATGATCGCATTAGTGAAGGTTGCTTTCCAAAAAAAAGGGATTTCGTCGAGTTGAAACTGTTTGGTTCACAAAATTACGCCTCAATATTGTAAAATCATTAGCGAGATCTCTGCGACGCCTTGCGGCCTCAGGTGAACGCTTTGGCGGCTTAATGGTTCTGATTCGGAGGGTGATGTTAGCGCGGAGTGCTGGATATCAGTGAGTGGTTGGAAACCGGACATGCTCGACTCAGGGGCTGTATGTTGACAACAACACGGCAGCAGTGGGACCGTTGCGAGCGTGACTTTGGTGCAGTCGAGTGAGGGACAGAAATCGGGTGGGAGTCGGCGGAACCTGGAATTTGAGCGTCGGCGAGGGAGTTCTTTGGCCCACACGCATTCGAAAACATTATGACCGCGCTTTCGGGACTCACGGGGGCATTACGGCATCGTACTTGCGACATTCACTCACAACTCGTGACTGGGAAGGGCGTTCCTAAATACACATCAGTCCTGGAACGTCCAATGTTGAATGCAAAAGCAAGCGTGCTCAACATTCTGGTCGCAGCCTGTTGCCCGGTCGTCATGTGTGACTTTACCAGAGGAGATTTTGATAACAAAATGCATTTTATTGTGCTATAGGGCTGATGTTGTGGAAACATGTGATAGCTATACATTGTAAGGAAAATTTCAAGCCCGTTCTACACATATCGAACATAACTGGACTAGATGTTTGAGGCTATGTGCAATATTCAAGTCTCCCCACGCGTTTTAAACTCATTTCGAGACGGACAGAAAGCTGATGAAATCTTGGTCGGTTCATACTTCTGATAAAAAAGTATGCAGACAGGCAGATTTTTAGGAAGTTATTTTCTTATTTTATTACGAAACATTCGTACAACTCTGTCCGCTGATTGGCCGTCCGTCGACATGTAGGTATATTACTTACGAGGATTGGTGACACCGAAAAGTATCAATTATTGGAAAGCAGCTTAGTTTCGACATCAGTAAATGGGACCGTTGGAAAAACAATTTAAGATACGAATTCTTTCATTATTATAACTTTTTCCTTGGTTAGTCTGCAAGAGCCGACCATAGGTGTGACTGTTCGGATTAACAACAGATCAGCGCACTTGCAGTAGAAACTACGCAATACAAATATATTTGCGGAAGCATTATTATATGCTCCTAACAATAATATCGTTTCTAATGATGAGTTTTACTAGTCTGTTTTCTTTTCTTTTATCCTCGTATGTATTTTCGTTTCAGCCATGCTGTTATTTCTTCCTTTCCTTCCTTTCCTAGTTCTTCCATAATTCCTTCCTTCCCAAATTTGTTCCTTTTTCCCCCGAAGTCGTCATTTTCCTTCCTCATTCTTTTTCTTACCCTACCTTCTTCGATTCATCGTTCCAGGGATCGTCACTCCGGGGAAACACGGCCGTGTTTCCCACCGCTTTCCTCTTCTTGTCGAATCTCTCCCCCCAACTATCCCCTTCCCTCATAATATATTTTTTTTCGTCTCTCTCCCTTATGAAATGGATCTTTTTTCGTTTTCTCTTCCTCCTTTCCCGGCGCGATCGATCGTGCTGGTTGTCGTTGCTGCGTTGTTGCTCGTTCATATTTTCGATGTATTCTTTTTTTGCACAGTGCCGACGAATGATATCGCTTTGCTCCGTAAGACAAGGCAGGAGGCTAACACGTAAGAGGGGGGAATGAGGTGATTGAAGGAGGGAGAGGGGAAGCACTGGGGGGGCGTTGGGAGTAGAATGGGTGGGGAGGGAATTTGATGCAAGGTTTTTCCCCCGAATTGTTTTTAGCTGTCTTGTATCCTCCCGTGTTCGCTCCGCAACTGCATAAAAGGGCGTTCTTCAAATATCGAGGGTTTGGCTTTGTTTGTGTATCGGAGATTCTGAGCAGGCGTTCTGTGCTTGTTATGTTGAGAACGGCATGAATGCATTTTGCTTGTGTGAGTATCTCGGTGATGAAATAGGAGTTACCTTGTTCGACCCTTTTCAAAATCACAAAATATGATGGAAGGCATTTTCACAAAATCTGAAGAACGTATACAAAGACTAGGAGAGGCTAACAAGCATATGCATTCAGCATGGAATTTCCCAACCGCGTCAGTATTTTTAATTAGAAGCCTTCATACTGCTGCCACAGGTGAAAGAAAGAGAATACCTTCTTTTAATTGATCGCATCTCCAGACTCAATTTTTTCTGTATACAGTCACTATAAGAGGAATTTTTAAAAAACGAGGACATATTAATACGTATATTCAAAAGTGTACGGTCATCGAGCTATGATAATTGATTCTGAAGAAATCTGCTTGAGAAAAACGTTGTTGTATTATTCCCCCCAAGTTGCAAGCGTATGTTATTTAGCACCTAAATACTTAATGATGTCTCTCATTAAGATTCTGTCGAAGTTAAATGGAATAAGCATTGCAGAACATCGAGTTACGTGGAGAATTCTCTCTTTATAGCATTTCTGTGATTGCATGAGAATAAGATCAGACTTGATAAAATGAAATACTACATTTTTCGTAATTTCCGTCCGATTCCTTCAACTTGCTAACAGTTTATACAACTAGTGCTGATAACCTTGGTTGCAGTTACCGTCTTTCCAGATTATTTGAACATAATGCTCTCTCACTTATAATTCGGGCCTCTATTTATTTTTATTTGCGACCATTAGAAATCACTTAGATACATTCGCTAAAGAATAAGCCATGATCCATTATTCTGGGCCAAAAATTTACTATTCCTCACACTTTAAAGTACTTTATTATTGTGGAATAAATTAGTTCATTCTTTTTATAGCTCTATCTCCTACGTTAGTAATTGCTAATTTCTCTTTAGATTTTGCGTTAATTATTTTACTGCATCCGGGTAGCGACACTGATGTTGAATGAATCTTTTGTATTAGACCAGAGGGTTTTGTACTCCATTTGAGTGACATATTACATAAACTCCATAAAAAATCAAATGGAAAACGTTTTGAACTCCAAGAGCCCTGGGAAATAGCTAATATGCGATGAAGAAGCTATAGACTAGGTGAAGTCTACTTTGTAAAAACTAGCAATTAGCTGGGCAGTATTTTTGCTGTAATTGCTTCAGTTGTCCATGCTGAATTGTACAAGATACAGGAGAGGGTATTTTGAGTATTGACTAGTTCACTTTAACCTGCGAAAAATGTTATTGTACCTGGAAGGATTGTCGAAAGAATGCGTGAGGCGCAGTTATATATTTCCGCTGTTTTCATTCAGTAATTGTATAACGGTAGGCAGTCTATCCCTTGTAGTTCTTTGGTAGATATCCAAGAAAAGTAAACACTTGTATCCAAATTTAAACAAAATCGTTCTATTTTGGTAATAATTGAAAATTTTGTTTGGTGTCAAACAGAAATGATTTATTAACAAAGTAGCTCTATTAGTTATGTCACTCAAGGAGACTGTAATCGTTCTACATTAAAATGTGAATGTTGTTATTTCATTGTATTGAGAAATTTTAGAAATAGTTTCTAACGGTGACTTGAGAGGACGTAATGCTTGATGTAAGATAACTCTACGGTATCTATTTCACTTGATGAATGTAGCTAGTCTACTTATTTTGATTTCAAAGAAATTTCCAATAAAAATCAGTGAAACAATTTTTCACTCAATATTTTTGAAAAATTCTTCCGAGGCTAACAGCTAAAACTACCATGCATAGAAAATACTAAAGGTTTTTTTTCAAGTTGACTGTAATAGATCAAAGTATAGCAAATACAAATACAGTGATTTTGGAAACTATGCTACGTGTTTGTGGATGAGTTTGGCTGGCAGGTGGAAAAGAATGAGTATCAGGATATATCATGTTTACCTTGGAAAATTTAATAAATGGTTTAAAATCTCTACGTGGTTTTCATTTCCAACTGCAGTTTGCTGTTTCCCTCACCGGTATCAGAACATGAGGATTGCATTCCTACCTCTGGGCGTCGCTCTTAAAACGATCCACGCTACTGTCGCAGCTGCTTATAATTCCGTCGCCCTCACCTGCCTCTCTTTTTTGCTCCTCAGACTTGTCCCTCGAGATGCTTACCTGGCGCCTTGAACTTTTAGCCACTAGCGTGTATTCTCTGCAGAAATACCTCTTATCTCGTAAAATCTCTCCTAATCTGTATAAAACCCACGATATATAAGTTTAATCACTCATAGAGCACTGTTGATTTTATCCAAACACTAATTCGTTTCGTTTTAAAATCTATCAGTTCTAGTATATTAATTACGAAAGCTGTTCCTTGCATTTAGTAATTCAGTTTCAACGGTAAATGTCCCTTAAAACTAAAGAATAGTAGATATGTTGCTTTCATATTGCGAATGTATTCTTGCGATTGGTAGAAATTATCAGATTCTTTCTTTCTTCCACTTCCAAATTTTTTCTGAAAATAGGAAAATCTAAAACAATTTCAATTTGCAATGTAAATGTTTGTAATTGAATCAGGTTTCTACATTCGATAAATATCATTGACGTGTACATAAAATAATTTGTCATTGACGTCTTCGGAAATATTAATCTAATTGCTGATATTACTGGTAGATAAATATTTTACCGGTGCAGTTTTCTGCATAGTGTAATGCCGTGACATGCCCTAATATAAATGTGATCACATTGATTTTGTTTAATATTCGAGCCTTATTAGTAGCTCAATCTTAGTTGTTATTTATTATGTTGATGGTTGTTTCGTTTATTTTAGTTATTAATTATGATTTTCTTGATATTTTAAAATAAATGCTATTTGTTAATTGTTGAAAGTTTGTTTTTTAGAAGAGGTTGGTGATTAATGAAAGAAAGTGTTATTGTTGTGAGAGAGGCTGCAGAGAGAGAATCGGAGATGTATCGTGGGTCAAATAAAGAATTGTCTGGAACTTTAAAAGTATCTGTAACTTTTGGAATATAAACAATTTATTGAAAACAGGTCATGGAATCACAATAGCTTAAGTATAATTACAAATAAATTCTTGTAGTAGCAGCATATGCTTAACTCGATTTCTCAGTAGTGTATCCATTTACTCCTTTCCGTTTGAAAGTCTGGTTAAAAGCCATTTTTTCCTTGCAATGTAATGAGTATAGCACAGTTTAATCCTTTCATGCTGTTGGTTCACTATAGGGTTTAACATTATGATAAAAATTTATCAGTCTTTTGCGAAGATTCTCCTCTGTGCATGGAAAATCTAGCATTACAAGAGTAATATTCGAGGAAATATGAAGGCTGAAAATTTCCTGTCTGATATTGCAATGATAAAACCATTTACATAAAAGATACTCCATGTTTTTAATATCAAAAACGCTCAGAAGTGTAATGCTTACCAGAACATCAGGCGTTTTATTGATCAAATAGGCTGTGTGACTTGATTTTAAATGTCAGAGTATTTGAAGGCCTGACTGTTTTGGCATGTCTTGGATTGACTGGATGCGCAGAGTCAACTGGCTGCGTTGAAAATGGATCCACTAGTCCCTTGGAAGCCTCCGCCCCTGTTTCCCCTCCTTAATAGAACGGGATTTCATGGGATTGCATGGATTTCACTGGCGTGGAATTATAGCCCTTTCCGGATTTAGCACCCTCGGTACGCCAGAAATTTTATGCCCCTTTCTCTTTCGTACACCCTGAAATATTTTAATGGCTCTTTAATCAGACCACTTTCTGGCTGGCAGTCATAGCCCGTTGAGCCCTCATCGGAGGTGGCAGCGGTGGTGGCTGAATATAGTCGGGGAAGTGTCGAGAGCATAACATCCACCATTCCTGTCTCGGCGAGGATTTAGACCTCATTTAAGGACCTTCAGTCTGTCGTCTTCCCAGCCATTCGCCGTTCTTCGTCCGTTTTAATGGCGGAGGATAATATAAGATAGGCAAAATGAGGGAGGAAATGAGGAATTAAACTGTGGATAGAGTCGAAGGAAAAAACAACCAAACCCTTAGACTTGGCCTTGGGTGCACTGAGGATGGTGTTTGTGATGCAGCGGTTGTATGCGGGAAAGCGTTCTTGGGGATGGTTGGAAGGGAGAAAAAAGTCGTCGAAGGGAAAGGGGGTGGATGAGATCGGAGGGTGATGAGACAGGAGGGATGGTGGGGGAGTGAGAGAGGAGTCTGTTGAAGTTAATTAGTGGAGGGAAGAAGACGTGCGGTGGATGTAGGAAGTGGCGAGGGAGAGAGGAGGAGAGGGGGCAGTGGAAATTAGAGGGGAAAGCCCAAAGGAAGGGAAGATATGCGACGGGGAGGGAAAAGCGGAGCTAATTGACTGTGGGAAATAGAGAACCCAGTGTCAGCGAGCGAAATCAAGCCTAGCAACACCTGGTTAAATAGTGATAGAGGTTCGTTCGGTTTCCTTATTTAGAGCAACGGCAGCAATCGGAATGTCTGAATTTGGAGTGAAGGAAGTGCTGACTTTACTTGGTTATTAGCGCAGATTGAAACGCTAACTAAGCTGGGACTGACCGTTGTGAAGTATTTCAGTTGCTTAATTTATTAACAACAGATACTTCCTTAATGGTTTCTGCTCTAAACTTTGAATACCTAATGTTTTTTCCTAGGCCCTGATGATCCCTAAAAATGACTCATGTCTTCTTGCTTTTACTCAAAAAAATATTTTCTCACTGCTTATCTATTTTATGTATCTCTCTCGATTTAGATAAAGAAACAACTCATTTATCTGTTAGATCAGCTATTAATTGAAAGACAACAGATATCCATATATGTTGTTTTTTTAATCCATGATCAACAACTTTCATGCGTCTCCTAATCAACAGGATGGAGATTTCACAATTTCCTTATCCACTATCTGCGTAATTACAACATATTTCATTTTATGCATCCCTCACGACTTGGTATGCGTATTTATTTGTTTCTAGTCCTTCACCGGTAATTCATCCCGTTCGTTTCTCCACAATGTAGCTACGCTAGTGTCAGGCCAATTTGTATTTTCACTGGGCCCTCTTAAGTTGACGGACGAGGGGATAGGGAAGCCGGCGAAAGTAATATTGTGAATTAAAACATTGTGCGTGGGATTCGTAAAGCTCGCGCCGACTTGAATCCTGCTGGGAAATATGCTCGCTCTTTGAGCCCGCAGAAGAGAACAGAATCGAGGTGGCATGTGAGGAGGGGGAGGGAGTGACAAAGAGGCTCATCTGCGAGAGGAATGAAATGAGCTAAAGGGGAGGATCGCGAAGAGATGTTAGCGAAGGAAAGGGACGGTAAGAGTGGGGGGTGTTCAGTGGGGAAGCGTGTGGGAGGCAAAGGAGAGTGACTGTCTTGTAATAATGGGCGCCGGTGTGGAGGCAAGTTCCCTTTCACCTCGGTAGTCGGCGGAGGCCCCGAGGAGGCATTGTGTGTTTGATCATTAACTAAAGACTGTGTTATTTACTCTTGTCAGTAATACTTCAAGCGGCGCTTCCCCTTGGTCGTGTGTTCGTGTTCATTTGCCATCACGCTCGGCCCGGCCCTCCCTCTCCGTCTCTTTCTCACCAAAGGAGGCGCCGAAGGAAGTAGTTCCGTCCGGGCTTGGGGGGGAAGAAATAAGAATGACGCCAGACCACGTTGTCGAACTATCCGTTACCTTTAGCGCCGCGTCGCATGTGGCATTCGTATGCTGTCCGCCCCCGAGAGGATGGAGGCTGGACCTGGAAATCACGCGGCAAATTTTACAGCGGCTCAAGAGAAATGACAAGCAATGCAAATTTCTCCACCCGGCTAAACAAAGCGGATCTCTACAACTCGGAAGGAGGGGGTGGTAAGCGCGGTGAGGGTGGGTGATAAACATGGGCGGGAGGCACACTTTGGCCGCCCACGCTCGCGCAGGGTTTATTTGTTTATTCATCTCGTTATTTTATTCTGCCGATTTTTTTACCGAGGAGGAGTTGGACAAGAAGAGGAGAGAAGAGGAGTAGGGATACTTACGGATGGGCAGGCTGTGACCGCCTACACTCTGGGGGCGCGCAAGGTTTATTTGTTTATTCATCTGTTTATTTTATTGTTTTTATTTTTTTCAGAAAAAGTCGGAAGGGTCAGAGGGCGAGTTGGATGGGATTATTCGAGACAAGAGGCCGAGCTACGTAAAGGTTAGAGACTGCTAAGAGTGGAGGGTTGTGGAATGGATGGACACCGTGACAGGCGTGGAGGGTTGCGGGAGAGTCGCGAGGGGAATAGGGAAGAAGATGCGGGGGAGGAAGGGCTATAAGGGATGGTACGTGCGTCAAGTGGGAGGGAGGGAAGGGGGGAGAGAGAGGAGGGTTGACTGAAAAAGTAGTGGACGAGAGAGGTTTTTCCTCTCTTTTCTAGAGGTGGACGAAATTCATGGGAGGTGGTTTTGGGGGGGGAGGGGGGGGAGAGAGACGGTCAGTTGGGAGAAGAGGAGCTTTGAGAGGGTCGGTCCGGTAGAAAAGGAAGGAGAGGAGTGGACAGTGGAACACGCTTTTTGTTTCTCCCTGCCGGTGTCGGTCAGCCGGGTCGTCTGTGGTGGTGACAGGCGGCATGCCTTACAGTTGAGGACACGGAGAGGCCGCTCGCGTCCAGTGCCTTGAGGCGACGCCCTCAGTCCCACGCTCTCGCCGCCGTCGCCGTGGCATCAGCCGTCTGCCGACTGTTTCTTTTTTAAATTCCATTTCCTTCCTCCTTCTGCCCTCCCCGCATTTGTGCATACCTTTTTCTTCATTTTGCGCTCACTCCTTCAAAAATATGATAACAGTCCTCAATCCCTACCTGCACGGAATATTCCATTTAATGATTTTTTTTAAACTTTTGATTCGGGATTATTTCTCACCGCCACTGCCTTCTTATTTCTTATTCCGCTGCTCGGGCTTTCTGTTATTCTTGGCCAGTGTTTCAGGGAGCCATTTGATCCGCCCTGAAAAATTATGCGTTTTTCATGTTGCTCACGACTTAGAGGGAATTTTTAGGTACAAGATATTTCAGTGTTGACGGAGCAAGCTTCAAAATATTCAAGAGCGGTCGTTGCAGACGATCAAGACTTTCAGTGTTTGTGAGTTTTAGTATGGAATCAAAAATAAATATGTGATTCAAAGGAGTTGAAAATTTTCCTTTCGTTTTGCTACCTCATCTTGAATTTAAATTGAGTTTTGGAAACTTATATTTCACTGAAAAATCTGTTGTGCTGAATATAAATAGTGGAATTATAATTTAACCTCGGAATATCGAGCTTATTTGCCAGCGACTTTGTTAAACTGTGTACTCTTATGATATAGATATTCTCCAGTTTTCGGTTACGGGACTATATTTGTCTACACTCTGATGGGGAAAATCAGGCAGATATTTGCATTTTAACAGCCTGGAGAAACTATTTGAAATAAGGAAAGGATCAAGACTGTGATAAATTTTAATTTATGAATTTAAATTTTTGGACATCGTATCATATTCAAAGCGTATGAAAGTCTGAGATTTGGTAGAGTAGTAGAGATAACAGCGCACATGTAGCGAGAGTCTCCTAATTTAACTAATGTAGGAACTGTGTTTCCATGAATTTATTTAGAAAAAAGAAACCTACTGCTGCCATTGAGCAGTATGCACCTATTTTAGCACCACGTTGGATGAATATTGGTTTCATTTAGAATAATAGAGACTGGAAAACGAAATAAATTGAGCACCGGTTGCCAATTGATTCTTAGGTGAATTGTATATTCTGTTTGTGACGCAAGAGAACGACGTTTGTGACGAGAATGGAATATCATGAGTATTTAATATATGAATTAGTCTTTTATTTGTTCATTCGCTGAAGTAACCCGAGGTAAATGTGCGTCAACGAGTTTATTGTATACAATTTATTACCGCATTTACTTGTGAATTATTATATTTAATTAGATTCAAAGTTCCGCAATGCATTTTACTACAGTAAAGTGATTTATAAACCCCAAGTTTGTGATTCTAAAATGTGGTAGAATGAATCTAGATAAAAAAATTACTCATTTACTAATAATGCTGTACACCGTGTTTTTACTTTCTATTTTTAGAAGACAGGATTAAATATTGTTCTGGAATTGAGTGCACTTAGCTGGGTTTTCCCTTTGCGTCGTGCATAAGCGTCATTGAAAATATTATCATTATATTTTGGCTCTACTCGCTGTTTCACGGTGTATAATGAGTGAATGCTTTTCAACTTCATGAGATGTACAAATTGTGGATTTTAGTGAAGGCAGAACTTACATTAATTTATTAAATATCTTTAGGGAGACGTTTATTGAAATATCAACTTTTAAGAAGAGGCCGCACGAATTCATTTTCTAGAACCACATAGATATTGATTAGCTGGCATAATATGCTAAAATGAGTGCATTTTATTTGAATAAATGAAGTTAATAACGCCATATATTCAGTTAACTTGCTATAGTTTTTTATGAATTAATGTCGTAAACCCAATTTTTGTGGTGATTAACTTATTATATTACTATTAAGTTCTTTTGAAAGAACACAGAAATAAATCATATTTAGTGAAATAGATGGAAAATGATAGGAATGGTATGAAATTGCGTCATTGCCTTCACGGATTACAGGCACTTTTGACATCAGGCGAGAGGTACCAACGGCTGATATTGACTGGCACTCGGGACTTAAAGTGGCGTCTGCTGAGAATCGCAGATTTTCCACTCATTAACCTTGTTTCGAAGTTTTACTTTCAATTCAGTGGGTTTTCAGAAGGTTTTCTTTGTGTAGAAATTTCTCTGGATTCACATTTCTACTCGTGAATAAAAGCCAATCAGTTGTTAGAATAAGATTGGTGCTTTGCTTTCTATAGTTTTTATGGGAATAATGCTCATTGATTTGGAAAAGGTTTCACCAGTTGGCAAATTTAAATAAAAACAAATATTGAGGATACCTGGACTTGCTGCTGTTTTACGGTATTCGGAGTCACCCGTAAGCTCACATGAGTGTGAATTTCCAATTAGGAAAATTACTCGGATATCAAGGTGATCCAGTTACAGACGAATGGGTTATCCTCAGTAGTATTTTGCGCTTAGAATAAAATCAGTTTAATTTAACATGTTACTGCTAAAAGATCTATTCCATCTTATGTCTACAAGCGTATGTGCTTTAATCGTCAAATACTTTAGTGTAATGATCAATAATCCACTGTCGCTATGAGGTTTAAAATTAACCATACATATTATAATTATTATACTTGTGTAAGAGACAGTGTTTCTACGAATACTGAAATTAGTTATCAACAATCTTCTTCCCTAAAAATTGAATGTATCATAAGTGCGCATCGAGACTGCTAAACTCACACTTTATACCCAGCAGCGTAATTCACTAGTGTGTTTATCTACAAACTATGATCTTCCAAATTAAGCTATTCGGTCACGCTAAGTCTAATGGACTTTTTCATGTCGCCCACAGATTTGAGTTCTGCTGGTGCGGCATTATTACCTGAAGACGCTATGTTTTATTTTAAATAACACGCTTCTTATAATACTAATTTTCTTCAACAGTTATTTTCATGAATATGACGCTAATGAAGTATGTTAATTGCCAAAAAATTAAAATTTTCCTATTGCGTATCACATTATGCGATTCTTGCTACTTAAGTTATCTCCAAAAATGTATTCAACCCGTCCGAAGCGTGGGCTAAAAAGCTTGCACTTTCTTCAAGGGGCTGCTAAACTCACACTGAAGTAGTACAGCGTTTCAAGGTCGCCTCCAGGGGTGTTCACGGTTACAAGCCTTATCATTAGCGATTTAACTGGTGACAGATATATATCCTAAACAGCTCCTCAAATTTAAGAGGCGTAATTACCTTCTGTTACTCTTATTTTTTATTTAAAATTTATATACCAGTGAAATTTATATTTGACTTTAGTGGGTGAATTTGAGTGAATCCTAGTATTAAGGATTACTAAAATGCTCAGATGAGGAAAATTCTAAGCGTGCTCTTGGTGAGATACTTGAGGCTGGTTTGTTGGCTGAGATTAAAGCTAACCTAATCTTGCGACTGTATTTCAACTAACTACCAAGTACCTACTAATTTGATCTCTACGAGATGCCCTTAGCTGCACCTCATTGGCAGGGAGGCCAGAATCTTTCTCTGAGGATCGGGTATTCTACTCTGTCCAGTGGCAACGGTTCCCTGAGATCCAGGAAATGGAGCGTGAGAATTTTGATCGGGGTTGTCAAAAGAGACTTCACGCATTTTTCAATCTGTCGATCACTCGCCAGTTGTCTAATCCTTCAATCACTAGGCTGTTCCATTACCAGTCCCGTAAAAACGGGCCATTGTATTTCAATCGCATTGGCAGACAATTTATTGAGAGTAGCAACCAATCAATTAGCATTAGAGGTATAAAGCTTAGAGCTTGACAAAACGTAACCACCTTCAATTCCTTTTTTTATGTTAGCATTTAGCCCTCGACAAATAAATGATATCTTTAATTCACGATACAAGATATCCCAAAACCTTTTTTCAGCTTGAAATAACTCCCAAGTGGTAGAATGCGCTGTTAGGTTACATGGAGTGAATAGAAACATACTATTCTAAAGATTATGGAAAGATAAATAGCACAAAAAATTGTAAAGCACATATTTTTATATTTTAAAGCTTGCTTTTTAGAAAAGGTCAAACCTAATGTCAAAACTGCATCGTGAATAATTGCTACCGAACAACTGGCGCTGTTCTGAGGAAAGCATACTATGTTTGTAAAAATGAATGAAAATACTCATGCACTCTCTGATAGATTACTTAGCTTCTATTATTTCATCAATTCTTACGCAAAATTGATATTTCTATGACCAAGTGAATTTTATATATTCTAAATTACGTTTGACGGTAATTTTAATGATTTCACTTTAATATTTTCATTTTTAATATCGGAAATGTCCACCAGCATCCTGTATTTTGAAATAGCCTAATCTGGATAAACGAAGTAATTTTTATTTCTTCCTGATTGATAGTCCAATTTGAACCCATACCCATCGTTTTGCTTTAGTTGAAGTTTCTCATTATGCATATCCTGGCGTATTTTTCCTTTTGCAGTCGAATATTTAAAAATTATGCAAAAATATTAGAAAGCTATTTGGTTATTGTAATTCTTTTAAGCCTTCTGACGGCATCCATCATTGTCTCTTCTGATTCAGTAGTCGTCCATTTACCTTTAATATGAGAGGACTAAATAAAGTAACTCACTCTGTTTTTGTATTATTTGTCTTTTTGTATTATTTGTATGTTGCCCTCTGTGGCAACCAGAATTTTTTGCAGTACAATAATATTTCAGGGTAATTTATAAATCCAAATATATGCGTAAAATGTTAGTAACGACTCACTAAGTACAAGAGTATTGTGTTGTCTATTTTACGTTTTTTATTAGGTAGAAAGAATATAATTTGTGTTCACTATGACTACCTCAGATTAATTTGTTGTCGATTATTTATTTTTACTGGTTTAAATATCTGAGCATGAAGTTCTTCTCTCAATTCTATTTTTGGTCAAGACACTACAACGAACTTAGCTATAAGATGGACTTCAGTTCTAAAATCTCGCAATCAGCAAATATGTAATCTTATATCGCAAATATGTAATCAAATACGTATTCTCTCCTGGAGAGTAAAAAGTTGAAGACATTTAAAGAAAATTAATTCGTATCCATTGATCCATCTTGCTGAATTAGCAGATTAGGCAAACCACGTTGTTTATGTTAAATTTTTTAGAGGTTTAGATATTTTCATTGCATTAGCATTATAATAAAACCTTATCTTATGTGATAAAAGCAACATTTTCTTACAAAATTGTCTACTGCTATTAATTTTTAAAAATTTGTTGTGCTAACTTTCTTCCATAAAATGTCTCTATCATTATTCAGATACTTAGTTTTCTAATTGTTATATATGCAATTGGATTAAAAGAAGTTCCAAATAGGCTAAGGCATAGAAATACATAATGTACTCAAAATGATTAATTATATCATGCAGTCGATGAAACGTATGCAATAGGGTCGAATAAAGCTAATTAACGAGCCAGTTAATTGTTCCTTAATATTGTCTTTATTTTTTCAATCCTACTGTGCTGAAATATCCTTGATTATTTTCTTTCATAATTTATAGTACTACCATTCTCTCAATAGGCAATTACAATTCACTCAATTTTAAAAGTTAACATTTTCAAAATTGACTTTATAAAGTGAAATTTGTGAGTCGGTGAAATTTGGCATTTGTTCTTCCCTCAAGTAGAATCCCATTCCATTTCATTAAATGGGGTACTTCAAGGCAAAAAGAAGGCCAGCAATAGTTTCAGGCTGTCAGCTGGTCAGGTTGAACGAGCAATGAAGGAGCGTTCAGAGATAAAAAGTGGGGAAAAGGACTGTAGGAAAAGGATAAAATCTATGGCTAATTTGTTTCAAATATAACCACTTTAGAATCTAATTATTTTCGAGAGAAAGTTTCTCACCAATACATTTACAACAGTTAACCTAAGTTTCCATGCAGTGGCGAAGAGAAAACTATATGATTATCTGCCAAAATATTTTCATCGCAATGGGAAGTTGAATGGAAAAATAAGATATCTGAGGACTTTCCGAAGTATATGCTGAATTTAAAGAGTAATGGAGGGTTTAAATATTTAAGATATACTTTTCGGAAATAAATCCTGTCCATGTAAGTGAATTTACACGCGAAAATATTTATTATATTGATAAAGATGTAATATGTCAGAGTAGAAATGGGCATTTTAAATGTAAATCATTTATCTATTGGTTCTTTTGATCAGAATAATGTGAAAAAGACTCGGGAGTTATTCAAGTTAACTTAAATAAATGGGCAAATATGAACAGTAAAAATAATTGCATAGGTATCCTGTAATATGTATTAATAATATATATAGAATCATTAAATAATGAATACTCATATATGAAGGAAAAACGAAGAGAACATATTCCGGTTATACGCAAGAAATGTACCCGTTACTCTAGTGGTAACTCACAGCCATTAGCTATTATGATTTCTTGGCTTAAATTCTATTGCTAAATGGTCAGTCATCAGCATAAGGTTTGTCGTCTGCGGTAAATTTTTAAGCCCTTTTCGATTTCATTCCGCGCTCTTCCAGTCATTTTCACTTATCCTACTTTCTCTTTCGATTCAGATGTCATTTTTTTAGTTCCTTCTCTTTCATGGTTTCCCTATACAAAGCCCACGTTTTGCAACGATCTACTTAGAATAAAGAAATATCGCTCCAATTTGTAAATGCTTATTTAGATTGCAGAGCGAGCGAGGCCTTAGGGTAGCAAAAACAATCTTGGATTTAAGGTTTTATATTTGATTCTACCCTTCTTCAAGTCTTCTAGCAAACCATGTATTTGGGGTTCGATGCGGTAGCACAAATAATACCAGATCCAGAACAACCTTGAACAGCTATTGTTCTGTACCTACTACCTTACTACTTAGTTCTTCATAGGAAAGTCCATGTCTGGTTGATCCCAGGAATGGGCAATTGGCCATATAGATATTGTCAAGTGATTTCCAGGCTGTGTCCCAGTTGTTATAGACGTTATTTAGCCAAAAAACGGGCCACTCTATTCGCTCATGAGTGGTTTCCCATGCTTGGTTAATCTGTTAGCACTTGTTGAGCGAGAAGAGAAAGAAGAACCATTGGAACTAAAGAAACTTTTAATGATAACCCAAAAAAAACAAATAAGACGAAAAATTCATCAAATATTGTGATGGAAAATTTTATTTTAAAATGTTCTCCATCATTCACTGTTTGCTCTCAATATACTTAGCCATAAGGTTTGAAATGGTTACTTAGGTGATGAAACTTCAAGCAAAACGTACACATTAAACTATTGTCATTAGATTTAGCGACTAATGCAGTAATGCAATAATTTAACATCTCTTGCACTATTTATTTCCTAATTAGTGAAGTCAAATTACTTTCAAAGGATGTCTTTTGACGATATTAATTCAGCCTCACAGAGCTTACTCTTCAAGCGCAGCCAGAGAAATAAATCTACCGGCCAACCGAAAATCAATGCTTAGCGACTCTTTAATTGAAAACTGGTTATAATTTATTATTGCCGCTGAAGGACGAGATTGAAATTCATATGAGCTTCCTTCGCTCTTCCAAGTAAGGGGATTGGCATGCCAGCGTTAGTGAAATCTCTACAAAAAATATTAATATGCGGTATTATCAAGTGCTAGTTTTATTTTTCTCTGGCCATTACTTGAAATCGTTTAAATCAAATATGAAAAAGCTGTGGATTCCGTTATTTAGGGATTTGGACACTTTTGCTTCATTTTCATCCGTATAACCAAGGGAGCCCAATGGTTAATTATCGTTCTTTAAAGCTCTGCGTTTTTTATCGTAAAACGATTAATAATATTTTCTCTTCCTTTTGGAGAAATCAGAATTCGGATTGTAATCTCAAATGAACTGTAGCGAACTTAAAGGGCAGTAAAGGCATTCAAAACTGGAACATGTTTACTTAAAATGGTGGACCATAGGATAATTTCACTTGTGGTCTTCGGAAGAAGATAATTTATTGGTTGTCTTGCTGTGGTTCATGCTTTACTCGCATAACTCCTGTAATTGCATTCTTAAGACACTTTTTGTATTTACTTACCTAATTTTGCTTCTTTGTGGGTAACTTGTCTTAAAATTTACATAATTCTGTAGTGCAGTCCGATGCATTCTCAGCCAATTCTTCCCAATTCCATATCGCATTCATGATCTATAGTAAATATAGGAAGATTTGTTTGGAGTTAGGTGATTTGTGAAAATTTTTGAGCGTTAAAAAAGGAAATTCTAGTGCACGCCGAGGAAATCTATTTCTCATGTTTACCGTGGTTAGATAAATGTGCTAGAATAGTTGTGACTCCCTCAACGCCAAAATCAAACTCATTACGCCTCTAACTTTCTGTAAGTTTTAGTGGCGCTCATTTGATCTCTTTAGAAGTCGTCTTTTCAAGTTTACCTTTTATTTTAAAAACTATTATATGCTTTCCTGTAGTCGTTAACGGTCGATTTCGTCGACTAAAATTCTCGAAACTCTTGGGGTTTACAAAATATTTGACGTATTAGTGTCATCATTCCCTGTCAACATTCCATTTAGGAATCACTTTAAAAAAAATGCATTAAAAAGAAATAGGTGATGTCAAGGTAATTTTCTTTTCTGTTGGACAGCAAAATCGTCATTTAATTCATTGCCTTTCAACCTTTCCCTCTCTAATTCCCTCTCATTGGCTTTAACCATTTCTTTCGGCTCTCCTTTCCTTTCTGCTCCTTATTTCTCCTTTCTCCGTGCGATCCTCGACTCTGGGGTCTTTTGAAGCGTGCCGCCTTCCCTGGGTCATTTATGGCCGGGGGATGGTGGCCGAGAACAAAGAAGAAGCAAGCCGGGTGTGCCGAATAAAGCACGCCCGCCGAAATACCTCCGACGACCCCCGAGTGTGTGTTTAGTCCCCGGGTCCTGTATCTCTCCACTTCTTTATCACTTCCATTGTTTCCAACTTCCGCGCACTTATTATTCTTTCTCTCATATACATGCATGTATTTCATCGAGTCGTGCAGTTGTTGATTTTTCCTTTTTTGCGTCGTCCGGGCCAATTATCCGGGATTCTCCTTTCCCCTTCACGTTCTCCTTCCCCGCTTTTTATCTCTTCCTTTTCCGGCCATTCTCATCCCCCAAAAAATTTCCCCCTGCACATGGCGAGAATTCCGTGTGTGGAATTGTCGATCACATTTTTTCCACCTCCGCTCTGTCATCTCGCCGCAACTAATGACCACCAATGGTGATGGAATTCGGGTTTTTTACCGTCTTTCTCGAGTTCTCTGCGTAAATAACGAAAAGGACTTCGAACGTGATCACTTGGCGAGTCCATCATTTCGTTTCATCTCTAATTGATTTCAGTTTTTTTCCCTCATGTCTCTCAAAAGAAAAGTACGCGTCGAAAAATGTGTTTTCATGCACTAATGAGATGTTCAACATGTTAAAATAAATGAAACAAAAGTGGAACAAAAAATGACAGATAGGTATATTGCTGAGGTATAATGAGTTTTCTTGTGTATGCCCATTACGGATTGTCGTTTTTTGCCGATAGTAAAGCAACTTGGAAGGCAACATTTCTCATTTTCTTTGTCTCCATCCCTTCCGGTTAATTCCTTTTAAGGTTGTGCTAAAGGCAATATTCTTCATATCAATTTATTTTCCCTCGTACTACGTCTAATTAATGGTGTAGAGCATGACATTTTGCCGATGAAATGCTTGGTTTTCGAGTAGTTAGTTTAATCATCGTCGTTCGGATCTACCGTTCTGGACAGAATGTCGGAATATAAGTAGGTATTAGCTGTTACGCTGACGTTAAAATATTTGGCGCGTATATTTCGTTAGTTAGTTACCACCTTGATTGGATTACAAATGTAAAATCATCAAAAAAAGAAAAAGAGTAATGGAAGATAGCGGACTTAGGGCATTGTACACAGTGCATTTTTGTATTAATAAAAAATACCTACATGTTTCTTGTGTATGAGGACTGATAATGTCTACCATTTTTTGTAGAAACCCTATTTTTTGTAGAAGGAATGTGTTTGTTGGTGAGCGTCATTAGTTATTTTCTTTCTGATTAATTGCCTTTATTATGTACAAAAAAAACTGATGCTGTTGGCATTGGCATGTTAACTTAAATCATATGTCGAACATTTCATGGGAGTTTCTCGCTCTGCACTTAGAGCTGTAGCGCCTTTTTGGTCTTTTGCTTTATCCCAGCCGAAGATCTTAATTTTTTAAGTTTCGGCTGTAAGTCCGAACTATTTTGTGTTGTTGATGTGAAAATACTCCTTAGTATTTAATGATATCATCAGGCTAACGTGATCTTGATAAATTGAAATGATTTTATTGGAAAATAATACGAGTCTTTACTTATTTAAAATGATCCAATTCTTTCTTATGAACCATGAAACGTAAGCCTGGGCTCTGTTTCTTGGTCTATAGGCTCAGTTTGTATTTCCCCCGATTAAGTTTCTGCATCAATACTATTTGGACATCAACTGCTTCGATTAGAGTTGTAAATATGACTTGTTTGTCTTCTGTTGCCACAATTGGTATATGCGTGGACAAATGCCTGAAAAGGGCCTTGTGGACTTAAAATATGGACAAGCGGGTAATAATGATAATAGCTTAATGCTCGCATAATGTACGTATATTGACACAGTAATACATGATTTATGGAAGCTTTAGGTTACCCCAAAGATGGGAATCTGTGTGGGGGTAACCAAAATGCAGTTCAAAGTTTATGTAACAAAATAGTGATAATATTACAGTACTATTCATGGAGCTATACAAAATTTTAAAATAATAATTCAATATCATCGTACTCGAACAGCCATTTTTTTAACATATTTTAAAAATGATATAACTTTTATCCATTTTAACATTCTCTGGCAGTAGGTTAAGTATTTTTAGTGCTAAATAAACAAAACATCTCTGAAATAAGGTTATATGTAACCTAGGGGGTAAAACATCGGATGTCATGCGGTGGCTTCATTTATATTGCCTAGGCAATTATAGGTATATACTTATAATACTGTATTTTACGATGATTTAGTTTGGGGCTAGTTTTCATGAAATTATTATTTCCGTGGATTGTGTTGTGCCCAAAACAATTGTATTTTTGCTTATTTTTGCGATGCCAATCTTGGATACTGCTATTTTCTACATTAGGTAATTCGAGTACGTTACATTATCGAAAATTTTCTGTTAAAGTTCAGCCAACGCTAATAATTTTCTATTTTTAAGTCGAGTTCGTACACGATTTCGCTTCGAACATCGAGTCGTGCGTTCCGATCGAATTTTTTTGTTCATTACTCTGGCATTGATCCTCCTTCGGCGGCGTCCTTACCAATCGACCCTCCCGACATTCGCGGTCTTCCTGTCGTTCCTATGCGTCCCACCTGGACCGTTGCCACACGGGGCCGGAAAAGGAGGAACCCTTCGCGTGTGCTTGCCGCCGACTACTGTTGCGACTGCGTGGCGGAGGGTGCGCGAGGAGTGGCGGGGAGTGGAGTCGGAGAGAGGGTGAGGGAGTGGGGTATAAAAATGGGCGGTGGTGGGTTGGGTGGTGGCGGGTTGACCGACGTATATGGTGGCGGTGGCGGCGGCGGAGAGGGAACTCGGACGGACGGACGTCTTTGGCGCGGCCGGGACAAGACCTCCCCGTCGGCCCTTGTAAACTCTCGCTCGCGCCGTCAACCGTCTTGTCTTGCTCGTGATGGAGGGCCGCCGATTCTGCCGGCGACGACGCCGCGGAGGAGGAGAACCACCCCCACTCCGCTCCCTCCACCTCCTCCGCGGCGACGCGGTCCTTCAACCCCCTTCTCTCTCCCCCGCACATTCACTCAAACATCCACCCGTCCACGTCTCCGGCTGATTCTCAACCCCCACTTTTCTCCAACATTATTCCACCGGCGATATCCTTTTATCCTATCGCAGCGTTCCATTTTTGGATTCCCGTTTCTTTTTTTATCTGATCCTTTTCTTTTTGAATGTACTAACTTGTTTACGAATTGCTTTTGGCGGAAATGTTTCTACTGTTTTAATTGGCAGGGTGAAAAAGTTTACGATAATACTGTGGGAAAATTGGCCACTCACTTACTTGGATTTGACGGCTCTCTATCTTTCTTGGTTGCGCCATGCAGGAGTAACAAGAGGTAGTTAATGGCCTCAACCAAATTTTCTCCTCCGTAATCATTTGCAAAATATACTCATGTTAGTACTCTCTTTACCTGGATGTGCTCGTGCACTTGCCAACTATTGCATACGCTCTCATATATTTAATTTAAATGTGAATTATTTAAAATTAATAATTTAAAAGTGAAAAGTTTGGGCGGAGGCAGACCTGCTATTGGCATTATTTTTGTTTCTTGACGATGAAAAACGAACAATTTAGTTATTATGCACTTTTAAAAGCTCTCTATGACTTTTATCTCTTTAATTTTAAACGCAATGTATAACTCTCAGGATCGGGTAAAAAATACATTTATGGCTGTTGGTAATGCTAACGTTACTACGAAGTATAGCAGATAAAATTGACTTATGTGACCTTTTGGCCAAAGGCAGCTGGTTTTTAG
Organism: Ceriagrion tenellum; assembly: GCA_963169105.1. NCBI lineage: Eukaryota > Metazoa > Arthropoda > Insecta > Odonata > Coenagrionidae > Ceriagrion > Ceriagrion tenellum. Next base: position 160,343,454 of record OY720632.1, read on the forward strand.
AGCGTAAAAGTGAGGTCAAACATCAGTTATATCCTGGACTCTTACTGTAAACGCTTATGGTTAGTTGAATCAAGGGAACTCCCATTGGGATAGTGAACGTTTATAAACGTGATGTGAATACCCAATAGGTGACTGAGTAAATTACCCTCGTCATGAGTAGTTTTCGGATATGGGAAAATGCAAATGAGGAATTCAGTTAAAAACTCTGGGCAGGGCCTGCTTCATCGATAAAATGGATTAGTTTCTTAGGCCTCCAAAGTACCACCCTCAGCAATGAGCGATGAGTTTTTGCGTATACTTTCAAGGGAAAGGGTATGTTTGAAGAGTAGGCAGGTATGGTAATATTAATGCATGTAATCAAAATATGTGGCAGAAACTGGTTGTGGTACACCATATTTATGATATGATGATGCTGTGTGTTGACAAAACCTAAGGTGTGAAAAATAATGAATAATACTGGATGCAATTAGTAATTGATTGTTATTTTTCACTTGATTGATTGATTGTTATTTCTTCACTTAACTAAGATAAAATATTGGAACATTTATATAAGCCTTACGGTGACTTCAATTAAAATCCATCTTGATGTATATATACACGTTCATCTATTCCCTGAAGCCACCTCCCAAGGTGTGTGGCATGATTTGTCCACAGATGAGATATGAAAAGAATTTCGGGCGAAGGGATTTCTGCCATTTGCTATCGCTAATTCGAGAGCCCATCGCCCTTCGTCCCTCGGTCAAATCCCTCTCCTACTCGTCCCCCGACCCTCCCTTTGATTGTGCCTCCCTTTCTCTCCGACTTCCGAGACTTGGAAGGAATTCCGTTCCCTCGAGAAGAGGCAATCTCTTGTGTCTCAGACGTGACCCCCTGCCGCGCCATTGTTCTTTGATTCTCATTCCTCCCAACTCCCTCCCCTCCCTTCCTCCACTCCCGCCTCAACCCATTCGTCCTACCGTTACAGTCATCCGGGATCCAAACATCCCGATTTCTTTTGTCTCCCGCGCCGTTGATCGCATTCCCACGAAGCGCATCCAATTGATATTCCCATCCCTCTCACTCGTGAGGAGCAAACGAATGGACAAACTGTTTCGTGATTTGAAACATGTCTAAAAATCTTCGTTGTCCTCGAAAATATTCATCCCCATTAAATATTTGGAAGCATGCCATGGAAGAAGAATATCAGCCTTTCATTATTGTTTTTGCCATCACAGTGGGCAGCGATTTTTGAGGAGTATATTCTCTTGTCGATTTGTGCGTTGCCTATTATATTGAAATAAAGGCAGATGTTGAGGAAGTCATATTGCTAATAATTAATCATTTTCATTTGTTTAGTTTTGATTGGCATTAAAGTAGTATTTTTATTGTAACGGATTATTTACAGCGTATATGCTGTCTCCCGGTTATCCTTTGCTTTCCTCATTACTTAGTTTTATGAGTATTTCAATATTCTTCTTTATTTCGATAACATATACGTATATTTGTCCAGAAATGCGGACCAGAATCAGCATTGCAACATAAAAATTATCTTACTTCAAGCATTAAAAAAATCATTCATTCCTTGTGTTTATTAATCAGGATCTCCTTGCTACTTACTTAAATAACTATGGAGGCATTCGGCGCATAGGTAATCCTTTTACTTATTCCAGAAAAATGACGGATTGGACTGAAGAAGTATATTCGTTTCAGTAGCAAAATAGAAACAAAATTCCCCGGTAAAGTTCCATTACCTGCGTCATCCAGTTCATTGGCGTAGGTAGGAGCGCAATTATTGTTCGGTCTTATCCAACAGCAGGCACAAAATGTCACTTGTGGTACTCAATGCATGAATTGAAATCATTGGAATAATATATTTTGCATATAAATTTATTTCTCAAAACCTCGGAGAATTATTTTTACTAGTGAAATCATGTATTTAACGTTTTATTCATAAAATTGCTATTTGAAACGTAAATCAGTGCTCTGGAGCTTAGATTTAAAACTCTGCTGAAGCAAAAATCTTAATTTATTGGTTCCATCTAACGTACGCATTGAGATAAATTAGATATCAGATTCATTTACTGTTATGGAATACCGTCAAGCTTTAATGCATGGCCCATCATTGGAATATGAAAGAACTAACCATTAGGAAACATTGGCCATCTCTCGTGGAACCTAGACTGGGATTTCAATCCGCATTCCTCTATATCGCGTCTAGTGCTCTAAGCTATCCTTTTCCACTGATAAGTCATCCTCTTTCACTGCAAATTTCATGATGGTTTCTAAGAGCGAGGTGTTGTCACGGAACTCACAGTGTCTTGGGGCACCTGAGTCTCTTGATTGGTTTGAGCACTTGACGTTATATTCAGGGGTCTGTATTCGATCTTTGTTTGGTTGAATTATTTTTGAACTGGGCACGTTTGAGTAATCACTGGTGGGTGGTGGTGATCACTCCCAAAAATTAATGCGCAGCCCGTTCTGCAGTTTCTTTGAACGCTCTTCCATCTATTTCTCTCTTGAAAACAAATCTGCGCAAGAGCCATGGAGGTGTACCCTATAAGTAGTCCTACTTTGTTTTTTACTTCTCTTTGAGCTAATTTGTTAATGTTGTTTTTGTTTGCTTTGAGAGGATAAATACGTTTATGGTGATATATCAATCAATAATATATCTTCTTCCGTGATAACAAAGCTTCAAAAACTCTTACGGTTTGATAAGGTATGCCTCATTGCAGGAGAATATTAGATTGTGGCTAAGAAAACATTTATTGTCTTTTTAGCGTAATATACGTGGAGAATTTTTATGGAATTCAGATTTGTATAAGATTTTACTGAGATGGCTTGCTGTGATTTAACGAGGATGATCAACTATTTTGCCTCTCAAATATTACACACCATGACTTCATCTTATCTTAATCAGTGACTATTATGACTTCGGTGTGGTAATGATTTAATTTAAAAGTTATTGAAAGTGATTGATCAATAATAAACATACGTGGAATAATTCATTCGTTCCCACGAAAAATTTCATTTCTTCTCGTTACAAAAGTATATTTTTCTTTCTGAAGAATTAAATTCCACAGCAATTTTGCGATAAAGCTTGATATCTCCTCTCAAGAGTTGAGTTGCTATTCCTCTTGCAGTCTTCTATTTCTTTGAATGTCGAGCATAATTGGCATGGCTTTTATATTTCTTCAGATTAAAGAGTAGAGAGAGCAGTAAAAAGAAATACGATTGCAGGGCAAATAAGAACTAAGGCGTGGCATGCGTAAGGAATATGTTGAGGGTTCTCTCTTGTATGAAAAAGGGTTATGAGTAAAGGAATGAGATTGGACCAAAAGTGGCAATATAAGGGTAGAGTTGAATGCAATATGTAAAAGCTAAGAAGCTTAGAGTAATACTTTCTGAACAATCACATTTTTTGTCAAAATTGGGATGCAACCAGGGCATGCACTTCAAAGTTACTAAACTGAGAAGAAAAGGTTAGTAATGATTTATTTTCATATGCTGTGAACATGAAATTCATGCTGTGAACCGTTTTTACTTAAAAAGTAAGAGCATTATCGTAAAAACTTTGATCTTTCTTTAGCCGTAATCCGTTATTAGAATCAGGGCAAATATTTATGCACGCCTCTCACGTTTACGACTCGTCAGGTTCGGAAGTTTTTATAGCCATCAAAATTTAATGTTTAGCTGAAAATAGAAATGTCAAAATTAAGAATTTCAAATTTAACCGTTTTGGTTCAGCAAAGTTATGGTTGTTAATAAAAGTAATGAAATTATAAGAGAAGTCGATGAATTAAGCCGATTTCGGTTGATAATAATAGTAAAACCTCCTATTTGTATTGGGTCTGGTTAACCGCAATTTTAAACTCCTGCAAATGTACACTTGTAAAATGTGTATGAATTCAGGAAAAAATACAATGTTGTGGTGTGGTACTTATGGTTTTTAGTTTTCTTTCCCACCTAAAATAACAATGTAATGCAATGGTCGTAGCGTATATTTTCCCTATCTTGAATCCTTTCGCTGTGGATGGCGATGCCTATGATAATCCGTAACATGCCTGCTGCGTTGTGTGGTAGCTTGTGGTGAACTGCAAACTCGTCTACACTAGCGTCTTTACTTATGTAGTTACCTACGATTATTATTTTTGCGTTTGGAATAGAAACTGCTTAATTAGGCATTGTAATGGCTTTTCTCGGTCGTCTATGCGCGCGAACCATGGCGATACATGCGATGGAATTGCTCCATATGAGTGTCTAATTGGTTGAGTAGAGTGGACGAAGGCCTGAGATAAAGAATACTATTTGTACTCAACTTGACCGAATATATATAACCATAAAGTTTACTTGAGTTTTGGCCAAACTATTTAATTTTTCATCGGCAACTTTTCACCAAAACTATTGTCATCACCAGTTCTGCTGTTGCTCTACAGTTAAATGGCTACTTAATTAAAGAAATATTCTAATGAATTCCTGTAAAGTGAGGTGATAAATACCTAGTAATTTACATCAATCTTCCATTTTTTCTAATTAGGTCACACAGTGAATTAATGATCATTAAATGTGTTGGTACTGCATACATGTGTATGCATTATAGAATGAACCAGTGAATTTTGTGAGAAGAAATACTATGTAATATCAGACTATCTATGAATATCTATTAGCATCGAATCTTGAGTTGTTATTTGGTCAAACCAAATGGGTTTGGTCAAACCAACTTGTTTGATTGTACGAAGCACCTATAAGAGTGCCACTTAATGCCTCACATTGCATGTATTACTTTCCTTTTTATTATCTCAAGGGAACGGTGTAACTTTAAAAAAACACGTTTCTCGGCAATTCTAGGGAAGATCAAAGAAATTACTCACACAAGCATATAAAAGAATGAATCAACACGCATCACGTTAAATACGACATACGTTTAGTAGAAAATTACCGTAGCGTAAATAACAGACGTGCGAAAGTTGAGCACATATTTAAAAATGCAGATATAGTAACTGGAACAGAGAGTTCTTGCGGAGGATATCAGCGATAGTTTAGTTTTTCCAACAGGATATAAAATGTAAATTAGCGAGGATGCTGATTCAGAAGTTCTATTATCGACCTCAACAGTGTTTATTCGTGGTGTCTGGAGTGCGGGCTAAAATTAAATCTTAATATTTACACTGCATTATATTTGTGGCGGAAGTCATCACACCTACGCCATGTCTAAATTTTTCGTGGAGTAAACATAAATTCTTCAGATACAGTGAAATACCCTTGAATTACCTTAACATTAGAAATATCGAGGCGAGCTCACATTCGAAATATATGTGACACAACCTTGAAGAAACTAGGATTTTTCAAGCGTACAAATGGAAGGTCCTGGGATATAAAAGTGAAAGTGATGTGGTACTTTGCTCTGGTTAGGTCACACGTTGAATATGCCACGAGAATTTTATACCATGGAGAGACAGATTTAACCCAAAAAGTAAGCAAAACAAAGAGAAGCTGCGCGCTTTGTTAGAAACGGCGACGAGTGACCATACATTTTTTTCACTGCTTTTACAGGGATAAGGTTGGAAGCCGCAAGGGACACGGAGGCTACACGCTAGGCTAGGTTTGCTTGAGAAATCCAAAACAGCTGTGTTACAGAGCGACGCAGAGAATATCGGTTTGACACCATACTACATCTCCTGGTACGATAGAAGCGAAAAAATAAGAAAGATACATTGCCGTACAGATAAGTATACAAATTTGATCTTTCCACGCTAAATGGGTGGCCATATTTAAAACTAAGCTCCATTCAAAACACTTAAAGTATACCTCACCATTTCACCTCCAAAAACCTTATCCTTTAGACCTTTACACGGATGGTGACATAGCACTCCAGCTATACGCCCATGCGGCGGCTCGCAGGGTAATCTGTTTAACTTTAAAACATGGCAGTGCAATGAGTACTTCCAAATATTGCCTCTTAAATCTCGCAAAATATGTGTGTGCTGCTCCTACACATCCAATGTTTCTTTCTCATTTGATAAATAATCGAAAAATTGAGGTCTGAAATTTAATTCTAACATCGTTCTTCATGAAGTTCGTAACCATTTATTATGCCGCTCTGAAGATGAAATGTAAAGTGGATGCATGACCGCAACAAATGATGTGAAGCTCGTGCAAGCGATGTGTCACAAGAATAGGCCAAACTGTTCAAATTGTCCCGACCTTGCCTTAAATTCGTGGGCTAATCAGACGTGACCTTCAAATAATGAGGCGAAAGAGGTATGAAATCAAATTCAAGTATACATATTTGTATACATTAAAACTAAATGTTACATTTTATGCCAACTTTCCAAGCTGAGCCCTTTGAAAAGACGATTTTAAGAAATTGAAATAATTTCACTTACGATTAATTACAGAAATGTGTGAATACCTTGAGGATACACCCTATAATCGTGACGACGTAGGTAACTACTTTTTATATCTTCATTGGCGCACACACCTCGGTTAGTTCTTCTTAAAATAAAAAAAAGAAACCGAAATATGCAATTATGCGCCCGCTTGTCGTGCCTCAGTGAAGATACCGCTTCTGATGAGGAGTGACTTAATACGGCCCTGTAACAATAAACCACGCGGCGCGAATATGTCGGCGTCGGGAAGGAGGCTTGCGGGGGGGAGGGAGGAAGAATGGGGCGCTTGGAGGAAAAAGAGGAGAGTGTTTGCACTTCTCCAAGATTAAGGGTTAAAGAAGGAAAAAAATTAAACCGGGAAATTTTGATATTTTTTTTAACCCTGTGCCGGGAGATTACCGCAAAACTTCAAAACATTGTAGTGTATACCGACTTAATGAAATTGTGGTGGGGGACTTTAAGGGCGGAGTTTTTATGAGTGGATGTGGGTTAAGGGAGAGAAAGAGAATGAACGTGGGGAGGGAACGGAGAGAGGGTTTAGGTCTAAGGGAAGAGGCAAAGAGGCCGCAGGGATGGGGAAAGAGCTGCTGTATTACTGTGGGGAATTTTCCGTCGGTTGTGGGTGAGTGGGCATTCAGAAGAGGGTTAAAATGGGCAGAGGAGGGTTGAAAAGGGTTGGGGAGGAGGATAGTTAACGAAGTGGGAGGAGTTTTCCTCCCATGGAGTACTATAGGTAGACGCGGGGTTGGTTTTGGGAGGGAGAGGAACGGCCTGTGCGGCGGATGGAAAATGGGTTGGGAGTAGAAGAGGACATCGTTTGAGAGTTTTCGGAGGAACAGCTTTTAATTTTTTACAGCCTCTGTACTGAACTCACCTTAATCTCTGGAGCCACATAACGGCAAACCTCCTCCCTAAAACGTCATTTATACCGTCCTAGAATACATTCTCCCCGCTTCTCTCCACTCTCCCCCCTCCTCGCTCGCCTCCCATCTCAACCCCATCACTCCCCGACTTAATTCCGCTTCTCTCTCTCCTTCAAGCGCCGCACTCGTTGAATGGATTCCACACGGACGTCCGTGGGGAAAGGAAACACCGAGGCCCAAAATATCAGGGCGACACGAGTTTTTAAAAACACCAAGCCATTCTTGTTTTGTTTGGATAGGTCTGGGGAACAATTCTTATTTTCATTCTGCTTTAAATTACATTGATCAAGATACTGTAGGAAATTGGTACGTGTCCAATTCGCTGTACTTCAAGTTTTGTTTTAAGGTCCTGGAAATTATTCTCTACGAGTTAGAAGTAATTAATGAGTACTAAATACACTAAGCAAAACCGTTGTTATACGATTATAGAAATATTATAAACAACTGATGCTTCCTGTTTAAAGTTGAATAATCAACCGTAATTATATAAGTGATAGAGATTGTTTTGGTTTCTCTCCAAAATATGTTGATCAATATCTCTGAAAGACAGTTTCCTCAGAACTCCGACCAGCTCTGGCAGGTCAAAAATGAAGCTAGCTGAAGTTCTAGGCTAACTGTCGTCCAAGAATATGGATCAACTCGCAAGAAAACTCAGAAAACATTCGTCACCCATACGACTATACTATGGCCACAACATCATCAAGCCATTTGTTACCAACGACAACAATTTTATACATTAATTTATATATGTATTAAAATGGTTATCATCCAAGCTAAAGGTAATATTGAGAATGTTCCTATTAACTTCGACCTTATTGTCTTTGCTATCTGCCTAATTCACGGTAGCATTTAATCCCGGAATCAACCCGTTGTGACTTTACCTCGGAATAGAGTGGACGTTTGTAGGCGATTGCATTCATCTTGCAAAGCAAAATATTTAGGTGGCCTCCCTTTCCACGGAGATGAAAAAGATGGAAGAATGAGCCCCGAGCAAGAAGAAACTCGGTAAATAACCGTCGTGGGTGAAGGATGGGAGGTGAGACCGGAGCGAGGTATGTACATGCATAATTCGTTCCGCAGCTGCCTCATAGGCCGGGGATGATTTTCGGTGAAGAGGTGGAGTGGAGACGGGCTCGGATGGGTGGGAAGTGGACTGCTCTGTGCGCGGGGGTGGAGGAGAGACGAGAGACCGCGAGATGGATGGGCGAGGAAGGTGACGGGGATGTGGGAAGGGGAGCCGAGGGGTAGGAGGGTGGGATTGAGGGGGAGGGGTCGGCTGGAAGTGGGTGGAGTAGGATGGGGTGAGGTGGGCCCTGCCTCTCGAGTGTTACGAGGTGGGAAAGGATAAAAGGGGAGGGGGAATAAACCGGAGCAGAGGGGCCGGAGCATAAAACCGAAGCATCGCGATAATAATTTTCACCCGAATTCTTGTTTGTATGCTAATGTGGAATACGCGCCATTTCGGAGCCCGATGTCTGGCTACACAACAGGAACATTTGTTAGGGAAGCTGGAAACATCTTCTCTTGGCTTGTCAGATCCTTTCTTTCTCTCCGTTCCTTCCACTCTCGTTTTCTCTCTTCATTCGGCTCTTTCTACTTTTGTCTTTTCCAAAAACTCTTCCACGCCAAGCACTCGTGTCGCCTTCATAATCAACTTTATCCACCTACAATTGCCGATGATAGCTCTACAAGGATTGGTTTTGGGTAAACTTAGTACTTCACTATTTTCATTCGAGATTATGGGAATGCATAAGAGTGCTTAGAACAACTGGGACAGTGATAAATAGAAACTGATCTGGAATTGTACATAAGTTGATAAATGTATGATGCCGTATCGGACGTGGAAGGAAATGTTAATATGAGCCATTATGAGGCATCGGATGGGAGTTGTAATCGTTAAAACGTTATTGTGTACTAAAACCCAGAGTTGTATGGAGTTTCCCAACAATTGTGAAAAGCAGGATTCAATATACTTATTTCAAATTGTCACCTATCGGTGGGTCGTTTCGAATTAATTTAATGAGACTGAGCACGTAATATTTGAGGATATTAATATAATTGAGAAAGTGGTTAAGATCATCCTGTCCAGGCCATTATCCTCATTTCAGTTCAATTAGTCACTTATCTCCCATTGCTTTCATAAGTCTCGGTTTGGTTCTTCGAACGTAAACATACAGAATATGTGTAGCACTGAAAAATTGAACGTTGTACTTACTTTTGAAGAGTTGGAATAAGGCTATCACCCGATGAGGAGGTTGTTGGCGTATATTTTAATTCTGCAGCCCGCCAATCTGGTTGCCCATCCGAAATGCTTTCATCCATATCACTAGGCAGTAGGGCCTTCAGCAACATCTGATAATCATTGTTTTTATGCTACTTGTTGCTTTTAAAATCAAGCTTTAGATTTCATCAAATGACATTATGAACTTGGCAGACTATGAGTGAATTCCCCTCTATAATTGTTCGAGATTATATTCATTCTATCCTTTTTCTTAATTCTTCAATCCGCGATTGCTACTCAATAGGCATTATATTTTAATACTCTATAAACCCTTCCCCGAGAAATAACAGGGATGGGATACATCAGACGAGCCGTCAAATAGTAATTACGATTAAAGTTTAGTTCTTTGATTCGTAAGTATGCACCGAGGCGCGCGTACATCTTTCTGCTCCCGCACGCCCCTTGCCCCGTCACCGCTCTCATCAATCCAGCGTCCATTCCGGCTCCCTCCGCCTCCTCTCGGGCGGCGAATGCCACTCCATCATGCGGCAGGGAAGGGGAGAGAGATAGAAGTGGGAAAGAAATGCCTCAAGGGAAGAGGACGACGGCGACGAACGCTCTGCGCGCTGATAGACGGAGGCAACTGCAATTGGTGTGCCCGACTCACAACGCATCACACTATGCGCACATCCTCCGAAAACTTCGACTCACTCCCTCTACCCTCGCGCTGCTCCCTCCTGTATCTTGTATTCTAAAGTACGGGGAGAGACTGAAAAGAGAAACGGGGGAATCGCTGACATACCCTGCTCCTCACAGCCTCAATGTCCTTCCTCTCTCTCTCTTCCCCGGTCTCCCTTTTGTTTTTCCCTCGGCTGCGTCTTTCCCTTCGTTCCCTAGTCGAGTAGACCTCTCCCTCCACTCCCCAGGGGTGGGTGGAGGTGGGTGACTGGGGGAGAAGGAAGGCAAGACACCCCTTCCCCTCTCTTGTCACCACTTCCTCAACGTTGTCCCGCGGGATGCATACACGCTCTCTGGCTATCGCACGAATGTGGGGGGAGGGGGTTTGCGAGAAGGGGCTGACTCCTCGCTTCATTTTCCGCCGGGTGAACCGAAGAAAGGCGGAATGTTTTTCTGTCAGAATTCTCAAGCAGTGCACGGAGTGAGAGAATGCTTGAAAGCAACTGCATGTACCCGCGCATGTTTATCTTCTGGGTTTTATTACCGCGGGTGCTGTGACAAGGGAGGCAGCGGAATTGTTACTCACTGGTAGAAAATGATATGAGTCAGTGCCTAATGTGTACCTTGGTTTTTCTGTTTCAATAATTTCACTCGGGTGAGCGAATCGCATTTTGCAAAAGAAATGAGATCGCATTTCTAATAAAATGTATATCCATGCTAGGATTACACTGGAAATTGGAGTCAGACGCAACGGTTTGGCTCCATTTGCTTTAAAGGAAAGTTTTCTAGCTGAAAGTCTTTCAATGGAACTTTAAATGTGACCATCAGCTTTTTAAAAGTATCTTTGAAACTGTAGTGTTTGCAGTCCTATTCGTCATGAATGAAGTATTTAAGGTCATGCTTTATAAGGTTGTTCTTGTGTAAGCCGTAATTTTTTTATTACCTCGACAAGCATCAAAACGCATCTTATTTAGAATTATCTGTCTCACCAATCTAAACATAAGCGTGCTATTTAGCCTCTGGGTAATCACTTTTTTATTTTAGCTCATGTCTGCCAGTTTTCAGTTTGATACCACGATAGGTGCGCAGAAGGAATAATGAATGCTGTGATCTTTCATATTTTTTTCGCGTGAAATGGAAACTTATCAGTGTTTTATCGCCACCACCACTGTGAGAATTACTGTTTTCATTTTTTCGGTTTTTGTAATTCCCTTATCGAATACTGTCGCGCGTCATGATATGTCGTCAATTCAGACAAACTTGGCTCCGGATGTATGAATATTGGCATTGGAACAGGAATTACGAACCTTATGATAAGGTTGTTATTTATTTGTTTTAAATGGCATCTTGCTTTGGCGTAATAATAATGGTGTAATTTGGTGATATATTTTTTTCTATTATTTTTTTCATTTTTGCCTCGTAAAATTTGTAGTCATACTTTAAGTTGAATATTATTTAATGCCAGCTTAGTTGATGTTTTCCCACGAATCATAGTTAAGAATAAATAATACCTTTTATGAGACCGATGAATCATCGCACAAGCATTAAAATCGATCGCACAATCTGTAATTATCTATTTAGCGTCCCAAATGACATTTTTAGTACCCAAATGTTGTTTCCGAAGATTTTGCTGACTACCAATACATGAGGCCGTGTCGGAATCCTTAATGAATGCAAAGGGAACGTCTCCTCAAGCATCGACTGTACTCGAACAAATTTCAAAAAGCTTACGCCGGCAAAAACGGTACCTAACGAAGACGACGGTGTCATGGGACACAAGAAATGTATCAACACCGCCGTATTAAATTCCTCGCCTCTATAGCCGGTGTGAACATATCGACAACACGAAAGTCTTGTATTACTGGGTGTTGTAGCACCGCAGAGAAGAAAAGGTGGGAGTTGGGTTGGGGGGAATGGTGGGAGGCTTGCGAGGGAGGTCGGAGGCGGGTGTGCGAGAGATATGTGTGAGGCTCCAAGGTGGGAAGGAAGAGGAGGCAGGCCTCCCTTTCTTTTCACTCCGCTCCCCGTCGACTTCCTTTGGGATAATCCCTCCGTGTAACCCGTTGAGAACACGTGATATGAGCTAGAGAAGGAAGGTTAAAAGGGTGAGGGGATATGCGAGTCGGGGGAGAGTGGGTGTGGCGAGGTTTGGGGGTGTTTGTGTGTGGAGTCCTGGGATAAGGGATCAGTTCCCTGGGAGGGCGGGGGGTTGGTGTGTGTGGGGGGGGGTTGGTCTTGTGAGGAGGAAAGAGGGGAGAATAGCGGGAGGAGATCGCGTCACTGGGTGGGGGAGTGTATCTGGAGGAGGAGGATATGTCGCGGGGGTGTAGGGAGTTGCCTCTCTCCGCCAAACCCCCTTACAATCCCCGACACGAGATGACACACGCTAGGCAGCGCTATAAGAGGGAGAAGAGGGTATGGGAGGGTGTTGGGGAAGGGAGGGGGGCTGTAAATACGGTGTGGGAGGAGCCGAGTCGGGCTGTAGGAGCGAGAGGCAAGGGCAAGGATATATATATTTATGTATATATCTTTGTGCGCCTGTGTGTGTTGGAGAGAGTGTCACTTGTGTATTCCCGCTTCGGGCCAGTAAACAAATGCCTTATAAGAGCGGGAGAGAATAAAGGAGCGTTATGGTACCAGGGCGAAGGGTGTAGGTGCCTGGGCGTGGAAGCGTGTGGCTGGCTCTTTGATAAATAGACAGCGGCACGCGATGTTGGAAGTCCGTGCTCGTGTTTCCTACGTGCTCGCTATTCCGCGACACACGCTGGAGTTTTCATCTCATTGAAACATTCACGAGGGCACCTCTCCTCTTATTTTTAAACGTTTTCACAGCCTATTGCTGTGCCATTCTTGCCCATAAATGTTATTAAGTTATTATTCAGTTTGAGCATAGCTTTGCCTATGACCTACCTCCACTGTATTTTGTTCGGGGTGACTAAAAATAGTTTTTCAATTTGGTCTTGTAAGCTGTACGACTTCAGGCGTCTCTTCGTGAACATATTTTATTTTATAATCCACGTTAAAAAAAGTGCTTCGTACTTACCCACATATATTTAATGAGTATCACGCGTTTTGCAGCATGCTGCATCGTCAGGTTCACTTATTTTGACAATGCTGCAAGCTGAAAATTGCGCGATGTGACGGGGTGTACTCATTAATTAATTGTGGGAAAGTAGGAAGCATCTTTTAATATTAATCCTAATATGACCTTGTTGGGGTATGGGGGATGTCATGGCGTTTATCATTTCCTGTTAAATCTTCTCAAGAGTGAGTGATCAGGAATTGCAGCTTTATATGGGCCACATAATTATTTTAAGCATTTTTAGTTTTCTTTATTTTCTAACAGAAAACTATCTGTAACCATGGCTGAGAATGCATTTGTTAAGAATTGCTCCAGGAGGTCCAACCGCAACTGTACGTGTCAAAAAATATATAATTTATTCAACTTCTCGTTTAAATGGTTTAAAAAATCTTGCTTTAGCTGATGTCATGTGTTCAAATTCTGGTCCAAAATTTGCCGATTATCCCACGCATATATTTTAACGATAACGTTTCTTATCAACAGACCCCGAACTCAACGCCATTTCTATGGGATTGCAACATTTGAACTCGAATTATCTCCGTTAATTGCTAATAGATAAAAAAACAGGACGATACGATAATCTATTTTATTTTTTCATGTACCATATACACTATTTTGTCGTATTGCTTACCGCAAAAATGGCATTAATATCTTATGTAAAAATATTATTGTTCCCGTGTGTCTACCATTCTTGCATTAAACACTAATTACCTAATTTAAATATAAATTTCAAGAACAACGGTGCAGAAAGAATTTTGTTGTTCACATCAGTTGGAGGACATGTTTTGCTGAAATTATTCAGTGTATGAATAAAATGAGTGTTATGTCTGTTTTCGTTGGCTGCTAAAGTGACAAAAAATAGGGTTGTCTATCCTTGCGAAAATAATGAAGCGTAGTTAAGAACCCAAATTATGTCCCGTCAAATGAAAATCACACCTTTGCTGCTCCTCTTCTCTGGCGAAAGTATAATTTGAGTAAACTACCCAGGAACTTGAAACATTAGCCCATATAAAACTAGGTTTGCCATTTGGAGCAACCTATCTTGAGATATTGAGATATGCGAGAGGAATACCCGACGTCCTAATCGTAAAAATATTTCGTACAATAAAACATCATACCGTGACTCTGGTTACGAAAAGCCGCAGTTCCAACCACACTCGTCAACAAAATTAATGCGCTTGAAATTTGTGGGACCAACAGCTGCCGTTATTTATGCAGTTCTTTCGGCGTATAAATAAATTAGGCGCTTCTTTCGGATCCTGTTTCACGCGGCTGTAGTTTTATTTTCGAAAACTATTTCATCCCTCTTCGTTTTTACTTCTGAAAATCTTTTCCTCCTGTAGCGCACATCTGCATCATCGCCTTGGGTTTTTTCCCCTCCCAACAAATTGCTTCCTCTCGTCGTGTCACGGGAAAACTTCCACCTCCGTTCCGACACCCCCCTACTTCTCCTTCCCACCCCACGCACTCCCAACACCCGAATACATTCCCTTTCTTCTCATCTCCCGTTTCAGGCGTCGCTGTAACAACTGCTATAGACACCTACTCTTGGCATCTCGCAAAAGGGATTCACGATTAATTCCCACCCCATTTCCCTCTTTATCTCTCTCTCTCTTTTTCTCTCTTCCATCCCTCCTCTCTCATTCCTCCCAGTCGTCCCAAATGGGCCTTTTTCCTCCCCCTCCACGTCTTCACTTTTCTTCCGCGGCCCTCCATGTTGACACACGTACTCAATGGGCATCGCAAACTGCTCGAGCTATTTAAACGACCGCCCTGCGAACAGGATCTCCGTCATACGACTGTGCGCATTTCGAATATCACCATCACATATCGGCATACATGTTGTATCGAGGGAGACTCGATGGACGAATTGAATCGCTCGCACTGCCTTAGGTATATCAAATTTCGCATCGAACATATCTTCCTGGATCGTATTGCAAGGTATTATAATTTAATTTCACATCACATCGCTTTAAAACGCAGCGGGATGAAATAGTTTTCGAAAATTAAACTACAGCCGCGTGAAACTGGGGCCGAAAGAAGCACCGAATTTATTTACATTCCGACAGAACTGCGTGAGCAAAATTTCGTCGCATTCGTGTCATATTACATCGATATGTGTTGCATTATATTCCATTTCTACGAATTGCATCGATATCTGATATATTTCACGGCGTAGACGGTCAATGTAGCAACTCAATGTGTCCGTTAGATCGCATATCCCAGCTCTGCTATGCTCATCCCCAGGGTACTCATCCGTACTTTCCTATCTCATTACTTTGATTTATCCCTTTCACCCCCTTCCGGCCCGCAAACCCTTTGGTGGTTCCTATTTATACCGACCGGAGAACAAGGGGCGCCATTTCCGCGTCAGTGACTCCTCCCTTTTCTCTATTCGCAGAACCACCTCTGTTTCGCAGGCAATATGCACATTCTCTCTCACTCCCTCCCTGTCTTGCTATACCTTCCCGATCATATACCCATGTCCCCTTTGTGGCGCATCCAAAAGGAGATGAAAGCGAGTGGGATAAAGGTTGAGGCGGAGACAAGACCCTAAAGCCAGTCAGGGGCGGGGAGAGACAGTTGAGCAAAAGGACCCTGGGAGGAGAGGTGAACCAGGTATATACAAGAGCGACGATGGCGGTTATACAGGCAGGAGAGGTATGAGAATAATAAAGGCTTGCTCGCGGGTTAGAAGTTTTCCCTTGAAGATCCCTGCCTCACATTTTTTTACAGTTTTCTCAAGTTTCCTCATTAATATTGTTACCTTTTTTCTCTCAACCCTCACCCACTGTTCTTGATCCACGTTTCGAGTGTGGTGGGAGTAACGGATAGGGAAGAGTGAGCGATAGAGGTTTGAGAATGGGAAGAGGGTGGAAGACAGAGTGCCTGTTTTGTTGCGCCGTTGTGTTTTTGGACGGACGCCACGAGTGCCCCGGATCGGTATGCGGGGGATGTGAAGGGGAGGAGGGAAGAGAAAGGGGTTTGACTCCCGTGTCGCCGGGAATCCCTACGGAATTAAAACAGGAGGAGTGTTCGCGAGTATGTCCTTAACATCTTCTGCTCCCCCTCCCCTCTCTCTCACTTCACTTCCCCTCCCTCCCCCTGCTCCCTGCCTCCCCCTCGTCCTCCTTCCTCCTCCTCCTCCTTCCTCCTCCTCCCAACCCATCCCGAGATCCCCTTCGTCTTCCCTCTCCACGACCTCGAGTTTAACATTCCTCGGGCGATATGCCGTGGCTATTAGTTGACTCATTCCTTTGTCTCTGTCACGGCTGATCCAAACTCGTACTTAATTGCCAACTTGTCCTCAAGTGTCGGGGGCGAGAAAGGCATAGTCTGGTGCGATGTATGGGTGTTTGGGGGGTTTCTGAAGGGAAAGGGGGGCGCCAGCGATTGTGGAGGAGGGAGCGAGCGGCTAAGATGGACGGCAGAAGGGTGCGACGTATTCTTTATAACAGTTTGTTCTCGCGACATTTCTCTTAAATTGTAGGTATCAATTTCGACCCGTTCCTTCGATCAGAAAAAGCCGTAATGAGTTATACGGACACGTTCCTGCCTGACTCAATATTTTTCATCCCAGTAATGCAACGCGAGTGAAGAGTGCATTGAGCAAGCAGATCTTTTTTCATAGTCGTAGCAATGCCGTTTGTTGCATTTTACATCTATATCTCCGGTTCTTTATAGCATCTTTTGAAATACACGTTTGCAAAAAAACAATGGGTTGATTGAAATAACATACAATCTTATGTATTCATTATAGAATGATTGTTTGAAAAAAATGTATTGGAGAGTATCACTATGAACGGTGTTGTTACCTTGGTGTTGCTGCGTTCAGAGACACTAAGTAAATATTTGCACAGAATTAATATTTGAATATTCTTTCTTTTGTTGTTGTTCTTTTTTTTGTTCGGTATTTTGGTCAAAAATCATTAATATGCATTTAATTCATTTGTATCTAGTGCTGAAAATAATTGTCTTCATCTGTTTGATCTACTTTCATAAATACATTCCTGCTTGTTACATCTATATTGCATAATAAAGAAGCAATTTTGGCTGTTCAAGTTATATTGGGTATCCCAAAATATTTTATTGCCCAGCTAGTACTAAGCCGCCAAAATTAGAGCAGGAATGTAATCTAATTCTTTTTTTGTAGATTTGGGTGAATATCGACGTAAAATCGATTCTTGGTTGAAACGAAGTGAGGTTCTTTGCAATGAACGGATTAAAAATATGTTGAGATGATTAAGGTGGTAGAGTTAATTTTAATGGTTAAATAATAGCTTTTTCGCTAACTATTGTAGTAATTATCACTTTATGGCTTTGGTATTATGAATAAATTTTAATTTTAGCGTATATGACGCATAATCGCCCATCAGGAGTACGGTTTCCTGCGGTTAAATCCAATCGTTAAGCAGTGAATGAATGGCTTGGTGGATATATTGGTCGTTCATGATCATCTTACATTCATTGTTAATGAAATAATACAAGTTGTTTTTCAACTCCTTGTTGAAATTGTGTTCACGTGTCTGAATTATTAAAAATTACATTATTATGCTGATTTTTTTTATCTAAGGTGCAGATTTGTTAGAAATCATGAGTGATATCTTGTACCTCACCTTATTTCTAATAAATAAGTGATAAGGAAGACATCCATGCTATCACCGTTGTACCGCAGAATTGGCAGTTGAATGACATAAAATTACTTGACAATTTAAATAAACTTTATAATACTAGCATGGTGGGTGAAAATGAAATGAAATGTAATATCAAATGAGCATTCTCTTTACTTTTGTGTCGAATATGTTATCTTCTGACTTATACTTGATAAAAATTGATATTTAATAAAGTTACGACGCATGCACCATCAATTTTGAATCGTTAAGTAGTAAACGAGGCAAAGCGATAATTGTGGTTTCATTCTGCGAGTTGGCTAACTTTCCATTTGCTTTGATGCCTCGAAGGCATACCAACACACTGCATGAAATTTCAAATGAAAATATTCTTGGAAAAATGATGTAGCTTTTAATGTTGGTCGTATTATAATGAGATTAAGTCACTATATTTTGAAGGAAAATGATGAAAAACGAATTAAACATGAAGCTGACTTTTAGTGTAAAGACATTTTTTTAATTATTAACATGTGGGTCATCATACAAATTCCGTTATAAACACTATAATTCTACAGCTGATGGTCATAAAGTTTGAAAACTCGTTGGCATGTACCGGAAATAACGCCTGGATGGGTGATATTCAAAGGGAGTGATCTTATGGTGACGGTGACTACATGGTGGGAAGAGTGTGGAGGGAGGGACGAAACAAGGAATATGGCTGTAGTAAGACGCGCCCCGCATTTAAAAAACTCCTTCAACCCCTCTAACGGAGAAGGGTGGAAATAGGCGCAAAATTTTGTTCGAGTCAACCTGAGAAGATGGGATTAGAAGACATCACGAGGGCTCCCTAAATATATACTCTTGAAGAACCGTAGGAATGCCTTTGGGGAGGAAGGAAGGGATGACGGGGAGACGGAGTTTTGGGAATGGGGAGGCAGAAGGAAAAGGGTAGAGGGAGGGAGGAGGAGGAGGTAGTTTTAGATATGTCGGGACTGTGGAGAAGTTGCGCTCTTGAGCACTTTGCCGGCGACGGAAATGGGTTGTCCTAGTCTCGTGTATCTTTGCTTTAGTACCTTCTTCTCCCCTCTCTTTCCACCGTTTTTATCTCATTTCTCTCTCCATCCGTCCTGTTCTGTGCGTTTCCGCGTCGGGAGACCTCGCCCATGACATGGAGTGATATGGTGTAACCGCCCGGATTTCCTTTTTTTATTTATCCGGATAGGGTTCCTTTTTGCATGTGTTCCCATGTATAACGTCTTCTCGTCCGCCCCGAGATAAATTTTGTTTGCAATCAGATTGGATGGGATTTCTGTGTAATCCATAGGCATGACGGGGAGGTATTTTCGATCCAGGTGTACCTAAAAATATGTTGACCCAATTCCGGCGATGGAGCCTCGCTCAGATGCTATCGCAAGATGACCTTTAACTCATTTTCTCTCAAGATTTATTCCCTTGCTACGAGTGTGTAGAGATGCTCAGTTCCGACAGAGAATCGAATGATATATATTCTGGAAATCTCGATTGGAGAATTTTGGGGTGTCTGCAGATTTTTCATACATATATGCTATCATTTTTGCAACGAATCCTCAATAGATTCGTTTGAACTTATCGTAAAATATATTTACTGCTAAGGCTGAATCAATTTTCTTTGGTAGAATAAAGTTACCTTGCCGTAGTAGAAATTTTAAAATTTCTTATCGATTTTTAAAACAATGATGATAACTTATAACTTTGTCAACGACCCGGGTTTCGATTTTCAATGTCATCTCCTAAGATCATCGAAACATCGAAGAAGAAAATTGAAAGTCATAAGTTATCATTATTGTGTTAACAAATTCCATAAAGTTACGCCTGAAAACACCGATTATTAATACAGTAAATAGGTAAGCTTGTCCTAGTTGTATTATCTCTTACGCGAGCAGTAGCAATCACTTTGTATGGCTCCGCTTATGATAATCTCTAAGGAATATTTCTCACTCCCTGCGATAATATCTCCAGCCCTAAAACGTGTATAAATTACCTGCATGTACATATTTTCAACTTTTCCCAAATTCTATGCATTAAATTTTGAGATTCTAATCTTTCAAACTTAAATATCTGGACTTGTCGAGGAAGTAATAAAATCATCACTCTAGTCATGGAAAACTGTTCACATGGCAAGGTGATAGGAAAGCATTGGCATAGTGAAGAGGATATTCATTTTAATATTTTAAGTTTTCTTCCTGAAACTGAAACTAAAGCTAGGTATGTGTTATCATTAGTATCTCACTTTCAACATGTTTCCATTTACATTTGGATGCTCAGTTTCTAACGAATATTTGTGGAGTTTTCCCAGAGATAAGTAAAGATAAATCAAACAAACACCAGCATTTATAATGCATTGTATATGTTTTGCGTAAGATTTTTTTGACTAAATATAATTTATATAAATGAGTAGCTAATTGTTAGTACTGTTGAACACTTTTCCTCCTTGCATTACTTCGGACGTGGTAGCTGATTGTTTTGTTTATGGATTAAGGCATTGAATTGCCTCACTTTTAAGGATTTTTTAAAATTCATTCATTAGGCCTTCAACAACTTGGATATCATTTAATGTGATAGAATTCAGTTTGTATTCATTATGCTGAAAGACAGAAATTCTCCATAGTTGAGTAGTTTAAAATAATTTAACAATTTTGGTATGATTTGAAATTAATGCTGAACAAAACTAACGAATTTCCAGAATATAACTATCCCTCTTTTACCCTTACAACGTAATCTACCGAGGTAACTCAAAGTGAAATATACATCCTGGAATATATAAATACCACCTACCTTCTAAAATACTTATTCTCTCTTTTAGCCATGTGCCCAGATCCCCGAGAATGTATTTCCTTTATCCCTGTTTCCATGTCATTCTTCTTATTCTTAATCCAATCCCACTCCACTCTCCTCCGTCTTTTCTCACCTCTGTCTTAACAAAAACTCGGGAGACTTTTCGTTTATCCCGTCTCAGTCGGACTTTTGGAAGAGACTTAAGCTGCTCACTCCAGAAAGTGGAATAGACAATTAATATCAATTATCGTTGGGTCGTGCAAATTAATTCCGTTGGGAAATCTTTAGAAGGACGGGAAGCGGCGGATGAATGAAATGAGGAGTGCGGGGAGGCGAGGGGAGGCAGCGCGAGGAGAGACAGGGGTTGTACTGTATGTTGAGCCGGGGACAAAGATAGGAGCGAATGGTGCTCGGGGAGTTAGATGTCGGAGCTAAGATGCGGCGACTGAAACAATTGATTCTATCGTCCGCTGAGCCCTTGAAGTTCCATATTAATACGTCCATTTATTCGGTATCCATCAAAATTGAGTTAA
The DNA here is from genome assembly GCA_963169105.1 of Ceriagrion tenellum. Taxonomy (NCBI): domain Eukaryota; kingdom Metazoa; phylum Arthropoda; class Insecta; order Odonata; family Coenagrionidae; genus Ceriagrion; species Ceriagrion tenellum. The sequence continues at coordinate 160,364,680 of OY720632.1, forward strand.
ATATGTGTTTTGATTGCGTAGAACACTAAGTGTGTCGTTTGATGGTTTTCGAGTTCCTGAATCTGCTGCAGTATTTCAGTAGTTTTGATGGTTATATAAATTGCCTTTTCTCGTCCATTTTTGGAAAAATTAATATTGCGAAATTGTATGAGTACGGGTTATCTAGCCTCATTTGCATGTTGCAATCGAATAATTCAAGTTTTTACTGCATAATCTAAAGGTTAACTTGATACATGGTGAAGTTTACTTGTTGTAAAACTATAAGCGCGTGAAGAGTTCATGAGCTAATCCATATGTGGCATGTATGCGTGTCCGGTTACTGAAGTTCACCCGGCATTGAGGAAAAATGAGTTTATTTACCTTAACGTGCAGATGGAAATGTGACAATATCCTTGCGAAAGGGAAAATCACCGACATAATTGTGGCCGAAGGCTTAAGGTATTTTTTAGATCCTGGAGAAAAACTCTATCTTCAATTATTTATCTGAATGGTTAATGCAAGTTTACGCTAGAGGAAATGAGGAATCCGTTTTGCGGTAATGAGGAGATGAATCTTTTGAAAAGAAGGGATCATGTTTTAGCCTTGGTTAAGCATAAGGGAAGTTGGAATTTTATACGGACGAGGTGGGATAAGGAGTGAGGATACTGGGATAAGACGTATACAAGGTCGTGGAAATTAAAATCACCTTCGAGATAAATGTTAATCCCAGTTTTCTAAGGGAACGGCTGATATATTCCGACGTCCATCTGGCAGAGAGGTAGGTTTAACGAGTAGGGACTAAGGAGGACGCTCTGCTTTTGCCGTTCTCATCTTATGTCCTTGGTAGGAAAGGAATTCCCATTATTTTCCAGGCATTTTATATATCCAGCTGGCTTATATCTTCCCGCTCTTAATTCTACAGTACAGGTTTCTTAACTCTTTCCAGCCTGGTTTATTCTCAAAACAATCCCTCTCCGAAACTTTTCCGGAATTAAGCGCAGTGGAGAGGGATTTGGAAGAGAAGAGCAATATAGGGAGAATTACCTAGAGATTAATTTTAAATCGAAAAGGAATATTTTGCCTGTTCTCGGCTGGTTCACAATGTCCAACTTTAATTGAATCCGGTGAGCAAACGTCTCATTTTCTCCGAGAAGTGCTTTAGTGATTCGAGAAGTGAGAAGTGATTTAGAGATCGCTCCTCCTACGCTTACTAAAAAGGATAATTGCATTGGATAATATTTTCTCGTGTGACGGAAAGAGACGTTTTACTTAAGACGCTTACTCCAATGAAGCCTTCTCCAATAGAGCTAATTTTAGATAGGCCTTGAGTTTTTTTTTCTCATGATAACCAGGGAGTGATTATCACCTCTATCCTATGAATGAGGCAAAAGTAATTATTTATAAAATTACTAGCACTATCGGAAGGTACCCGCTGAAATTTAACGGTTATGAAAAATATTGAACTTATTTTATGAGAAAACCATAAAGCCTGAAGAATACTGTCAGCGTGGTCGTTTGAGGAGTTCGTGACCTATCTTGTACGTTGTGTTCGTTGTAGTAGACACGCTGAGCTTTTTCTAGGAGCTCGTAGAGATGAGTGACTGTTTGCCCTCTTTCATGCACGGAAACCCCGAAAATAGGCCACGCAGACTCATTACTACTTAAATAGCACCAAGGTTGTTAGATGGTCACCTCGTCCCTCCGGTTCTCTTGAGCCGTCCTCTGAGTGAATTAGCAGCTTAATTTCTTCCCTTGTGTACATACATATATTTGCATTCAATGACTTAATTGAGTTTCCCTATTCAACGTTGATATGCGCGTTGAGTATCTTAATCAGAATCGGCGAGTAGGGTACAATCCAGCGGTTGACAACGTCAAAAGGAGCTTTTGCAGATGTAGTCATGTTTATTTGACCAATGAATCTCCTGGCTACGCCTTCGGTGTAAAGGGTAGCCATAATCATTGGTTTCAGATGCTAAATTAAAAATTTAAGGTGATTCTTAGAGCAATTGCCGATTTTCATGCACGGATGTCCTTCATTGAGCAGAATTTCTCGTTATTCTATCGGGTGAGAAGTATGTAGTGATGTCATTATAACTTCCACCATCTTAAAGCAAGTTCAGGTTTCCAAACAGATGGGTCCATATTTGAACCTGATTTATAGGAGGTTACCCGTCCGTAAGTTAGAAAATTGTGCAGTTGTTAGCAAAACCCGAGACACATCACATGGAGCAGACAGACTTAAATTCAGATTTTTCTTGATATATAATATTTTTGTATTTCTGTTTATTTTTTATTTTTTGCTTAATTTTTGTAAACACTGATCATCATTAAATTATCTGTATCAACTCATAAGGTAATAGACTTATACACTCTATCTACAGCTTTTACCTCAGGAGTGTTGATAAATGGGTTGATTCCCCTCGAAACGCAAGCGCAAGCAACTTAAAGTTGCCCATGCGTGAAACAGTGAATTTCCAAATGAAGGCCAGCCACTTGAAGAATCTGCCCTTGTGACTTATTTATTGTCATAGAGATCAGATATGTCAAGCCCGGAAACCGGGGAAATGACGCTGGGAAGCGTGTCTTGCAGCATCCTGCTCCCTTCGCGCGTGCCGCTCTTTAAGAGTTTCATTAGATCATTGGTGGGCATGTCTATGAGCATCCAAGTCTAAGCTTTGCCTTTTTTCTCGCGTGGGTTTATTTTCTCGCAAAAAAGAAATTTCTCTTGCTTTAGAAAATTTTTTTCGAAAAGTTACTCTTTAATCTATTTGGCATATTGATGAATATATTTTTAAGTCCAAGGAGGGGAAACTCAGCGGCGAGTGAGAGTCTTGAATAGGCACCTCGATGATTGAGTGTATGTAAGTTAACTGCACTTTAACACTTTTAAACGTATATAAATAACTCGAAACGTTAATGATGTAGGAAATGGTCTAAAAAACAGTTCGCAATTGTAATGAGAGGCAAACGGTCCTACTACGTGTGACACATTTGAGTATTAAACAATAATTTACAACGCTGTGTTTGTAGCAAAAGAGGCATTATTGCCATTACTATTCGCTGCAGGTAAGTATCTTTCACACTTAATGTCATGTGTAGTCTATTTAATTCCCTTATGTGTATCGTTTACTAAGTAAGTGTTCTCTCATATACATGCAGAGCCCCTATGAGAATACTTTGAGAATAGACATTGAAGAGTATACATGCTGTAAAAATGCATTGAATTTATCATTTACCTTCCGAAGTTATCTATCATGGGGCCCATGGGACTCTGGGCCCTTCTCATACAGACTTTCGTTCTACACGCTCTCATGGGTCTGCAGAAAATGTGATATTTAAATGCTAGAGGCGTGAATAGCTTTGAAAATAAAATAATTTATTGACAAGGAAATTTGCTATTGTTGATTTCAGATCAAAATGTGAGATTTTTCAGCTAAAAACATGATTTTGAGATAAATAAGAAGCGTAAAATAAAATAGATTGAAATAATTAGAAATATAATTTATTCAGCCATCCGATAAAAAAATTTCAGCCCTCTATCTTGAGTAAAAGTACTTTTAAAAAGCAAAAAATGAAACCACTGCACCGAAGCCAATGCTTAGCATGTACCACCAGGGGGGCCCTTGGAGGCCCTGAGGGCTTTTTAAAATATCCCATTTTACGACCAGATACATTTTCTATGTACATGCCAAATTTCAGCTCAATCGGTCTTGTTGTTTTTGCGTGATGGAGCAACATAAAGAAAGACACCATTAAATTTTTATATATTAGTAAGAATAACTAAAAGAAATCAGAAATTCCAGTTATTCGTAAGATTAGGAATAAACAATTGATTTTAGTGATGAAAATTTCGAGGTAATATTTAAATTGAATATGAATGTAATGCATTCATACTCAAGACATTATAAATTCATCCTACCAAAGTAACAGTTTACTCCACCAGTACATGGCGCTATTGCTTTATAAGAATTCTTTGAGTATTTCTTATTTTGTACCAGAGTTATGCATTATTAAAAACATGTTTCATCCCATATTTTTGTACACTCTGTGATGCTCCATATTATCTGTATTGTTTATTCTACCGGAAAAAATATTTTACACCTAGCCAGAGTACCTTACTGCCCGAAGAGTTGTTGCATGGAAATCTTTTAGACATAGAATTAATGTGTTCACGCTCAACATACTTCATCTACATACTACCCTGCGAGCCACCGCATGAACGTGTGTCAGGACACCAGCCGTTTAAAGATGTAAGGTGAAATTGGTAAAGATGAAAGGTGATGTAAGGTTTTGGGAGGTGAAATGGTGACGTGTATTATGGGAGTGTATTGGGTGGAGCTCAGTTATTATTACGGTTGCTTAATGTGCTTGGAAAGAACGATTTTTTGTACCTGTCTGTTCGAGAATGTGTCTCTCTTATTTTATCGCTCCTGTCAGACTTAGAGATGTAGTGTGGCCTCATGATAATATTCTCTGCGTCACTCTAAAACACACCCGTTCTGAATTTCTCAAGCAAACTTAGCCTAGCGAGCAGCCTCCGAGTCCCTAGGGGCTCCCGCCTAAATCCCTCTAAAAGCTGTGAAACATTATATGTAACACTTGTGTAATCATTTGGTCTATTGGGACTTCATGTCATAGAAGGCTTCAAATCATCAAGGAAAAGCTGCTGGTAACATTCAAATATCTATTGAAATAAAATTTCTGTAATGAATTATTTTCGGGAAAATGTGCCTCTTTAATAAGTGTTTTTAATGGTGTAGCGATATTATTCCATAAATCTTATAGATGCATACATCTCTTGAAAGATTTCTCTTTGGAAGATATGGATCGAGGGCGAACCTTCAAGGCATGATTTTGGATTAAACGCGGTTAGCGAGATGGAAGACGTGCAAGAAATAAAATCGAGGAAAAGGGAACGGGGAGGGGGAGGAGATTAAGGTGGAAGGAGAAATATGTGTGCGTCGGGGCTTGGAAGGCCCTGGGAGGGAGAGGTGTGAGGAGCTGTGCGTATGGCTCGGGGAAACGGAGGGAGGCTGCCTTTTTTTATTATTATTATTTCCTCCGATGAAGGGGAGTGTGGGAGCGTGCCAGGATGATACGTGAGAAGACGGATACTCGGCGGCGTTATACTCCCCCGTTGTGACGCATTTGAGCCAGAACCTTGTCCCAAAGACGGATGGCCGCGCTCTGGCAATTGGATGAGTCCCGGGATGAGACGGGGACGAATGCCTAGCGGCAGGGCGCGGAGGAATTACGCACGTTAAGCCTACAGCGGTGGCAAGCTCCTCTTATCCAGGCTCTCTTCCCATCCCTATCCATCCCGTTCCCGCTATATCCCGCTTTTACTTTCTTATTCATCCGCGTGTCTAGCACTCCCTGCGCCCCTTCACTCAGGTAACCCTCCCGCTGCAATATTTTACGCCACCGCGAGTCTGAGAGAGGGCCATAAATTTTGGTGAAAGGACTTCAACCTCCGACCGCCTAGACAAACGAAGAAGCGTCGGCCAAAGAATCAAGTGAGAATCATTGGCATGACTTTATGAGACATTATAGATGCTCAATTGATGTGGCATTTGCCAGTACGTTATGCAAAAAGCTATGGATTTAAGAGCTCTGTTTTTATCCAAGTGTGAACATTGTAACTTTGTGGTGAAAATTTCGCCTTAAGAAGTTCAAGTAGCCTTGCTAGCGAATGGAGGAATGTGTGGTGACATTTTGGCTTTTTTACGTATGTTAATCCTCGATTGGTAACTAATCGATACGCAGTGAGCTGGAGTAGGATTCCTGTATATCATGGATTCAAGATGGCTGACGGAAAGGAAAAAAAACAGGATTAGGTAAGATACGCATCGAAATAGTTGTTAAGTAAACCACATTAATGGAATAAATTGGCATATCAAGTGTGCACTTAATTCATAAATTATTTTTTATCGGTGTAGAGAAGCCAAGCATACAAGTTTTTTCGTTTCTTTATGGAGTAGGGGAAAGAGTGAGCTGAAAATTGATCGGTTGTAGCTTTAAATTTAAAATGTTCACAGATTATTTTATATTTTCCGCTGATGCCAAACTTGACACGTCGTCTTCCAAATTTTTCACTAGGTTTTCGATTTACCAATTTTAGAAGAAGTTCTGTCCCATTGCTGCACGTTAAACCAAAAGCTCGCATTGCACTAAATTGAAAATAAAATGGAAAAACCTGTGATGCAAAAATGATTTATCTGATTCCATCATGAGAGCATAGAAAACCTCACAATCTCACGACTTTTGTTCAATACCCAAGTGTCTTTTACGACTTTTTACTTGCGCCATCTGAGAAAAAAATCTAATTCGCACCATCGCATTAGGTTATGATCATACTTAAGGGTTCTAAGTCAACATGATACTTTATTTCCCAATGATTTTTTATATTTTTAATTTAATGATAATAACGATTTAATTTAATGATTCTTTATTTTTAACTTTTAGCCTTGAGAAAGACGTATATTTTGTAATATGGATCGCTCAAAACCCTAAAGATATTCTTGGTTCAGGGATATCATAGCAGGACTGAAGCGATTCCCGGTGGGTCTCACAAATACTCAGCAGTACGTGTCACACGCTTTGAAATACCGCGAGGTTTTACTTGGATCAATTCTTGACGGATTCAGGTCCCATGAAATCGGACAAAATTTTGTCTCTCCCGCATAAAACACATCGACGTACTTGGCCAGCAGTGGCCATTTAGCCGTCGTTCAGCTCTCCCCTTGTCACTCGTAAGTGTGCACTTCCGATTTTCATTTGACTTTTGGGTCCTTGAATGTGACGGCTCGAGTGAATTTTTATGTGCCTTATGTTAGCATATATTACACTTGCTCCGTCTCAATCCGTTATCACACTCAATTATTAGCCATTTACTGCCTCAATAGCTAGTCGTGTTGATTGAACGAGTGATGATAAAGATAATGCCATTTATAACGAGTTAGAATCAGCGTTAAGTCATCTACTGCTGGCTTGTAAGAAGGACAAAGGAGCAAGACTATATGTTTGTGGACCCTTCTGCAAGGCTGCGGTGCGCCGTCTAGCATAGTGACGCCGTCAAACTTGCGCAAGACTTGCTTTTGCTATCTGGGGAGCAGGATCAACGGCAATGTTAGAAGAGAGTATGATATTGAGGGCAGAACAGACAAAGCAAAGAAGGCATGGTTCCAGAACGACTGGTAACACCAGCCTGGAAGTTGGGAAACACTTGATTAACACATTTATTAAATCTCAAGATATGGTGCTCAGCGCTTCGGATTCACAGTGAAAGGGTTGATATAAAAAGCTCGATTGAAGTATTCCCTTATGCAGGGATTCGTTAAAGTTGTTTCCGTATAAGAGTGTAAATTGCTAAAAAATCTTCCTCCTTTCAATGGACTATAGTTTACGTCTTAGTGAGGGCCTTGCAAATCCGTTTGAAATCATTTTACCGACAGAATTATCCCAAATCAGCCAACATATTTGAGTCCCAGGCATGACTTTTTGATAACATTTCTGGCTTTAAATGCTCATTTCACGCTGTCGTACTTCTCCTGGTAATAATTCATTTAAAAAAGACATGGTCATGATTAATGATACCATTAGATTAATTTTATGTGTTATAAATGCTTAATTCATGGAGTGTAATGATTGAAGTAGGTATGGCCGGGGTTGGTTGGTACACTTTTGTCTATTGAATTTTCTATTTTTAACTACTACTGTTTTCAATGAAGCAACTATGCTAACATATGGAAACACTATTCACCCATAATAGATTGCAACGTTTGTTAGAAAATCATTATGAATAAAGTTTTGAAAGAATATTTCCTAAAATAATACCCGTGTACCCACATGCCTCCTATGCTGGGCAAGTTAGTACACTGGCCGGGGCGCGTTCGCACAAATATACAAAGGCTATCAGGATCAATAATGAAAACCGCTTACCTTCGCATTAAGTCGCTAATTCGGCTAAAATGTTTTGAAAGCACTCAAAAGTGATCATCGTCATCATCATCAACACTGTTACCGCTGGTTCAACGAAAGAACAATTCGTTTCCTTAAATGCCGCATTCGATACCCCTTTTTATGCATCTTATTCAATTTTATCCTAGTTTTGAATTCGTTAAGACTGTTTTGTTTCAATTCCAGATGCGGTTCTTCAGAATTCTAAAGGCGGTTTTCCGCTGCCCTTAAACCGTTAAAAATGCCATAGTTCCTCAACATCGATTGGTCTAGAAGAAGAAATAAGGGCCCTGCATGATATTATATGAACAAGTTAATATTTTATGCATTAAAAGAACCTTTCTTAAGCACAATTTTAAGCTTAAATATTATATGTGAAAAGGAATCAGATGAAGACCATAGTAAATAGCTACGAAGGGGCTGGTTTGCACACCTAACGAACCGTACGTACTAGCCCCTTCACCATATTTTCATACAACTTCACCCACAGTTGTCCATTTAAACTTCGCAATAAAGTTGAACACTTCAAATGTAGCCAAACAATTGCTCTTCACTACTGTTCTACATTGAATTCCTTAGTTTAGTAGGTTAACTCACGGTAAACTAGGGTATAAGATAGAAGAATGTTACCAACCGGCTCAAAAATCAGGCAATGCAAGGTTTTTCCCAAATTAGAGGCAAGAAGCCGACTGGCAGGGTGTTTAAGTGAAGGAGGGTGGTGGGGGTCAGATACAGTTTGAGTTACGACGTGCTAGCTGTATTAGTTGCCAAGTTATCCTCAATTCACGAACATGCTCCTGTACCTAACTAGCACCGGTCTCCTCTGCTGAAGAAATTAGGATACGAGAGCTCCGAGGTCGCCGTGAAATTTGTCCAAAATGTTCACTCACATACTTAGCCGAAGTATAGAAGGAAAGTTTGAAGAAAATCTATCAAATATACACCATCTGTTAATTTTTGTAAATGATTATACATGCCAAGATCTGTATTTGTTGACTAGTTGACAGCCTTTGACGACGCAAAAAGGAATAGGGTGTTCAAATTGCTAAAAATAATAGGAAGACAAGGATGAAGAGGAAATCATTTCTTAAGGAAACCAGTCTCCACGATGACAGTTAAGAAGGAAGATAAGTAGAAGCAAAACTAAACAAGGACTACTCATGGTGGCTACCTTTCACTGAAGTCTGTCTACATACACCTGACAGAAGCAAACAGTGAAGCCCAAGAATCGGATTATCAGAAATTTATTTGAATGGAGAATTACTCTACATGTTTTGTTTTTCTGGTAGCATTGCGCTAATAGCGGAGAAGCCAAAACACCAATAAGTTCCCCTTGAAAACGATGGATTGAGCTTACCAAGACTCAAAACGAAAATTATCGGGGAGAAAGCTAAAATCTTGTTAGATATGTGGAAGTGAGAATATATTACTATACAAGGAGGGGCACTAGAAGTAGTTAAATTCTTCATCCACGATGAATGCTACATGAAAAAAATGTCAAGGGACATCATGCAGAAATTGCTCAAGACGAAACGTATCAATGGTGAAAACCAACTTGTTGAAAACCAATGTGTTAAAGAAAATAGGTTTGCCAAGAAGAAAACAGTACCTGAAAGAATTTGTGTGGAATATTTCATTATTTGGTTCAGAGATATTGACCACTGGAGAGAGAGCATAAGAAAAATAAAGAACAAATTTACGAATAGGACCAGACGATAAAGTATACAGAAGCATGGAAGATTACGAAACAATACGGAGTACTCTCATGATGGAAAAATTTGGAAGGAGAATTATAGAATGGAAAACTACAGGGGAAGCTCCATGATAAAGACGGAGGGACAAATAAATTAACTAGCGTAATAGCAATACAAATCGGAATATCTGCAAATAAATGAAGGAGTGATCAAGAAAATAGTGTAGAAACACGTGAAAACTTTTTATGGTCACTCACTCTCGAGTAATTCTCGATACCACTTTATTTTTAATTAATTTCTACATTTTCTTGTACCAATATTCATCCGATTAGAAGAGCAACCGTGTTTTCAGCATCAAACGACATTCCCATGAACGTTTTATGGGTCAGTTTATGCTTAAAGGTAATGTAATTGATTGGTGCCTCTTATATTACTATTCTGGAAAAATTACCGCGTACGGAAAATGCCTTAGTCCAATAAAAGTCAGAGCTGTGTCAGTTGACTGAAAAAGTTCAGCCTTAATTCGGTTTCTAGTGTCGTCTCCAACAAGTAACGGGCATTCATGGTCCACCGTTGGATTTTTCCCCTCTCTCTCATTGATAATTTATGGACATCTAATACTACAAAAAGCAAACTTCTATGATGGCTATAGGATACTTACCAGGTAAGCCTTACAATTTCCACTCTCGCGGAGGAGAATAGATTAGACAAACCTTCGACTCTCCAGTAAATAACCAGTCCTATCATATTCGATAGCATTACTCAACCTAACTCAGCGGCGATTTTACACTTTGCTACGTGTTTTAGAGACTAAGAGAGAATGAACTATGATGAACCAGTTGCAAACATACCTACATGTTGCTTGAGGTCCGAATGGTTTGGGTCCTCTTTGGGAAAATGTGCTATCAATGGGTGCTCACTTTGGAAAAATTGGGAACAGCTGATCTAATCTTACATTAGTATATTTCCCTATTTCTCGTCGATATTTAATGTCGCAGATAGAACCCAGTGCCTACAAGATGCTCATCAATTCTTTACAAGGCGAACAAAAGCCTTGATGTAAATGAGTCAAAATCTCTTTAAAGTAAGGTGAGAAGGCGCCGAGGGAAAAGAACCCCAAATGTCGTGCTTTGTCCCCTTGACCCTCTTGTCTTTTGTTCCATAAACAGCCGCTTGTATGTGGGAATAAAGGATACGGTATCGACATAAGTGGGCGTAGCGTGGCGACAAAAGTTCTTAGTAGTCACCGGTTGTGAGACCGATGCGGGAGAGAAAGAGGGGAGTGGGCTTTCATGGGAGTGGTGTCGGCCGGTCATGAAAAGTGTTTGGGGTGAAAAAAAATTGTGTTGAAGAAGAGGAAGACCAAGGAAGAATCCATTAGAAAGGTGGATCGGGAAGCCAACGCAGGAACCTGAAAATGAAACCGCGTGTGAAGGAGTTGGGAGGAGAGAGAGAGGCGTCTTGGGGACAAATGGCCTCGCCTCGCTCTCCCTCTCTCTCTCTCTCCCATGTGCCATCAGTGCCTTATGTTCAGCCTCGCCTTATCTCTTTGTTTCTCCCATCCTGTGCCCACCTTCCTCCTCCCCCGCTCCCTCCTCTTCTTCGGATTCAATTTTCCCTCGCTTTCATCTTCTTTACGCCCAGCTGCTCGCCTCACTCCCCTTCCCCTTCCTCCCACTCGTCTTGGAATTCTACTCCTCATCCGGTCGGCAAAAAGGTCCTAACAGACGTGAGATAAGAGCTTATTCTCGGGCATGTAACGTCTTCGGGCTTTTCATGAGTGCTCCAGTCCATAAATATGTTACCGGTTGATTGGGTCTGCGTTATCTACCCACTCCTCCTTTCCTCTCTTCACTTTCCCTTTTCTCGTCTCTTCTCCTCCCACCTCCATTTCCCTTTGAGAGCTCCTACGTTTATTCCGCTGTTCTTGTCCTTTCATTTTTTTCTCCATTACATCGTTCTGCCACTTTTTCTGTGGATATCTAAGTTTCGTCTATTGTTTCCTCCCTGGCCTGGGCTCCGTCATTTTTTCCTCGTCTTATCCAGGTTTTCGTCTTCTTTTTTACTTCGGGCTGCGCAATTAATTATCTCGCAGTTCCCGGCGTTGTTTTCCGATATCAGTCCCACTCTTTTTCTGGCATTTTTTCCGCCTCTTCTTCTCAATTAATTTGTAAAAACAGCTCCCAGACAAGTTCTATGCTTGGAACAAGATCTTTGTACATAATTCCTCTCGCAGTAGTAGTCAGTCTTTCCGAGGCCAATTTCTCATCTTCCCATTGAGTGGCTGGAGTGGTGTACGACAACTTATATAAACTATAGACTTGTATGTGCGGAATATCGCCGTTCTTCTATTTGTTTTTATTTATTTTTATAGTTACGTGACTCCGCGTGCACTCACCGAGGTTTCTGTTGAGCTTATATAAATTTAATTTAGGTTTATTGATTCGGGCAAAGTAAACCCGTCTCTTTATTCCAATCGTCCCACGAAATGCTCGTCTAGATATGCCGCATAGCCCCTGACTACCGGGGGTGGCATTGAGTTAAGGTAGATCTTTTGGTAGACCTCGGAGGCTTTTAGTCAGACAAGATAGTTCTTAGAAGCTTCTTCCTCCTTTGGAGACGATGGTCTTAATGGGAAGGGGGAACGGGTTTTGTAAACCGGGAACAGCTGGAAAATTATTGACGACAAGGCAGCTCCTCTCTCGGGCCCTCTGCTTCACTTAGCCCTTATCAGTTAAGCACGCGTGTGTACGCATTTTTTCGCTTCCTCATGACCCACTTCGCGCACTAGATCGATTATGCCTGAAGACGCGATTGGCCCACCAGGTTCACTTTACACTTCTACCCTTTTACTGATAGCCTTTCAAATGATGCTTTAAAGATATGAAAATGCATGCTTCGAGATCGTTTCCAAGCTAGAGAAACATCAGTGACCCATCGAGACTTGTGGTGAACAAGGCGAAGAACAACTTAGCAAATGTTTAAGGCGCTGTATAAGAAGCGTCGGCGACATTTGCATGGAAATAAACTTCATGTTTAGCTTACCCACTCTATCCGCTCAGATAGCGGAGAGAGGTGCGCGGTTCTCAGGGTGCTAGATACCTGCTGAGTAATGAAGTATTTTACTTACCGAGGAGTGGAGAATTATTTTAAATGGAACGTCTTATGGTGAGAAATATGGGAGAACCGTATAACAAATACACCGATAATGGTTGTTTTCCCGGCGTTACGGATAAAATTTTAATTTTCTGCCGTGGCGAGAGCGGCACGCGTCAAGCGTTATTCGTCCAACTTTCGTGAGAATCTGCGAAATCGGATTACAATCCTAGAAATTCTTTAAAACTTCATTTTAAAACAGAAGTCAAGCTCATTTTGCATATTTAATACTCTTAAATTTATCTGGTCGATATTCATCGAAAAATATCCTAATGAATGCGGGTTCAGGTTGACGAAATATTGCTTTGATTGGCGGAGAACGATTTTTCTACCCAGAACTTTGGTGCTAGTCATTGGAAGCCTTTTTACCGGGATCCCATTATGATTATTTGAAACTATCTAGCCAATCATTTTATCGATCCATTACAATCGAGCCAAGGAAAATCTTGATCTCCGCTTGATAAGAGTTATTGCCATAGTCAGCTACTTAAGGCTAGTAGGTCTTTTCTTCCGTGTATCCTCGACTTTTAGCATGGGCTTATTCGTGCTGATATAATTTTCTCCATGTTAGTTGCTTTTGTTGCTAATTTATCAAGTAAAATAATCTACCATCCGGCCATTAACGTCAAATAATTTTTATTTTAACTAAATGGTGACTTTTTATTTTTTATTAACTTTTATTTTCAGATTTAGACCAATCGTTCTAGTATTTTTAAACATTATCCGCTGACATTGGACCCGTTATTTTAATTGCATTCCCAGCGCTGAGGTGTGAATATTTCCTTGAACCATGAATGGTTTTCGTAAGCCTCATGTAACAAAGGAAAAAGTTATCCTTGAAAAGGGATTTTTTTAAAACCGATGTCTCTACTTGAATGGAATGAACGTTAATGAGCTAACCTTGTTTGAATTTCAAAAAGTACACTCAAATAGGTGAAGAAATAAAAATTCATTTTTGGAATTGTAGTGTCTCGATTGGAATATTCAGCGGGGCAAGATGTCTCATTCTACAGTAACACGGTGATGCATTGTTACTGCCAGATTTAGTGAATTATAATCGATTATTATTATTTATTTTTACCATGTTATTGTTCGCAGAAACACCAATGGTTATTAGTTTGTTTTGAGTGGAACTTTATCATAAAAAGTCTCCGATTGAGTTATTCGGAATGAATTATATTAATCACTTTGCAAAAGAGACGGTTTTTTTATCCTTAATGCGTAGTTACATATAGTCTTCAGTTTTGAATGTTTTAATTTAATTTAATTTTTAGGAAGATTTGTCACTTTCCTTACATTATGCTGTTGAGATTGTGTACTAAATTGGCAGAAAAATTGCCGCCTGAAGTAGCTGAAGCCAATTTGTAATCCATGAAAATTAATTTTTGTAATCCATGAAAAGTATTATTTATTTGTTTTTACATAGCTAAAGATATACTTGCTATTCTTTCACTCGCTGTATGTGTGGCGAAAGCTGATATACTATCCCGTTTTTGCAGAGACTCAGGTGGCTGTGTTTCTGTGTATTGATGGCCCAAAGTGGAATATTTACAACCAAGTATCATGACATGAACATCATCAAATGCCCACATAGCATATTTTGCCACGTAAGTACTTACTTTATTATCGTACTCTTATGCGTCGGTAGTAGTGGAACTTTTTTTTATTTCGAACTTGAGGAAGGTATTGCTATATTTTACAATTGCAAATGGTCATTCATTTCACTAACGTTGAAAGAAGGCAATTATCAAACAAATACATGTTAAATTGAAATTAAATGCGTATCATAATTAATATTGTACTGTTACTTATTTTCACGATATTTAATTTGTCAGCACGGTCCTTCCCAACCTCTTTGACTTTACACCAGGGTTGAAATTCGCTATGAAAAAATCATTTGACTCTTGAATTTTGACTTTTTTCTCTTTGACTTTTGTCAGCTGCTTCCAATGCCGCGAAATCAATTGTTTTTTTACTTGGTCCTTGCCTTCGTTAAATTATTTATAAAAGTGCTTTATGCTTTCTGTACGAATGTTTTTACTCTTATAAAATTTCATCAACAAAATCTATTTTAACTTTTGCAACAAATTATATTATTTAAGATTTATTTCCCTTGGCACTAACATGTCTAATTTTTTCATAATGTCTAACATTTTCTGGTAAACTACTATAAAGCATTAAAATCTTGATCTCAATACTATGCAGGCTAAAAACATGTTATTTGTAGCCCTCCTACTCATTGAGTTTTAATTTTCCTTTACTATTAGAACCTTCCTATCATATTGATTATATACAATTACGACAAAATTTATCGCTAAATCAAGTCTCGAAATCCAAGCATACCTTTCAAACCTTTGAGATAGTGGGTAAGAGTGCTTTTTTGCAAAGGAGGAGTATCAGAATAAATGTTATATACATCTTTGGTTGGCAGTAATTCAGCCATTCTGTCTATCTTGCAGTAACCCCATTCCATTTCTTGCTATTTATTCGACAAGAGATAATAGTTTCAAATAAAAAAGCAATATTGTTTGTGTCAAATGTCGTATTTTCAAAGGAAGTTACCTTATGCTACGTTATTTGTTTTTTACTTTACACGATATGCCTATAAACTTTAAAGTATTTAGTATTGACCAATAGTAATTCCACGCTATCTATATCGTTTCATCTCTTCCAATGAGTGACAGTTGCAAGAGTTGGTGTACACTCCTCCTGTGCTGGCACAAGTGATCTTGCGAGAAAAAATTAAGGGGGACTTTTTTATACCTCTACCTATTACCTGCATTGCTCATGATTTTCTATGGTTACAAAGTTAACCCCGGTCAGGATACCAGCTTGCGAGTGAGAGTTGAGGTCCTCATGCATAAGTATTGTACGAATCTCTTCTTGCGTAACGATAAAGATAACTGCATCTGCGTACATCAGGATTTTACATTACCTTACACATTTTACGATACAATTGATGTAAATAAGGAATTAAATGGGACACAAATGGCGCCCTGGGCACACCATACTCAGATACTCCCAATTTACTTTCATTACTATCAACTTAGCTATTATTTTTCCTATTCATTTAGTATCTAGTGAATCACTTCAAGGTTCTCCCTCTTACACCCATTTTTATACATCTACTTGGAAAATATCTTACGGATGACGGTGTCGAGCACTTTCATAGAATCGATATATTCTCCAATTATTTTTTTCAATTTTAGTGTGGAAAATAATAAGCAAAGCTCTCCAGAGAATCTTTTACACCTTTTCTTTATTTTAATCCATATTGTAAGGTGGATATAGTGCCATTTTTCTTAAAATATTTTGAAATGTGCTTTCTATAAAACTTTTTTTCTAAAATTTAGTATAGTACAGGAAATATATTCTTTTGTGCTACTAAATTGTTTAAAGTCTAGTCGCAGCATTTGATCACTTATCTTAATGAACAAAATTTACTGTTCCCCGAGATGATCTTACGAATGTAAGCAAAATAACTGTTGTAACCCATTACATCTATTAGGATTGCATGTGAAATATTTTTTCTGTTTTTATTATACGTAATGCTGAACAATAGTGGCAAGGAAGCCTAATATAATTATTAAAGACCAGTCTAAACATGAGAATGTGAATATTTATCAACCTAAGCAGATGCAATATATTTACAATTAATGTGCCTACTTATTAGTTATTCGGAAATAGTTCCATTCTACCTTGGCATTAGCCATAGATAGAGGAGTAAGGAAAGGTTATGTAACTGGATTAAATTAAGGGAAAAAAATGAAATTCTGGGTTAAGAACTCATCCGCTTGACGTCTTGAAAACTCTGCTTTAATATTGTGATCGTTATCGACCAATCTGTCTGTCGTGAGGAAGTTCTGAGGATCGTTTAACTGTAAATGATAATATACTTCCAAATGCAGCCTGAAACCTTTGAATATATTTCTTTGCCACCATACATCAAAATTACATACCACTTTAGAAAATATTTATATCAATTTAAATTCAAATTAATTAAAGAATTTTATTTCTACCTTGGTTTCAACATGTTATGCCATTATCAGGTGTAGCATGTTGAGACCTGGGTCGTAATAAACAATAATTATGCAGTGTATTTCACAAAGTTATTTTTAATAACTTCCATGGTGGAGAAATTCTACACAATCAAACCTGATGCTGTTTCTATTTATTCGGACTTGTATCCACCCTTCTATAATGTGAAACTCCACAATTCACTATCAGCCTTCCTACGCTTTATGGATACCTTTGATGATTTGATCTACTTGTGTTGCATTTTGTGAGAGTCAATTTGCTGTTAATCCCTCCTAAATTAATTTAAGTTTGACATGAAAAACCCAGCTTAGTTGACATTTCCCATCATTATTGTGACTAGTTTACTTTCATTGATATTCAGTATCCGAGAAACCTAAGAACGTGCATATTTTCGGAATATTGAGACGGATTGTTTTTCGAAAATCTTATTGAAGACCAGGAACATAAGAAACAAAATACGTTACATTTCCGCTATTTGGGCCAGTATTTCTGTGGTAAATGAGGACAGTTGTGACGAATTTTAACTCTGGTGAACTTTGTAGCAATAATATTTTAGATGGGCAAAACGCATGCATGTGTATCATTTTCATAGAGTTGAAGCTTGAAAATAAAATGAGTGGGATTTCTAAATTTAGAACAAGATAGTAGTTACCTATCCTTATCCATCTATTTTATTTTTAAGGATGAATCAATTAATGATTCAATGCCCACAAAGTTATTTTTTAATATTATTAAATTAATGATGCAGGTGGGTTCGCTAAGCATTGGAGCAAATGTTAGAGGTAGAATTAAGGCGACGATTATGCAGCTGGACTTTCGGTATTCCCTCGGCTATGCGTTGTCTTTCAACAACGACGATTTCTGATCAGAACTGTTGATGTAGTTTTCTATATGTCTTATATTGGGGGATTGTCAAGTTGTTCCCAGCTTCTGATCAGCTAACCAAATTGGGAGGTGAGTGGTTAATTTCCGGGGCCTCTGATATCCTCTTGTAAGTGTTAGATAGGATGTATCTGTCTTCGAGGAAACCTTAAGACGATGACATTTAAGTGTCGGTATTCCTTATTTTGAATCTTAATGGATTTGATAGAGGAACAGCTTTAGAATTCAAAGACGGCATTGAAAAGCAATCTAATTTATGGTTTTCTCACGATAGTAAAATTGTTGGAGAGAGAGCAATCTTAGGATTAGTAAGATTCAAAAAACTTCGTGCGTATTCATATCACAGTCCAAGATTAAAATTGAAAGACAAATAAATAAATAAATAAATTTATTTACAAATAATTTACATTCTGTAATTTCCCTTTGGATGGGTCACAATAAATTTACATCAACAAGGAATATTTTTACTTATTTTTGGTCATAAATCATTCATAAATATAATAATCACAAATAAAAATATATATTTACCTTCAAACAAAGATTACTTTTTTATATTATAATATAATAATAATTTGATTCCTTTTCAGGAAATACAGAGTGGTAGTACCATAGATAGCCCCTAAGGAATATCCTGTGTTGGGGCTACTGACAAATAAATAAACCATGCAAAAAACGATAGCAAAAACAAAATGGTTTACAAATTTCGATAAAACGTTTACAATACAGTGAATAAACTAATTCAAAATAGAAAAAAGACTCAGAGATATACATAATTTAATAGTGGTTACAAAAAAGAGACACACAAATACAAGATCGGGCAAACTTACTTCAACAATGATATTACAATATCACTTAATTCATTACATTTAATTCGATAAATATTTCATGTAAATTACGAAACAAAATCTCGATATTTTTTATAAGTAATAACCAAGTTTTTACTTTCTTAAGAAATTTTCTTACGTTTTTTTCTTCCTTAATGTGGTTTGGAAGGACGTTAAATATTTTTCGGGATATATACACAAAGCATCTTTGAAACACAGTCAAATTAGGCTTGGGTAGAGAAATCGTATTTCTTTCTCGCAAGGTCAGGACTTGAGTCCTGGGTAACAGATTTGCTTCGTCGCCACTTCTTAGATAGAAATTCTTTAACACTTTATAAAAATACATATACCTGATAGGCAATAAGTTCAGTTCTAAAAAGAGTGGGAATGCATGAGAGAAACGGTTTTTGTGCATTATCACACGTACTATCCTCTTTTGCAGAAATAGTACGGGGTTTATAGTATTTCTGTAAGCTCCTCCCCAGCAAATTAAACCATAACTTAATTTTGACTGAACCAGTGCCAAGTAGATAACTTTTAGAAAATACAATGGACATTTGTTTCGTACGAAGTATAAATTTGAGATACAATGCCGTAGTGTTTTAGTTAGGCAATTTACATGGTGTTTCCATTTTAATTTATTGTCCAGGATAACCCCCAAACTTCAGTTACATTTCCAATCGTGATGCAATTTAAGCAGTTTCCTACTGAACAGCCCGGAGAATGATATATTACTTCCCAGTCAATTTTATACCTGTTACATAAATCATACACCATGTATTTGGTCTTGGAACTTAGAGAAAGATTGTTATAGAGAAACCATTGCCTAAGAACTGTTAAATCTTCTTCCATCTTTCTTTTAACTATGTCCCAGGATGCATTTGCATAGTTGAGTGCAACGTCATCAGCGTAAGCTGTGACGTGTCCATTAAAATTATGATTACAAAGATCGTTTATATAAATCAGAAAAAGTATCGGTCCCAGTACTGAGCCTTGTGGAACGCCAGCCTTTATTTCTATATAATTACTATAACAGCCATTCACTCGAACACACTGTGAGCGCATAGATAGATAGCTATTGAACCACTGAAGGACATTTCCTCTGACTCCGGCTTGATGAAGTTTTTTTAATAAAATGTCGTGGTCAAGGGTGTCAAAAGCCTTATGGATATCGATGAGTAAGGTAGCTGTGCGTTTATTATGATTGACTGCATTATAAACATTTTGAAAATGATGCATTAAGGCATCTTCGGTTCCCAATTTACTTCTAAAACCAAATTGTTTCGGGCTGAAAAAATGAGTTTTATCAAGGAAATTTAATAACCTTTTCTTCACGAGTTCTTCAAAAATTTTTGAGAATGTCGAAAGGAGTGATATCGGTCTGTAATTTTCCAATTTTTTTGGATCACCTTTTTTGAATAGCGGAATGACGACTGCCTTTTTTAAAGCCGAAGGAAATTCTCCAGTTGAAATGCTCAGATTGAATACGTATTCCAAGACAGGCGCTATGAATACTATTGTCCTCTTTAAAGTATTGATGCTAATGCCATCGAAGCCTGGTGATTTGTTTGAGGGGAAACTTTTCACCAGTGCAATGATTTCGTTTCGAAATACTGGCTCCAAATACAACGACTGACAAGAATCGATCATGGAACATGGATTTTTCAGAGGGGAGATTGTAGTTCCGTTAATTTTAGATTGAAAAGCTGAGATAAAATATTGATTAAATTCAGATGCCAGTGTCAAAGGATCAGTAATGACCGTGTTCTCCCTTTCGATACATAGATCAAGGGTTTTTGAACTAGTTTGTCCAGTTATTTCTTTAACTAGGTCCCATTGAGCTTTAGGATTACCTCGATTATTTTCAAACTTCCTCATGTAAAAATCATTGCAGGTCTTTCTCAGCTTAACCCTTAGATTGTTTCTACATTTTAAAAATTCCTCCTTCAAGCTCTCGCTTTTGGGATTACGCCTATACTTTTTTAGGATATCATTTTTTGATTTTATCTCTTTGAGCAGAGAGGTAAGGAAATTTAACGGAGCGTATGGCATAAAAACATGAGAATATTCAAGTATTAATTACAAGTCTGGGGAAGACTGAATGAGAGCATACGATACAATATATAACAGATAGCTCTGAAGTATGAGAAATAAATTTTTAAAAATTATCTTTGCTGTGATCAAAGAGTACAACAATAAACCTTGGTGACTATTAGCATACTTGTGAGCTTAATTCATGAATGAAAATCTATTTTAGCGCAAAATTTCAATAATATGAAATAAAAATCCTTGAAAAATTCATCAGGCAAAAAAGTAAATTATAGAAATTGATTATCTGGATTGGTTAAGAAAGAAATTTCGGCAAAATACTCTGCGAACAAAATGTAGATGTAATGATTCGTTCAATTCACTTGGCACACGACATACAATAAAGCTGTTTGCTGATGGAAAGTCTGGAAAAGTTGAGGAGAAGCACACACGGCGACTCAGCGTGGCGTAAATGGCAAAAGACATGGTAACAGAAACATAAAAAAGTTTATGGGAAGAACTTAATATGAGAAGTACCTGGAATTTTGCCCAGGACTCACCACTTCATATAATGATTATCATCGCAAATTAGGATTCACTCACGATGAGCCGTTATTTAGAATTTTATTGCATCTTTGCTCCTCATGTCTGTTTACAATTTAATGAGATCATTAATTCAGAAATTCATTTTGTATGTAGACTTTACTGCTTTGCCGTAAAAAGAGATTATCAGAGTAACTTCCCGAAAAAAGCTCGACATCTTTCCAGCAAACAAAATCATACGTAATGAGTCACCGCTGACATTCATTACGCAAATGAAAACTTCATCAATTTTGTTCACTGGGAAGTAAAAAAAAATATGAAAGCATAAGTCTGTTGTGTCTGAGGAGATTTTTATCGTGTTATCTACTGTTTAATGTCCCGCGATGACAAATTATGCTCTTATTTCATATTCCCTCATGGGAAAACATTCCCGAAATGGCTTGTGTTCAAATGTTTTTCGCGACCGCAATCAAACAGCGAAGGTCCCTTCGGGCAATTTTTTTTCCTCGGAACATTTCCGAAAAATCCCGAGCACGGAAATCTCCACGCTCCTCCTCCCCACTCAATATACGTGTCCGTCTGTACGCTCCATTCCCCTAGCCCACCACCTCCTCTCAATGCAAGCCACCTCCTCTCTCCTTTTTTATTTCCACATTGCTCTCCTTACTAACCACCTCCCTCCCACGGAGGGAGTCAGAAGGGGCGGGGAGCATGTGGGCGTGGCCAGCGACCAGTATGCGTAATGAAGTTGGCCAAGGCGAGGGGCCACGAGTGGTCAGCCGTCGTGGCTTTTTGCACCGCGGCATGGGAGCGGGGCGAACAAGTGAGTAACGTGAGGCGGACGCAGGGAAGGAACGGGCTAGTGCGGCGCGGGGAGAGTTCGAGGGCGGCCCGAGGAGACGCGGGCGATCGGGAGGGGTGGTGGTGGCGACGGGAGGGTGCAGGGAGAGATGGGAAGAGTTGAAAAGAGAAGAGCGGATGGTCCGAGGGAAGGAAGAGGGAGAGGATGGGCAGGTGGAATGGGTGGGTAATAGCCGCGCGGTCTTATGTACTGGGGAGGGGTTTTTGTCGAGGAGCAAGGCCTCAGCGCACGTGTGTGTGGTACACGAAGGCTCGTATCTCTTTTGGTTTTATTGTGGCTGCCCAGTAATTCCCACTCCCCCCTCCTCTCCTCTTTCTCTTCCAGCCCCGCCACTCTCTTTGTTTCCCTCCTGCTATCACACCCCCCACCCATGCCTTCCTTCCTCCCCGCGCCCTCGAGCCCCCCCCCGCTCCCTTCTCCTTTCGCCGCCCTTATCCCACTCCGACTGACTTTTCACTCGATGGCGGCGCGAGGGAGACGGGGAGGAAGGGGTGAAGATGTGGGAGTGGGGGACGGGCGGTGGGTGGGAAAGTACTGGTGGAGTGGGTGGGGGGAAGGTTTCCGTCGGTAAAGGGGGCGGGGGGTGGTGGCAACCGGTGGGCGGGGCGTGCAGCGAGGCGTTACATGGGGCGTTCCTTCTTCTCCCACCTCCCTTCCCCATCCCACCCCCCCCTTTCCCTCTCGCCCCCACCCCACATCTTTAAGCCACCCACTTTATCCCCTCCCCACCCACCCTCGTAATTCCCTCCCATCGGACTCAACTCCTCCGGCACTCACTTGCAATATGCTTCCCCCCCCCCGGTTTATCATCATTTTTTATATTGTACTAATTTTTTTACACGTCTCTTCCGCACACGGTTCATAAAATCTTAACTCTGTCCCTCTCTTTCCATCTCCTAATTTCTGCGCGCAATCTTGTCCAAAGTGGAAGGGCATCGCGCGGTCTGGTTCCATTGTTTCAATGTTTTGACCGCTGGAAATGGTGAGGGGAAGGGGGGTGGTGTGAGGATATCGTTCTTGGAGTAGGAAACCTTTCGTTAACGTTCCTCATTCGGGATTGACCCTTCTACGCCAGGTATCCCAAATTCGGCGCTCACCTCTGGAGTCATCTCAGGTCATTTTCCATTGTTCATTACCATCCCATACAATGCAATTAGTAAAACTGGCTTCGTAAACGATTTGAGAAAAAAATGCTTTGAAACATTTGAAGATGTTTATGGGAACGCTATTAGTTAATGATCAGGAGGAAATAATCCTCTCTCGGTAAAAACAATGTCATCATCACGGGTTACCGTATGCTCGAGCGAGAAATGGGATGCCGTTGTTATGGAGTGTATTCGTTCAGCAATTAAACTCGCAAAATTAACGATTGAATTGTTTTCATAGTACATTCATATCCTCGCTACGCATATATTTGAAGGTGCCTGTTAGTCCATGTATGTTTTTGGTTTGTGGAAATACGTGCCTATGATTATTCTTAATTATCACGCATGAATATTCTCCTTGAGGCTCTCTGATGGAACCAATGCTAACAATAGATATTCTCTAAAAAATTCCATTACTGTTATTGGCTATTCTGTGATATAATATTTTCTTCAATATTTGATCCTTATGTTAGAGGTTGGTTTATCATATTGAGAAAGAATATCCATAGTTATATTTCCAGTTTTGAAGAAAAAATTCAACTATGTGAAAAATGAAGTGTAGCTGATGAAATCATTCTACATGATAAGTAGTAGTAAAAAACAATTTACCTGATGAGACATTGATCTAAATGGAATTCATGATTAACAAAAACAGTCGAAAGCAGTATATGGACTGCAAAGTGATATATTACATGTTTTCAAAATAAATGTTCTGTATTTCTGTAAAGAAACCTCGATCTTTGCAGTCTGTGAAAAAATGAATGTTGGCATAATATATATCGGGCTGGTCCAAATATTGAAAAATATTACAGGTGAGTTGTGGAGGTGGTATGCCCTGCTGGTGACCATTTTAATATTCTGGAAAACATAAATCGATGTTTAAAGAAAATTTAAGAATCTATGCTTGGAGAACTGTCTTGCAAAGTGCATGGTTTTAATTTTTACTGGAAAAAATGATTTATGAAAGCTTATTACTGTGTTCTGTAAGGATCAGAGTATTCAAATCTATTACCTTATTGGGATTTTGTGTATTCATCCGCCTAAAATATTCATTCTTTCGTCGATTATTTCTTATACAGTCAATGTAATAAATGTAAGAGTTGATTGGTATGATTTAAAAAAAATGTATTTAGAAAAATCATGTCGATGTGATTTGGCATGCTCTTCTCGTGGATTTTCAAGGTCAAAATTTAAGTATTTTCGAGCTGATGTGGTTGAATTTTGTAACTTATTTCTTTTGATGTGTAAATGGTTACTATTTTAAACCCACGCTGATGACAGTAACTCGTAGGTTGCATAGAATTCCGAGATACAATGGATTTCTTTTATGCATGTTGGTAATTCAGGCTGCAGGAAGGTTGAGGGCTCGCAATTCTTAGATAGTTTTAATAACGCTTTACATGGTATATACATTCATTGATATATTCCTCTGTGCAGTAAAATGTAACATGTAAAGAGGCTTTTATGTTGTCATATGAGCATTTTGTTGTATAATGATATGTAAATACATAATTTTGAACTACCATGGCTAACATTTTAAAAGTACTTCACACGGCACGTTTATGCTTAGACCTTGTGGGAAGGCAAAGCTTAGCATGTCAAATAATGCCATGGATTAGCTGACTGCGCAGTAATCCACGACTTAGTTTCTCGCTTTTTCTAATAATGTTCAGAGGCTAGATGGTACTGTTGCTTAACCCGATTGCATGATTGATGTTAGTGAATTTTTTCATTGAACGAATTTGAGGCTGACTTGAGAATTGAGGACTATTGTAGTCATATACCACGTGAACGGGTTTGCCCAAGATAGGGAGATGAACTGTCAAACAGGTGGAGACTAAAATTCCTTTTTCCTTCCCACTATTTATGGCCACAAAGCTAACAAAGTGAAGCCGTAATAAAGCAGCACATTTTACGTGGGTAACTTCTCCCCCCATCATAATTTTTACCTTTCTTTATCGTATACTGCAACCTAACCACTCCAACGCTCTTCAGAAGTATTGCAGGGTATTGTGTAGATGTTATTATAGCTTAATAACAAATTAATCCTGATTTTATTGAATATGTACTGCAGTTATATTTTATTAAGTGAGTGGTTACTTCACCGTGGTGACATTTTTTCATAAGAAAATCAATCCGAATGCGGTCAGGCGTTATGGAGCTTTAATAAGGTACTTGAAAAATGTGTATCATCTTTGCTGCTTGATGAAACTAAATTTCCTACCTCTTTTTTAATCCGGCTTAAATTCCTACTACCGGTAGCGATATTTTCAGTGAGTTGCAAAGATAATCTCATCCTTTCTTATAAACATGCAGGGTTTATCTCCTATCTAGTTCGTTATCAGATTCTTTTGTTAGTTTTATTGATGACAAATGTATAACCTGAGCTTAAAAATAATCAAGCTGACTGCGATCGCTGACTTGAATATTCTTATACCAAGTGATCGAGATATTATCCGCTTATTGACAATCTCTGTCTGTGGGTCAAAAGGGTGCTACTAACGGGAATCAGATCCCTGATACTTCACTTTCTTGATCGAGATACTCACCTTCTCGTAATCTTTCCCCTCTAGAGCATGTGATATTGCATATTTATCTGATATATTTTTAGCGCATTGTCTCGTAGAGAGGACATGGCTTTCCTCTCTTGTATGATTGATGTGTACCACCGCTTTTATCAGCGATCCGAATATATTTCTCCTATCACTGCTGTGGTGAATCAATATGGTCGGGCATATAGTTACTTTATTTTTAAGATAGAGGTTTATCTGACCCCGCGACAACGTAAGCAAATAATAGGATTGGAAACAACTGAAATTTGAGTCACTATCAGGATTTTTACGATTGGATGAAAATGTTCAACCCTAAATTTGGGTGACTAAAATGATTTCTTTCTCGTTATCTGGAATTAGGCTCAGGGACTGTGAAGGTTTTGAAAGTGTTGAGAAAGAGCGCAGATCTACCAGCATTTAAGAACTAATTTATTGGATGCCCAGTCCTCCAGAACCGCATAAGCTATCCCCGTAATCTCCATGAAGATATCTCTCTACTGCTTTCCCTTGTTTGTAAATGCTGGAAAAAGCCAAGCCTAGGTTAAAAAATATCTCTCATGAAAAAAACGACTCAGTTCATAGGTGTGCGGAGGGGAATTTATGCTAGATAAAAAATAAAACTATGTTTTCACGGAACCTACTACTTAGACTAAAGAGCCCTATAAGAAAGGAAACATTTCACGTTGGCAATAATGGCTACTTATAAAGTCCCATATAGTGAATTTGGTTATCTTTGGAAATACCAATGGTTTTGATTGCGTGAAATAATTGGTTCCCCAAACTAGCTTGCCAAAAAAGAAAATTACATTTAAAAACCAAATGAAGTACCACCTTTCCCACGCTCCATGTCATTGATATTCTCACCATCACACAAGAAATTACCGGCCAGGTCTTCATGAGTCTATTTTAGCTTTGGAGTATTCGAGAGATGAATAAGAAAAAAAATAAGAAATATCAAGCTTTTATAATCTCTCTACATTAATCAATGGAATCACTGTTAAATGCAGATATTCTCTGGATCTCTATATAGACCTAGATGTAAATCTAGGAATCAAGGAAAGGTGACACAAGAGAGGCTGGCGATAAAAGATTACTTGAGAGCTAATCGATCGGTAACATTTAGTCAGAGCTTGTAGAATGGAATAAATTAAATTGTTTTTTCACAAGCTATTCTAGTGAAATATTACGAAAAGGCAAATAAATTTTATATTCCATCTCTCTTGGAAAACCTGGTACCTCTCCTTTCAAAAATGTGATTTCTCCCAGATATGTGAAATAAATTCCGCTTGTATACGCAAATGTGAGAGTAAGCTTGTTTCAAAAGTATGCCTGTTGTATGCCCAAGGTCCATAAATAATAAAAAGTGATATGTTGGTTAAATTTAGGATGTGGTTGGTCGTCGAATGACGAACCTGACGTGTGGTTACAGAGTGCATGGTATAATATTCATAAGGTTCGGGCTGCTTAACTGTTTTTTTTATTTTCCAAATGCGAACACACAGTTGTCCTGGCGATTTTTTTTTAAATGCCAACCGCAGGTTCAACATCTCTTTGTCACTTACTGTGCTAATAAGCATCGTAAATGTGGTGGAGAAGCTCGAGAAAGGGAGAATTCCGCAAATATTAGGGGCGAAAGCGCGAGTAAGAACCATTGTTATGGGGATATAACGTTTGGCCATTATGTAACAAGATAGAACTGGAAAGTCAGTTTTTCGAGTTTTTTTTAATGAGTAAGGCCTCCAATGCGTGTCAAAAGGCTGACCAGGCATGCTAGAATGCAAATGTTGGTATTTTATATTCTTTAAAAATGAGTCAAAAGCACGAAAAATGCCGCACAAGAGCATATACGAGGCATCTTCATCTGACTTCATCAAACGCTATTGATGAAAGTGATATATTGATGGATTCTGACATCAGTTTTACTGTAATACAATGCGTGTAAGTTAAAAAATTTATAGAATGTCTAAACGTTTCAGGTACTTGCATCGTCGATGCTGTCTGCACAAATCTAAAAATTTATTTTTAAGCGTCAGAGTAATACACTTTTGGTATGTGGTGAAACGGTAAATAGTTTTGAATAGTTATGAAAGCGGATCTTCTGATAGTGCCTTACGATAAATGGAATTTGAGCAAGAGATGGTAAAACGGTTTGTGTTGAGAACATAAATTTTGAATGTTGCAAAATTTCAAATTTTCCGAGAGCTAATGAGCTAGCGTCTGTCCCTTCGACACGGTCAAAACCTCCTTCTTAATTCCTGTCGAAAATGAAAGAGAGGAAGGGCGACAGACGTTCAAGTTCTCCCTCAATTGGGCACATCCGAGTATCTTTTTATCTCGAAACCCGTCGAACATTTCCCTCACGGAGTATCTCAATCCTCGCCATTGTCTCAAGGGCCCTGCTGTCGCTTGATATCTGTCATCCAAGGCACTTTTCTTTCTGGGTCCACAGAAGGCGACCATCCGGTCTATCTTATGTCGCCATCAAACTATTCTCTCTCTCTCCACCCTCTCCCTGATGTCTCACCTGACTTCCCTTTTTCCTCACTATGTCCGATTTCCCGGTTTCTTAACTTTCCCCGGTTTAAGGTGCTCAACCTCTTTTTTTTACCACAGTCAGCTTCCCCGCCATTGCTCTTTCGACAGCGCAAGGCCCAAGGAAAAACCTTCGTCTGACCACCGGATCCTACTTCCCTCCTGTCCCTCCCCTCCACCAAGGGAACATCAGGTGGTCCAAGCATAAAAAAGTCTCTACCAATCAGACGGTGGACATCGTTTTCTTCCGCACTTGACGGTGCCATTCTCGACTTCGCTTTTAGCTAATGAGGCGTAGGACGGGAGACAAGGGAGGAAAGTCAAGGTCTGTATTCGAATTCATCAAGAAAAGAAAAGGGAAGACAGAAATGCGTTTTCTATTACGAGGGGACGTGGCCAGAGCCTCTTAATTGAGCCATCTTAGTTTATATCCTAACATAAAGTTGCCCTTTGCACATTCCATTTGAGGTTAAGGGGGTGGCAGGACAGTTTTATTTGCATCTCCCACCGTAAAATCGCTATTTAGGGTTATCAGTGACTTAACCATGTACTTAAAGTGGAAAAATAAAACGTCCAATTTGGTTTAGTTTTGAGTGCTACCTACTTTCTAACCTGAATTAGCATTTTGAATTGTAAAAACGCTTCCTCTTTTGAAGGCAAGTTACCGATATATATTGGGCGAATGGTTGAGTTGGAGTGAGTTATTAAAAAAATTTACATACATTATTAATACCCTGTCATTACGACCTCTCATAAAGTTGGTAGACATTACATTTAGTTAATGGAACCCATTTTGGAACATATTTTGCGAATGAATTTCAATGATAATTTGTCCTTTTAAGCTTCTTCTTCAAAGCATGATTCAAGTGAGTGTGATAATTCATCAACAACAAGCGAGACTGGCCAATGGAACCCATTAATAATTAATCCCATCAATAATTAATGGAACCCATTTTGGAACATATTTTGCGAATGAATTTCAATGATAATTTGTCCTTTTAAGCTTCTTCTTCAAAGCATGATTCAAGTGAGTGTGATAATTCATCAACAACAAGCGAGACTGGCCAAGAGTGTCGTAACATTTCGCTGGAAACAAAAATACTTGTATGCGTTTAATTCAGTTGAATCAAAAATGTTTTTCAGGGTATTTCCAGCGATTTTTGAAATTAAGAAAAATTGGCGAGTGTATTTTTTTAGAGTTATGAAACACCCAGTTCACGACTCACTATATAACTTGGTAAAACACTGCAATAAGCAAATCTGAAATAAATGTTAATAACTTGAGCAAGTTATGTCACTTGGTAGCATAAGTCAATAAGAAAGAGTATGGCTGAATGTAATTCAGGAGTAATATATAACTAACCAGGGGGTAGATAGTAGGTTTTTGAGGGACTCTTGCTGGGTACAATGCGATAGATTTGCACAAACTGAAGTATTGGCCGAGGGAACCAGACAAATAAATAGCTTGACGTACACATTACAAAAAACATTGCGGCAAATATACTTTCTCTGTGAATAACTGTGTAGATGAGGGTATACAAGTGAATGGACTTTTAGGCATTTTTAATTTCTTAGATTTGATGAGAAGTCAAAAATGTATCTTTCAAGGAACAATATTAAAGAGCCTCTCCGTTCTCCTATAAAAGTGTAGTAATAGCACTCAAGGAATTCATTAATTATTTACACCACTTATGGAATTCATTGAAAAGATTTCTAAATCTATTTCTAAAAAAATCTCAGGTTGTGAACTCCACAACTTCTCGTTCTATTCTACAGTCATATCGAAATGTTATTCATTTAAAACTTCATTCCTTGAATGTTGAACTTAAAATTTTCAACTCTTTCTAATTTTGGAGCTCTTTTTGCTTCTTAACAATAGTTAACTGAATTCAAGCTTGGTTTCTGCTTCAAATTTATGTTTCTCGTCATCCTTTATATCACTGATCTTTCATATTATATTTACTTCAGTTATCTCATAATTCTTCAAATTAATCCTCTTTCATATCATACTTAATTCACTTTGACGTTTCAAATTATTGCTATTTTCGAATCGAAAATTAACTACAACTCATCTTTTTTTATGCTTTTGAGCATGTAATGTTTGAAGTTACCTTGATTTTAATTGTTTAATTGAAATTTAAACAAGTTTAATTTTAATTCAAATGTAATTAAAATTAAACTTGTTAAACTTGAATCTATTCAGTGTTATCATAAATTTTAAGTTTCTTTTAAGCACGTATTTCTTTTAGCAAATGGTACCTGCTAGACCAAGTTTTCCATTTTATGGATATATTTCTAATGAAAGAAGCCTCTAATACCATTAGCTTCCCTTTCGCTGCCATTTCTCTGCTTAAATACTAGTTTATTTTACACTTATTAGTGTTTGTATTAGTTATTTTGGTTTAAAAATTAAAATATCGTTTTAAAATTAAACTATAGAAACCTCCTCTTAAAACCATATTTAATTTATTTAAATCAAATAAAGATGTTTCCTGTTACTTACGTTTGCATTAACAACCTAGTAACTGGATGTTTGAATGACCCCATTCTTCTGGTTCATTTTTTTATTTCATATTCTACTATTAACCTTAATTATCATCAAATGTGACATTAGCTATCGGGGACAATTTATTCTTGTGCCGCAACAAATGGGTAAATGTTTTCCCTGTTATCATGTTTGTTATGGTTTCAGTAATGGTTACCAATGAAGTAAATGATATGCACTAAAATTAAAAATTAGGAAATCTATAATAGTGAGTAATTAAAAATATCTTTCGACTAACGTGAGCGAAAATAATACAATGTCAGATGAAATATTATATTGAATAGGTATCTGCAGGTTATAGGTGCAGATGTGCGCCAAAAATACTTTTCAACATAATCAATCAAAACTAAAAATTTATAAGACAACGATGCGACCGGTGTTAATGTAAAGATTTGAGGCATGGATGCTGACAAAGCAAATGTTGAAATACTGGAAATTATCGAAAGGAAATTACATGAAGTAAGTTTTGGACCAACACAGGATAGAGGTTTACAGAAAAGCAAAAGAAATGCAGAACAAAAGTTTGAAAAAAAGATGCGTTTATAAAAGGAGAGATATTGTGGGCTTTATAAAATCACAAAGAATCCTACGGTTTGCACATGTTGTACGCTGAGCAGACGGACAAGAGAATTTTTAAATGGAGACCATATAGAAGTTGACCAAGTGAAAAATCCAGAAAAAGACCGAGACTTGATATCACACATGATCTACAAAGAATTGATGTAGTTCTGTGGGGAGAGATTTTTACTATGCTGGTAATTCAAAATTCTTATTTTTATTCTATTGCGTGGAGAGTGAATATATTCTGAACATCAAAACTACCGTTGCTTTGTAATTATATCTCCATTTTCCACCATCTTTCTTAGAATTATTTATTTTATAATGGTTAATCATCTTTATTTTCTGAGAACGTTTTTTTAATGAAGCAAGTATCAGGTCAACAGAAATAATTTAAAAAGTCGCACGTTGTTTTCAATTGTAATAGTTTAATGCTGCCGAAACCCTCAAATGTTTTAGGTCTGTGCCATAGCATGCAACTTGCAATGCAAAAACTTTCTATGAGCAAATAAGTGAAAAACATTGGTGAATTTCAGCTTTAATGTATTTCAAATGTCCAAAAACCGGATTTTGTAACCTGCCTAAGCTGATTTTGAAGCAAACTTCAATGAACTTATCATTTAGAGGGTATCACTGGTCACGTAGAATAAATTTATCGTACGATCCTACCCAATCATCATTGATGCTTGAAAATTCGAATAAGAAAATTAAACTCATAACGATTTTTGATGGTAAGTATTTATCAATTGTTTACTTCAGAATAATTATTTATTTCAGTTGTTGTAGGATATTTCAAGCTAACTTGGTCGGAATATCGTGACTTCTTTTCCTATGATAAGTTTTGTCTTTTAATTTGTTTGAGTAATGAAGGTGCTGAGAAAAAATTTTTGAAGCAAACGAAGAATACTTTATCCGACCTTGTAAGTCTCTGAGGTCTTTCATTACCTACTGTTTTCAAAGATAATGATAAAAGTCAGCACCATTGTAATTTACTTCATTTTTGCTCAACCTTTCGGTTAAGTCTGATTCTACCTAATCACAAGGCTCTGTGTGGTCAAGCACATTTGTTGCTTAACAGTCATGTGATTAAGGTGCGCATTTTAGTTCATTCTCTGTGTGGCCAAAGTTTTGTCGCTAAATAGTCATTGTAGATAGTCATGCATATATGGTGCGAATTATTGTTTATTTACTCCGTTACTATCAGTTATCAATTTTAGATGATTATCCATGGACACACGGCCCTAGAATGCACGGCTTTCTTTTGGTTATGTTCGGCACAACTGTCTCGTCGCGCGTTAAAATTCCGGTCGTTCAAATTAACCTTTTGTGTGGCCATTTGTTTGTGAAGTTATGAGACAGTGACCTGTATGGTATAAAATCATATTACCTCTAGAGGTTAAAGATATTAAACCATTTGTGTACTTCTAAGGTTTCTCCCGCTATGCTTGAATCACTCCGCAAACGATTTTATTAGAGCCCTAAATGTTTGCTTTGGAAAGTCTCCTACAGTGTGGCAACATGTGCAACGCTGTTGTGAAAGCTTGCAGTTCAAACGTTTTTCTTCGCTGATTTCAGTACAGGGGTACGCATACACAAGAAGAAACATGGTGCGCGGTAATATCACCACATCCCATTCACTAATGCAAACTTTTCCTATTTTTCACAGACGCCGCTTTTAAAATTTGCTTCTTTCCTTCAAAGCTTTGACTTTATGTTGATTTTACCGAAAGCTGAACTGTTTCATAGGTATTTAATTCACACATCCAAAGACTTCGCTTAAGTTTAGTAAAAATCATATATGCTAGCCGTCGAAACCTTAAGCGCTGCGAATATTTGGCGATTTGTTTAGTGGCTTAATCTGGAATTCGGTCAAAGATCAGGAAATTTGTCACATTTTTGTGTGTTGATAAATGTGTTTGATTATTAAATTAAAGCGCTTCGCAGCCATAACACTGAGAATATTGAACAAGATTTTTTAAGAGAATGAATCTCCTAAAAGGAACATCTCAATAGCGATTTTACTCAGTAATCACGCCTGAGAATGGGATATTTAATAATTCCTATCTATAATGTTTACTAAAAAATTTACTTCGTTGTAGTTGGAAAAATAATTATTATAAGATTCATCATGTCCTTATTATCTGTGATTGTCTCTATTTTCAATGCGTAGAATATCTATGTATCTTTTCATTACTCTATTTCCGCGTTCTTTTCTTTTCAAAATAGTGTACAACCATCTAAACAGGCCGCCTTATAAAACTATCCAAGTTGAAAACAGTTGAAACTTTATTCATTATAATGTTGCAGTTCTGACGAACTATCTTCATACCATATGAGAATGTCTTCACTTTCTTCTCTGCCAATTGTTTATAGAATTATTTACGCCCAAACCGTGGCCTAAATTTTGTAAAATGCTTGCTTTTGTAGTCATAGCATTGCTATTGAAAAGCTACTGTTATCGCATGGGCGTATTTTTGGCAATGAACTAATAATGAACTTTATGGCTTTCTTGATTCCAAAATGACCGAGGATCTAGTGTTGCTAACCCTATTCAAGTGTTACTGCGAAAAGTGGATATTGGCCTGGGTCCCCGAAGACAAGAAAATTTCCCGCTTCATCCTAGGACGGATCTGACTTGAAGCATGAAGGTCAGATGCAAACGAAAGATAGAGAAAGGGAAAAAGAAACAAATAAAAAAATCCGGGTAAGAGCTTTTTTCCGACTGCTTGGATGGTGCTGCCCTCCGACGAAGAAGAAGGTGAAATTTACTGACTTGATCGCGAAGGGGCTGGCGAGAGGGACTCGTATGCTCGGACTGGACTCAGCCCGGCAGTCACTGCCGCCGCGGCCATATAAAGACAAGAGTTGAAGATAGCGGCGTGACCTGAAAGACACGCTTATTTTCTGCTTCCATGCACGTCCTCTCCAATTTATTTTCCTGGCTACCTGATTTAGCCATTAATATATGTGTTTTATCATGCATATTAATTATTTTTGCCTCCAGTGAAAACGTGAATCTCCTCTTTGCGTTGTAACGGATGAGCATTCGATTATTTTTTGCTTGCTGTTTTACGATGGCACTCGGTGATATGTTTTGATATTGTATTCTCTATATTGTGCTCAGCAATACTTGATTTTTTTGCAGATGATACCGGATGTAAATAACCGAAATCTAACAATGAGAGGAAGAACATTTCCTAGAAATATGTTGAATTACTTCTCTTAAAGGTTAGGAAAGTTTAAGTTTTCATATTAGTTATATTTGGATTAGTTGAAGAAATAATGTTTTGGCATCATAAACGCAATCTAATGCTGGTAAATAATCTCTTCGGAGCTTTTTTTACACGATAAAATTTATAATTGAGTATGATTACACGGAAAATGTTTGAGCACTAAACAGGTAGAAAGTAACACAAATTGATTTTATCCTCTTCATAATCTTTAACCTTTCCCAACAATCTCAAGTAAAAAAAAGCCTTCGTTTTTAGTAAATTTATCTAGCTAAAACTATAATCATAAATAAGTTGATAGGAATATTAATTTTCTATTATAACTAATTGACTGATATGTTTCGCCACCCTTTGAGATAGACGTAGGGATTCGACTTAGACTTTGATTGCGTACTTTACGTAATTATATGCATAAATTCGAAAAATTAATATATTAGCAAAAGAGACTTAAAAAAATAAAAAATAGCAGGACAGTATATGGTAATAACTCTGGTGTAAAGAGAATATGAGGAATTTGGAGATAACATAATAATTAGGTAATGTTTTATGGAAGTCACAGGCAAAGTTTTGGTATGTTAACATGCCTTCTTGTATATTATTTGCAGAGAAAATACTGATGAAATAAACGGGACCATAAAGGCCCAGACTATATGTTTATGATTGGAATTGATGGAGTTGTTATATTTCAAATGAAAAATGATGGTTAACCATTGAATGAATGAACAAGTTTTGTTTTGAAATGATTGTTTGAACCATCAACCCAGTAGAGAGCAAGGCCCAGAAAGGGCGAAATTCTGAAGAGTAGTAGACTTCGGTCTTGGGTACTCACAATAGTAAAATTATTTCGTTCAGTCTAACCGTAGGACTTAATCATAAATTGAAGAGAAAATTCTTTATCTAGGTTAAAGTCCATGTCGCGATCTTTGGATGCAAGTGCATTACCGATCTGAATACCCCGACAAGTGGGAAACTCAAATGTAGAAGGAACGTAGGTATAGTAAGGTTATTGAAACTGGTTGAAATGCAGTAAAATGGAAATGCATGAAAGGGATTTCTTTACTTCAAAAAAAGGCAGTGAAAATATAATTTTGTTCAGCATGCCATATTGAAATTTATTGCAGTTTGCTCCCAGAGCAGAATTAGTGCATTTTAAAGATTATGGGTAGCTAGTGGGCGCGCAGCTGCCGTCACAGAAAATCCTGCCTACAAGCCTGGCTGATGGTGGAGTAGGAATCACCTCGAGCAAGCAGAAAATTGTAGATTGAATCCCGGTCTCGTGGTAATATTTCCTTTTTCGTGCTGAATTCTCCCTCAAGCCCTTAAACTTACACCTTTACGCGTGACTGGGTTCCGTGTTTTGCTGTGGTATTCCCTTCCGGACTATTTTGCATTTCTTCTTTGCGGATGATGTTCACTCAAAAGGGTTGGGTAAAGAACTGAGAAAAAATATTTTCTTTGCAGAAAAATGTTTAGGGCAGAAGTTGATTTTCAGCATTTGCTTTTCAGAGACTACGCGTGTTGATCTCGCGCGATAAATGCTCTTCTTTTGGGATTCCCTAGATTTCTTAACTTACTCGAGGAACGGAATTCCAACCTCAAACGATGGGTATAACCGGTGGGTGAGAAGTCATTGTTAAATAACCGTGCGGTATAGATGTTGCATTTCAATACACACAATGCATCGCATGTAGCATGATCATATTTTGATTGAGATGATTGGATTGATTGAATTGAATCGCGTTGTTCATCTCACGGTCCGAGTGATTAACCTATCAGAGTGATATTTCCTTCTTATGGCTTATCACTGTCAATTCTTTGATATACCGCGGTCCCAGTTATTGTGAATCTCGAATTAATGGTGAAATCCTGACTCGAGAGGGAAACAGTCTTAAGTGTAAAAGCGATGCAAATTGTAGGGAGTTATGATGGCATGCACCACCTTCCACCCAGTATTGCGTAGGCGTAACTGAGTGAATATATTAACGAGTAGTCCTTTGAAGGGCAAGAAATAAATATAAGTGAATTTGCTGACATCTTCACGAGGAGATGATGGAGGATTGACGAGAGGTAATGAAATTTGGAAATTAGAGATTGGGAATTGGGAAGTAGAGAGGATATTCTCGGTGATGACCCGACGCGACGGCGTAATGGGGAGCAATGGAAAGAGTATTAAGGTCTGCGAAGGAGAGGCTTGAAGGCGTGTTGCCCTTATTAACTACTCTGAAAGGAAGGAGGGGATAAGACTCTATAATTCTACAGTAGCGGGGAGCATTGGCGAGACGAGCAAGTGGTACTCTGAGGTAGTTTTGATCTGATCGGTATTGACATTGGGCGCTTAGCACGTCAAGGAAATTCTTGTCATTTTTGTCAAACCTACTATTAATTTTAATGAAAAATTTCATAGCATCAGACCAATTCATAGTAAAACAGAGCGTAACTTGTTTCCTAATTTTATTGCCGACTATTATTACTTTTCGTTTATTTATTCTCATTTATTGAACAGTGCAAGAATAAGAAATTTCATGGAAACTATTTCTTAGCATTAAAACAAATCATCTGTACGCATAACTCCACCAAAACTGCTGAATAGGAATTGGACAGTAAGTCGTTATTATGTTCTTTATATTTTAGTATGATTAGCTGCTGTTGATATTTATGGTAAGTATTGTTATAACGGTGCAATTTTAATAATTAAAAAAGTATAAATTGCGCGGGTGACCCCGTGAAAATAATTCCGTGGCTAGCTCCCGATATCCTCAGAATTAATGTAAATAGATTCGAAGGAAGAGATGAGTTGACTTAGAATTGAAATAGCTCTGAACTGAATCTTAACCAGTGCATTATAGTTCAGTCGACGATATGAAAATGGAGGACGCATTGGTACCCAAAAGCACTTACGACTCTTCTAACCCAGCAATATACAAAACCCTGCAATTTCGCGCTATCATGCTATCCGAGTTTTAGATCTTTCCTTAGTTTTCTCATATTACTTCTCCACATCTGTATCAAAACAGGTTTTCATATGTATTTTAAACACTTGTGTCCCATCATAAACTAAACCTCGTGTCATTTCACAGCCTAGTAAACAGCCAGGCGGACATCGAAAACATCTCGCATATCTCTTGTTTGTCAGTTCGGCTTACCCCGCGTCTTCTCGGAAATTAATATCTAGGCGTCAAATGACGACGACGAATTCCCAACGAAATATTTCCCATATATCCAGAGGACCATTACGCCGGGCGGGCGCGCCCCTACGTTCCCGCGGCGCCCTCCCGTTCATTAAGTCGAGGGCGATGCGAGCGGAGTTCCACATGCTTGGAACATGAAGTGACTGATGAATACCATCATTTTAAATGGGTCAGCGGAACTTATGGAAATGTCATCATGATGACTTCACTGGTGTACTTATGCAGCATGTAGCATTAACGGATATGCGTCATGTAGAATTTGCAGGAGAAATCAGTAAATGATACCATCGCACTAACTGAAGTTGCCAAGCGCTACGTTAGGGACGTAAAAAGTAGTAAGTATATTTGGAACACCGGAATAGATTTTTCTTGCGGAAATAGTGTCTATTAATTGAATCTCTATACTTTCAATGACTTGGAGCCGAATAGCGATACAACCCTCACTTTTCTCCTACTTAACGACATCGTTTAAAATTCTTCATCGGTCTAGGTGAAAGGTATTGACAATGAATATTTTTTTAAGTTGCTCAGTTCTGGGTGGGGAAAAAATTCCTCGATTAATTTCTTAATTCCAATTTAATATAACATTGAGGGAAGTAATTGAGGTAAGTTCGGGGTTTACTGCATCATTAAGAATTATTTTCACGATGACACACATCTTTATGAAGCCGTGGGAAATTTTTTCTCTAGATCAAAAAGTATTTCGGCAATAAGTATATTATACAGTAGTAAGCACTTGTTTACACAATCAAAAAACAGAAGTATCCATCTTTCCTAAAGTTTTCCACAGCAGTTGAAGACACATTACGCTTGGCCTCTGGCCGAGTGTAAGAAACGAATGGAGGGAACCGACGCTTGAATGTTTGGGAAATTCCATCGGGAATTCTGAGCCGTGCAACGCATCTGCTCATGTTTTAAACTCAGGAGAAAAAGATCCCATCATAACAGTTGGGCAACGAAACAGATAGTTTACTTGGTTAATGGCTAGAGGGAGTAAGGGTTGGGCTGTTCTGCGCTTCGTCTTCCAAAGGCCGCTCTAATTGACGCCGTTCATTAGGAGGCGTCTTCTTCAGTCGGCTGCCGTTCGCCATAAATCGAGTGTGACCGCGTTGTCACGTCTCGCTTGCTAGATGTATTGAAGCGGTGCGCTCTAGTTATGGCTGTCAGCGCTGCCTATCTTGTTGACCGATGCTCTAGTCTTTGAAAAAAAATGGTAAACATGCTCAAAAATGTGGTCCACATTAAAAATTTCTGGTTAAAAAATAAATCCCTACGAGATGGGAACGATGATGAAGAATGACTATTTTTTCAGACGTTCACTTTCTTCTCCTAATTCGATTACTTTGGTGTTGAACAGGCTTGAAAAAATAACTTAGTATTATTTGCATTCTCTTTAATCTTTCAACCATATAATTTTGAATGAATTTGACTGCGTCGGGCATCACTTCGTGATGTAATTAACATAAGTATCCATTATTCAATGAATATATTGTATTTTCCTATAATTTATTAATTTGTACGACGCGTTTCACAACTTTTATGTTTCGCCAAAAAAATTTGTGACACCATGTAGTGAAGCTGTGAAACGCGTCGTACAAACTAAAAATATTGTAGATAAAAACTACTCTTTTAATTGTGGGTAACAATCTACTAAAACTAAAATTTTGCTTTACAGAGTACATATAAAAGTGATAACAGAAGTCCATGGAAATATTTCTCGGTGAACTTATTCAAAACGGCTTTTTGGGGATATTAATTCGGTAAAAATGGCTTTTTCCACTTAAATGTTTAATTAATCATTTTTTTCCAAAGGGTGGATTTTATATTTTTCAACCAAAACATTCTATAAAAACTTTACTTAGAAGTTCTGTAATGCGATGTTGGATAAATTATGTCTTGCTTTACTCGTGTACAGTCTCAACGAGCCGAAGCAAAAAAACTCGCGGAAGATATTGAATAGAAATAGGCGAATAATAGAAATCTAAGGGATTATACCTATATTATCCTCATTATATGACAATGTCAATTTATCATTGATTCGCAATTGGACATCTTGGGCATTTATGGAGGCGACCGATGGCTAAGGTCATTTGCACCACAGGGGATAGGTAAGGGAGGAAGGGTGGATAGAAACCCGGCGTCGGCGTTAGCCTGCTCTTAACGAAAGGCGCCTAGGGGGAGCCATGGTTTAACGTCTCATTCGACAGACGGAGTACTGTACTTGAAGTTCCCTCCACCAGATACTCAAGTAGGGATCGGGTTTCCTCTGGAAAACATCCTCCTCTGCAGAGTGTTGAACCCTGGCCATCCGTATGGTTAGCCAGTACTCTAGCCACCACACCAACCCGATTCCCCGATTCAACATCTTAAATACCTTATTATGCAGCCACTACCTGGCGATAACTGTGCGTTACATGATTTTTCTCTGGCTCATCAGACACTGCTATTTCTTTCGAATTGGTGATGAAATTATTACGTAAGAAGGAATATGTTATTTTCTATTAATTCAAGTAATTTAACCAAATCAGTAATTCCATTTTATTACCAAGGCTATTACTTGATGGTCACTCTCTAAAAGGAAAACTCACCGTCTTCCACAGGAAAATATTTTGAGTTAATGTGCGAAAGAGAAAAATTTTTTTTTCTAGCTTATGCAGGAGTTCCGGGCAACAAATTATTTTCACACGCTCGTTTGCTCATTTACGCTCGTTTGATATTCTGTTTGGTAGTTCCTCACCAATTCTTTTTGCGCTTTTGGAGGTGGTTGAAAATAATTGAACTTTTGAACAGTGAATTTATTAATTTTTCATAGATGATTATTTAATTTAAAGTTACAGCAACAGTACTTAATGGGCATGGGGCGACATACGATAAAAAAGACGGTGATAATTCACTAGACTGATGACACAAGGTTTTGAAACCTAGGTCGTGATAAGGAAAATATTAATTGCAATCTACGTTGTTGCGCTCATTTTCTCCCTTGACATTCGAAAAAATGAAAACCTCTGAAAATTAAATCTGTGGAAATTGTAGTAGTCATAAACATTGTAATGAGAATAACTCGGTTATTAGCCATCCTGAATGGAAAGAGCGGATGGTACTAGCGACAGTTTTGTTACCAGGAAGCTCCGTAAAGGGAAGAAAATTCCAATATTAGGCCGCGGAATGAAATGCAATTTCGAGAGACCCCGAAATGATGGTGCGGTTGCCATACGTTTTTCTCGGACGACCTTAATTAAGCCGCGCTTCCATTCACCTCCTCCTCCGGTTACTTTTATCGCCCTTGAGGGCAAAGAGGGGCTCTGGAACCACATGCAAGTTTGTTGACTCCCTCGAGAAGCATTTGTTTTTATCGTTCATTGGAATTTATGCTTCAAGGAGGAAGATGTCGAGACGAATCCTTTGATCACGGTTGGCCAAACGTCGGCTACGACCTCGTTGTATCCCTCCCATAACCTCAGGATACGAGTATACCTACCTACCTCCCGAGTTTTCTCCCCGGCACTCGGGACATTTCTTGTTTTTTTTATTTTTTCTCTTCCTTTCGCCGGGAGAAGGCAATAACTACCCGGAACGGTGAGCGTGAGATGAAAGTAAAAATCCTTCGCACGCAGCCCGAGGGAGGAGGCCTAACATTATTTTTTCTAATATAGAGTGTGCCGCCTTTCATTTTTTTTCACACTCGCGAGTTACGCCCTCATTTCGTTCCCTGAAATATGTCCGTGGGTTTCCTTGGAAACGAGGACGAGGGGAAAGAAGAAAGGGAGGATTCATCCGCGAGGAGCGTTTAGGGTCATAAGGTTGTAATGCATCCGGGGGGAGGGTGGGGCAGGGGTTATTAAAAGGGGGGGAGGAAAGGGCTCTCCCTACTGAGAGCACACATCCCAAGGCATTTCCGAGAGAAAGGATGTATTATAATCGACCGCAGGCCTTCATCGGTGCGATCCCATTTGGTTTGTTTCTCATCTGGACCCCCTTCTTACTCCTTTCTCATCGACTTCTCAGCACGAGGAGACGTTCGAAGAGAAGGCAATTACATGGACGTATTCTCTTTTTTATATCCTGACAGGAAAAGCCATTATAAATTAATCAAAACATTCGAATTATGGTTCCTGTTTTAATTTTTTTGAGTGCCGACTTAATAAATATTTATATGAGCCATTTTTATTAGCCGTTTAGAAATACGTTTTAAATACAGAGCGTATTTCCATTACGTCACCGAAAACCATAGTATCGTATTCACACACGAGTTGAGCATTAGATTAGTTGAGTATTCCATTGTAATGAAATTCAGCAAAAACCACATGAAATCGAATGAATAGTTACTAAATGCCCCACCCACTGGCTGGAAGAAAAAGTTTCATAATTTAATTACCTCGTTCCTTCAGGTGCTGCCTTTCCTAAGGGTTAGAATTTTTGAATACTTTAATGTGAAGACAGTCATGACCAGATTTTCTGCCACACAGTTGCAAATAATATTTTTCCGCTCTGATTAATATAGTGCGTAAAGTTAAGCAATAATTAAGTGTCCTTGTTTCTAATGATAACATAGTATTCTGGTGTTATGGAAATGAGGCCTCTTTAGGGTGAACCTTGGATGAGAAATAATAAACTCTTATTCTCTCAAGATATGGTGCCCTGAAGAGGTCGACCACTCACCATAGTCCGATTATACTTCGATTTTCCGTCTACTGGGTCTAATCGCTTTTTCTCCCGTTTTATGTGGAAAAGTGCTCGTAGAAGGATGGTAACTAGCATTTGATGGTTATTGTGTATTTTTATGCGACCAGCCGCCACCCATGTGTGACGCTCTCCTTGAACCCTTAGGGTTATGTGGCTCCACGTGGAGATACAAAGTCTCCTCGTTCGTCGATCGTGGCAGCCGCTGTTTGGTGATGTGGA
Source organism: Ceriagrion tenellum (assembly GCA_963169105.1). Classification (NCBI taxonomy): domain Eukaryota; kingdom Metazoa; phylum Arthropoda; class Insecta; order Odonata; family Coenagrionidae; genus Ceriagrion; species Ceriagrion tenellum. The sequence goes on from OY720632.1 coordinate 160,407,300, forward strand.
CAGCCCACATAAGGGAAATGCATTGATTGAGGTATTTGTATGTTTTAGTTAGAACTGTTTTCTATGAGTAGTTTTAGTTTTTGCCTCAGGTCAAGTAATTTATGCTACAGCATTTCTCAGAGTCCATTCTTAACTATGATTTAAATAGGGACGATTCCGTCGTGTATTATTAATCGAATATGTTTTATCAATGCAGATTATACATATCATTAGACTTCCACATTACCTTTATTATGCATACTTAAGACTTTTTCACGTAAGATTTCCTTTTAGCCGCGTAAATCTTAAATCCTGTTTTTATAGTCTCTATAGGTTTAATATTTTCTTGGTATGAAAACCTACGTAAATAATTCTCTCATCGATTACATTCACTTCAACCAACCGAATATCTAACGTAATTTTCAAAACTTAAACTCTCAGTTAATAATAAGTTTGTAATCAGTGCTGATGAAAATATGATGATATTAGCACCTATTTAGCCATTAACAAAAAAGCTGTCATCTTACAGTTAGCTCTTACCACACGTTATGAAACCGGGCCGAATGCTTTTATATCATCTGTAATGTAATAAATCGCTTATCCCTTTTAATTAGCTCTGTTATGGATCGATTCTCCTCAAGCTGATGCGTGAGATTCGGTCGTGCCCTTTGGAATGCTTCTTGACACTTTTCGTGCGCTTGTATTAATTATATACTCCATGTATTTTCCATATTTATGTGTTTAATGCGATTTCAAGCTTGTGAGGGAGTTTTGACCAATGATGAGCACTAGAATATTGATCAAATGAATTAAGCAGAAAACCAAGGCGTAATGTATGTTATTATCTTTAGTCTGCTGGCATATAATTGAGCATGAAGTAGCCTGATGCAGTTTTTAGGTGCTCATCAATGTTATTTCAGTGTTTATTGCAGTTGATATCTTTTCTGTCTTCATGTTTAATGATGATAAATTACCACGGCATATATTTAATTCATCCAAAAGTTAAATGAAATATGTGTCCAAGAAAGGTAGTACAAGCATAGTTGTTTCAACAAACGAAACTGTTTCTGGCGTTACTTGGTGAAAGTTTTGGATATTCTTGATGTAATGATAAAACTTGGTAAACTCCACACTAATTGCATTCATCATGAATAGTAATTTCAAGTTTTGACTAACTGCTGGCTTTATGGTACCAAATATGACGTTTATTTTTAATGATACTAAATGAATAATATAGTATGCTCCATTTAAAAAAAATATGGCTGGTTAAAATATTGATGATATTTCAGATGCGTCCATGAGAATTTTCTTTGTGCAAGAGTATTTTTAAGCCTTGATTTCGTGGTTTAGCTTCAATATCCGCGTTCTTTAAACTCGTGGAATATGATATCCTAATATAGGCATACGGGAGACTAACATGAGCGCACGAATCATTTCGTGAGCTCAACAAATTGGTTGTTCTTCATATTTTTCAAGCTCTTCTTTACACATTACAACACGCTTACAATGCTGTCCCTCCCTCCTGTTAAGCCACACTGTGTATTAGGTCTTCCCTTCACGGAAACCTAGCAAGTGGAGGCTCGGGGAGAGTTGCTCTAGGAAGAATCCAATCGATGGGGTCGCGTGATGCGATGAGTGTAAAGGGATTCATAAACAAATGCCCCTGAGTAAGTCTTCTCTGGCCATTATAGAACTTTACTGAGTAACATACTTTTGCTCTCAGGCTTGCGGAATAAATATCTTACTATTTTTTATTTGATCGGCCCGTCCAAAATCTTTCAAAAACTTTTGCTTTCTGTTATTAAGTATTGATTAATAAAATTTCTCCAGTAATGTATGATTAAGTTTAGTTGGATTAGTAATTAATTTAAGTGATACCATCCGTGTGGTGATAGATGGCATTTTTTGTGGTGACTTCACTCATAGTCTCCTCGAATTTTTATTTTTTCTGGCAATAATCCTTCTCTTGACAGAACGTATAATAAGTTCTCTAAAGAAAGTGATTATTTTATGAGTTTACGCATATTTCATTATTCTGATACTTGGATTAGTGAATATGTTGCTAAAGATGTTGTTGGTAATTATAGAAAGATATTAAATTGGTTACATAATTGTGGCCCATGGCAAACGAATACTCGCGCTTGTTGCTTGAACTGTTGTTTTGGTATATATTTGATAAATTGACTGGGATCCTTTTTTCACAAGAAATTCATAAATTACTTTCATCGATCGAGATTTTATATATTTCTAAATAATGATACACATTTTTCACCAAAGAACAACCTTTTTTATTATGAGTGTGAGAGAGAAAAGTAACACATCACCGATGAGAAATGTGCCAAAAATCCTACAGGTTAGATGAAGTGGTAGTCGTCGTCTTTCTTTGATAACATGCTTACCAAGACTTAAAAGCCACATCTTCACAGTTCTCCTTCGCCGATATAAGCCTACACTCCTTAGACATTTTCCTTAATTGCCCGGAAGAAAACGCCCAGTTAACTCCCGCCCATTCTAAGTAATTCATTTTACAATTACCTGACGCCGGCGAGTTTTCATTAGCTGTCGCGGTCGTTTGTCAAAAGTTAACCGACCTCCATCCTTGTTAAACTACCCTCTCTGTACTCTCACATCTTGTATCCCTTTGTTAACCCCGTCTCATCTCCTCTTCCTCTCCATCCTCGCGTTCCCTACTCCCCATTTCCTCCTTCACACCCCTCCCTCACCCTTTCCAGGGCCTTCCTTATCTCTCCCTCCCCCTTAACCCTCCGCCTCGCCCCCTTCCGGGAGTCAGTGTATAATTTGTAACCCTGAGAGCACTGTAATACCCTGCTTAAGGCTTTTGCTATCTCGGAAACTCTTGCAGAGGGCCTTGGCTAATGAATAGAGCAATATATTTGGGAGCAGATTTATGTAGAGCGGTGGTGCGGTGGAAACGGAGGTGGGGGTGGGGGGAGGGAAGAGAGTGGAAGGACCGAGGAGGAAGTGGGGTAATACATAGAAGGAGCGATCTGTTTGAAGGAGTAGAAGAGAGGAAGAAGGAGGTTACCTCCTCCGCAGCAGTGCGCGTTACGCCTTGTATTTCTCGTGTCCTCACTCGTCCCCCCAGGAGACCTCTCCATCCACATTGCGAATGTGTCCCCGAAGAGGACTCCCGTGCTTTTTTTTCCTATTCTCCTCGTCCCCCTTCTCCTCCGCGTAGCTTTCCTCCGAAGCGCTCACGGAGCAACTTACCTCCCGTCCCTCCGCCTTCTCTCGGCTTCCTATTCGAATCGCTAGGGTATTCGTGGGAGCAGCGGTGGAACGAGTGGGGGAACAACGGAGCAGGGTGGGGGGGGGGGGGAGGCGGAGCACGAGGAGGGAGGAAAGGGTCAATTAGAGCGTATATTTCTGGGTAGCAGGGCGTGGAAAGGCCCTTTTATGCGAGGCCGCAACTTTACGTCCGCGGCGGAAAATTTCATTAGTTACGTCCTAATGGCAGTATTCTTCTGTTTCTCCCGGATACGGCGGTGGAGTCTCATCAGGCTTAATAATGGCGTATACATACAAAATGCTTCGAAATATTTACGAAGCTCGGCGCAGTTTTGTTTACCATGCACGGTAAAACAGTCTAATAAAAAAGGGACCGCAAAAAATTGGAGAAATTATTTTTTTTCTCATATCGCTCGTGAATGTTTATCATGAGCCAAAAATATAATTATAAATCACAATATGTTTTGTCCTGAGTACTGGTTTTACAACTGACTTAAATTTACATTATTTTATGTAAGTGCTGTGTGCAATGACTGTATTGGGATGAGTTTCAAAGAAGTAAATATCTGGGCCATTTAGACTGATGACTACCCATGTAAGATTAGCAAAGAATTGAGTTTTTTCGTAAAATCTCAACGATTAATTGAGTGAAGATATCTATTTATTGAAAGTATTACAGATATTATATTATTTTTTTTATCTCCAGTAAACCGGGATTAAGTTTGGATTAGTTTTTCATCTGTGATGAATAGTTGCAAAGTAATGTCACAACGTAGTCTAGTATTATTTTATCTCTCTCGCTGTCCTCGTCCATTTTTCTGATTCATGTTCTGACTCCTAAATTGAGCCTAGTAATGCGGTTGCGATTAATTGTTGCATGAAATAGAATTATTTCGTGCATTTCCGTTTTTTATCTCAGTACATGCGCTGTGGGAAATTTGGAATTCGCCGGATAAAAACATTGAGCTCAATAATACTAACCTACCTTGTGTAAATTTTGTTGAGTGATGTGTTTTTTAGGAAGTTTTCTCTCCAATGCTTCAATGTGCTGTCATTTCCTGCAGTTTTCATCCCGCGATGCTGAATGGTTATTTTGCTTCCAACTCGTTTCCCACTTTCCAAAACCAAGGGCAATTAGTAAATTCGTAATACAATCTAACGGAGCTTGATATTTCCTGGCATTACCAATTGCATCCCAAGTGATTGTTGTTACGGCATACTTGTATTTATTTAAGCGGATTGAACATCGTTTCGTAAAGCTTGCGAAGTGTAATTCGAATTGTATCCAATTGTTTCCGCGAAGCGTCTTATCATGTAAGCAGTCGACGATTCTTGCGTCTCTATGCCCACTTATCTGAAGCGGAAACGAGCGAAGTCGTCGATGGAAAGAGAGAGTGAGATAGGATGCTGTTGAAAGGAGGAGTGAACGAATCCGGAGAGAATGGAGTGAACAGCAGTTGTCAGAATGGCAAATAGGTGTAGTCGAGATATTTGAAGAGTCACACCCTTACGATCGCCGACTATGGATTTGCATGAGTTACAGGTACTTAGTTTAGGTATCATCCGCAACTGGACAGTAAAGAATTTAGTCCATAAAATAAAAATAGAATAAATTTAAGAAATATAAGACTTTTTGATACACAAAATGACTGACAATTCAACAAATTTTAAGATTGAAGGAGAAGAAAAATAATTACCTGTCAAATTGGTTGGAGAATTGTAGGAAATTTGGTTAACTGATTAGTTAATACATGCAGGGAAAGTTATGGGCATATGGAAAAGGTGTTTGTAATTTGTGTATCAAAATCAGCATTTAATGAGTGAATTTCCGATTTAAAAAAAATCACTTCGTTTTCAGCATTATCATCATTATCCAATTCTCTGCAGTTACCTTATTTACTACTATACTTTCTTACCTTTGTTTGATTTGTGCTTCCTTTTCAAGCAATGAGTGTGAGATAATGATCATCTTCTTTCCTCTACTTTCTCTTTACTTCTAGTCTCCTTCTTCCCCCTGGACTTTCGCCTTTTACTTCCTTCGCATCTCACCCCATTCTTTCTTTTTGGTCTCCATCTCTTCCTCCCATTCTCCTCCCACTCTCCATCTTCCCCGCCATTAAGCAGGATTGCCGCTCCTTCTGCCGCACCTCACTCTCTCTCTCCATCTCTTTCTCTTCCACTCCGGGTGCAAAACCGCACCCTTTTCGCCCACGCTTTCCTCCTCCTCTCGTTTCTCTCTCCTCCCGAGCATTCCTCCTTCCATCTCCTCCCCTTAATGAGTCTTATATCTGCCGACCGGAGAGAGAGAGAGAGAGCTCACTCCCTGTAAGGGTCCTTGTAGTGCCACCGCCCTACCTCTTATTCACTCTCCACCCTCCAATCTTAACTCCGTGCTCCCCTTTGCCATTCCCTTGAGCACGCCCCAACCCACCCAACACCGTTCCCACAGCTCCCCGCTCTACCGCCTCTGCGCCCCCTGGTAAGAGGGCAAAAATCCTTCCGTCTTCCACCCCCTTGGAAATCACCCACGCCTTCTTCAACCCTCTCTCATTCCGGCTCTCCACCCCCACCCGAACTCCATCCTTTTGCGATATCAGCGAACTCGACTACTTACAAGGTTAACCTTGAAGGAAAATAAAAACAAGGAAACTGCCGGGGTGTGGAGGTGGGGACGAAAAGAAGGGAGGGAAGGGGGTAGGGTTTGGTAAGGAAGGAAACGGGGGCGGAGGTGGGAGTGGGTGGTGGGTGGGGAAAGAGGTGCCGAGAGGGTGTGGGGGCGGGTTATAAGGAGAAACAGTGGTAATTAAATTCCGCTCGTGAATGCTGAATTATTGCCTCGGGATTAAATCAGACTATGCGTGTTACGTTTTGAGATATAAACTCTGGGAGCACATTTCGCCGGGGAGAGGGCTTCATTTCTCTCCCGGCCGTGCTCGTCTCTCCTCCCCCACCCCGTCCCCGATTTCTTTCCCATCCCTTCCTGCCCCGTTTGATTTTTATGTTTCACTCTCCTCCTCCCAATATCCGTTCTCCTCTTCGTTTCATCGTCTGTCTTGTATCCTCCTTATTCGTTGTTCACCCATCCCTCTCTTCCTTTTCATCCTCTTTCCCGATTCCAAAATTTTCCTTGATTTCCGTGTTTTCTCCCTGTGCTCCGGCACATCTTTCCTGATTCGTTGAGCAAGAAATTTGATTTGCGGTTCCCGTAAGAGGAAATATCTCTCCCTCTTCAGGTGCTCTAAGATTATTTAGAGAGAGAGCGAGAGTATGGCTGGAGTGGTAGGGAGAGTGGGTGCGGCAAAAGGTTTGATGAAGAGAATAATTGAACGAAAAATGGACCCGGAAGATAGGAGGAGGGCATCTTTGCCGCCGCTCAATGCCTTCTCTGCTATATGATGCGAAGCAGGCGGAATATATTTCATTCCTTAGTGGCAGGAAGTTTTGGATGAAGCCTTAGGTCGTTGACTTCTTGAAATAAAGATATATAATGGCCATGATTATACGGATTGCCCAAATTTAATGGTGGGTTACTGTATCCGTTATACCTTCGAAAGGTTTTGGCATGAAAGAGTTCTCCACATAATTGTATTTGGGCGTTGGCTGTGCGCAGACTTGAGATGTTGCAAATTATGTTTTATGTATTAATTTTTATAGTATTTTTTATGGATGTGTTAGTTTTGAGCCTTTAGGGTGGACGATTTTTCGAATTTCACATGCAAAGTTGCAGGTGACCGAGATCTAGCAACAACCAATTTATGCATAGAAAAGAGTGTTTGTGGTATAGCTCAAAAATGCTCTCTAAATTATGATGACGAAAGATGTAAATTGGGCAACTATTTCAGTTGCCCAAACAGGTTATTCAAAAGTGAAGAAATGATGACAAGGGAAATGAAAGAGAATCATTATTTGAGAGTAAAATACAACCGCGGGCTTAACTGCCTCCACATGTAGCAGGTTAAGCTAGTTAGTATTAAAAATAACGTCAAAATTAGGGAATATCAGTATTAAAAATAGGAGACTTATTGTTCATGTTTAATCGTATTGCTTTCGACAGTTTTTGAGGATGTAGTGTCAATGAAGATTTTTTTCGTGTACTTAGCTTAATCTGTGATATTGCATGCGTATGTGACTCAGCACATATTTATGTTGCTTGTGGTTCTAGCGTATAATTGTCGCTGAAAATTCGCATTTTAATACCCCACCATTCTTTTGACCCTGTTATACCATCGTCCGTCTTCTGTCCTGCCTGACGATTTTTCTGATAACTTTTTACCTTTCGACTGGATTAGCTAAAGTAACTAAGCAGCATTCCTTTTTACTTATGATTCAGTTTTGGTCTCTCACGTTCAAATCAGGCAAGGATTGCCATTGATCCACCCCATTCGTGCCAATGATCGCAGAGTTTTGTTTCTCAAAAGAATTCTTTACTCGAAGATAATAAACTCCATTTTCAATTTATTTCAATTATTTTTTAAATTTAGTACCAATGTTTCCATTACTACCAATGCCAAGTTCATACTTATTTTAGTCGAGTTTACATTCACTTCCTTTAAATTTCATTCTTTTCAAACTTTTCTCGATATTTTTTGGCATGTTGTAGTTTTACGGCTACATGTAATGCAATGTAAAAATTCAATACATGAGAAACACAGCATTTCATGCAATATATTCTTTCTCCGCAATTTGAAGCTCTTCGAAGCCACGTGAATACACATCTGCGCAATAATCATGTTTAATTTGTTTCTCACGGATTGAATTCAATATTTAGTTACCACGCCATTTAGAAATTACCTCTTTCGTGAAGGGATTTTGGAAGATTGAACACGCTCCATCAAATACTCGGAGTCCATATTAAAATAATTTTTCATGGAGTGAAATTTTTCTTACTTCGATCAGTGCCCAGTACTTTTATTCTTGATTTGTGTTATTGTGCGACAAAATTCTTTGGAAAATAAAGACGGAAAGTGCTATAAATAAGTTAATAATCATAATAAAATATTCGATGTGGCTCTGTTAGCTAATATGACAGAAAATTGGCGCATAAGTATTGTAAGAACGCTCACAGAAAAGATCAAATTACTTACTTATCATTTGTAATATTACCTATCGAAAAAATTTAGTTTGTATCTGGATTTATTATTGCATTTGTCAATAAATATGAAATGACCTATGATTCTCTCAAGTCTAATAATACGTGATATACCTAGCAAAAGAACCTACCTGCTCTATTTTTAGTTTTTTAGAATTTCTGGGCAACCAGCTATAATTAGCTCTGGCTTCGGGTTATTGTTACTGAAACTAAGGAATGGAGTCTTCAAAATAATTATTGAATATCAATTTTATTGTAAAATGTTGTACTGAATAGTGTTGAAATGGCCAATATCTTAAGCTTTAAGCTAAAGCATTATCAAAGAACTTTGAGGGAATTTAATTGGTTCATCACTTCGTTTATATCAAAGCCGACATCGGTATAGAGTCATAATAAATTCCCATGGCGTCAATTAGCAGCGTAATATTTAATCTTAATTGTTGTTGAAGTGATTCAGAGTCCGTTTGTACTGGTGGATGCTGATTCCGGGGATTGTGAGATTTTAAATGGAATTTCTATCAACCTACGTTTTTGGTACAAATCCCTTCTTGAGTTATTTTATCACAATCTTCTCTGTTTCGAGAACACTGCAGTTGCAGTGTTCAATCTTTAGGATGTGACGTATGTTTATGAACACAGTAGATCCTTGCACAGTCCAATGCCAGCGCTGGAATAATAGCCATCCAAACTTCTTCTCCTTTCACATCTCTACTTATGTATCTACTTCTCAATATTTTATTGCCGTAATGACCTCAGCTGCCAGTTACATCTTCCAGAAACTATCTGCGCTTTTAGTATTCATGCCGTTAATGACTAGAACTACATGATATTCAAAATCTGTCGTTACTTTTCATACGTGGAATGATCCTTGAAGAACCACTTTTGCCGAATTTTGGAATGAATACTGCCGATTGAAAATGGCATGCTTCAGTATCCGTAATATTACTTATATTGCGTATTTATAGCATTAAAATTCCTTACATTTCGTCATAAGCGTGTATATACATGTATATAAATATTCTCACTTATAGTTACATTGCCATGATATTTTCAAATATTCTGTATAATGCGATGAATGACACTGGAAGCCTCCTCAAACCGTCGGTCTACAGAGTTGCTTGGTATTAAAGCTTCTTTCAATATCAAGTATGCAATTTAAATGAGCCCAACGTACAAGGTAGACGACGGGTTTAATAATGCACTATAGATCAAAATATGACCTCCTAATACTTCAGTGGAAGAATAAACAACATTTATGAGCTCCCTTCCACCGTCTAATATTTTGATCGTTTTTACGAAACTTCCAGCAACCCCCACTTCCTTCCAATCCTTTGCTTCTTCTGTCGTCGCTGTCGATTGCGATAGCCCGCAGTTCTCCGAGCTTGTTGAACGAGACTGTGGAGAAAGAGAAACCAGAAGAGCCGGGAGAAATGGAGACAAAGAAAGAGGAGAGAAATGTGAAGGGGAGTAAGAGGGAAAGGAGGAGAGAGAGATATGATAAATGGTGGGAGGGAAATGTAGACGGGGACGAGAGAACAGCGGGGTTTCCGTGCGAGCCTCTCTCTCCCCCCCAGAGTCTACCCCCCTCTCTCCCGCCCTCTTCCGCCTCCCTCTCCCTCCCACAACTTCTTCTCATCCCCATAGACTTGTCTTCATGCCGGACGAAGAGTGTGAGGGTGCTTAGGGTGGAAGGGGGGAAGAGGGATGGATGGAGGTTGTCTGGAACAATAAATAAACTAGGACTGTTGAGGTCACTTCAAGGGTCACCTCAAGCCTGGCGATCCTCGTCGCCCGTCCTGCACCATCCCACTGTCGAAAACCAATGTGTAGTCGGATTCCATGTCTCTCCTTCTTCCCTACCCTCGCCTTATATTTTCTGTCTTCGGACCTTTTTTGTGGTCATGGGTTTCTTCTGTAGGTTCAGTCGAAGCACTTCTTCCACCCACGAAACACATCACGTTTAGGTGGGCCTCCTTTGAGCTTTGCTATAGTCGTTGTCACTAGTTAAAGAGTAACACCTGTAAAAATTGAAAGATATTCATATATTAGAATTACAAAAAAAAGTTAGGGTGCAAACTGCGCTGATGTGTAAATGATCTCTCTCCTTCTCAAACCTTTTTCTGCTAAATATCTAAAGAAATATCTTCCATGGATGGAGAATTAATTTTTATTAAATATTAGTCAGCCAATTAGTTTGAGGTAAAAACTAAAAAGAATATACTGATGCAATTTTACCATCTCGAATCATGGCGCAATGCGTGGGTGACAAAGGGACCAGAAACTAAGAGATTTTAACGCTTGAGTTAGTGAACTTCATTCGCAATCTTCGATGGTGATGATTATCTGTAATGAGGTGCATTGAGGCGACGCGTGGGATAATTTCTCCCCTTTCCTCTCTTCATTTCCTACGGGTGCGTCCGTGCCCCGTCTTCCACCACCTACCAAGTCTTCCCGCTATCCTTCGTCTGGCTCCGATGGGTGATGGAGTGGGGCGACGATTGGTGGCAACGGACGACCGTTCCCTCCCTTCCGTGTCCTTTGTCACAGTTTTATGTATGCGTAAACCCCTGTCAGTTGAACAGGATACTTCAGGCGCCACGGGAGTCGTAAGGCGGGTAGGGACGACGCGGGATGAAGGAGGAAATCCTAGCTGCGAAACGGGGCTTGTGCGTTTCAATGTTCGTGCGTGTGTCAACGGGACGGAACAGCGGTCTTGGCGTGCCGTGAGAGTCGGAGCTCTCCGGGCAGATGTCGGGGCGAGGGCCTTTTAACGAGTGGCTCATGTGGTCCCGAGTGCCTAATTGGGGATGATATATGAACATTGCAATTCAATATCTTCCTGGTTTCCGGAGACGGCGAACGTTGTTTTCCCGTGTGGCATTCAATCGCTGGTTTTCTCTCCTTCTCTCGATTGGCCGGCTCCAGTTATGGGTATCAAAGCCTCTGATACGCAATGCGGTCTTGAATCTCATAGTGTTTGATCTAATCACTCATCGATGAAGTTGTTAACTAAGACTCCTTCTTTGTCATGTGAAATTTATTAGATCGAGGTGAAGAGGGATAATTTAGAAATTATAGAAGTTCTAATTCGTTTCATATTGTTGGGAATTGGAACTGGTTTAATTTTTACTCTTTGCCCTAAATAAGCCTTATAAAACCAATTTTGTTCTCCTTTCGAATTTTTACCGCCGATTTGCTTGTAATGTTACCAATTGATGTAAAGTTTTAAAAGGATTTCGGCTCATATATGTTATTAACTGTACTTGGGCAATATATCTCTGAGCAGTTGACTCGGTATAAGCGTGTTTTTCTTTCTTATTTTAGCCAGAAATCCACGTTTCCAATTCTTCAGAATTAACATTATAGAGTTAAACCGCTTTCCCAACATTAAATAAAAATGCGATTTCAAAAATAACATTCATTCATTCATTACAACATGGTTAATATTTTTTCTCTGTATATGTTACAATTTGCATGAACTGCTGGAATGCACATCGTAATCGCTTGTATAGTCATCGCTTTTGGGGAGCTTAGTTTGAAATAATAGTTTTCACGGCATATCAATGTGGCGTATGACACCAGCAGCAATCGTAATGGAATATAGAGAAACTTAGAAAATTAGAAAGGCTCGCTTATTTGCAACTTATCATTGTTGATTTTGAAACTTAGCGGTGCATAGGGTTCAAAATTTGTATCATACTCAATTAAATACCACGCTTCTTTGATGGATACGAACACATTTCAGTATTTTTGCTTTGTTACTCAATTTGGTCGTTTACATAAAAATACATATTTTTATTTTGGGTTCCAACTAATCAATATTTATTGTTCTACTTTACTAAAATTGCAATGCTCTCACAATTAAGAACTTGCTTGTTAAAAGCAACTTTGTGTAATCTCATGCGTAAGAAAATGTAAATCCTATAATGTGAACCTTAGGGTTATAATTGCAGGAGGCTCTTCTCTTCCACCATTCTTTCCAAAACTGTAAACAGATATTGAAATAATTTTTTTAATAGCTTAGCCCTTCAGAATTTGCTTCGTATACGACTCTTGTCGTCTTTGAATAGCTCAAGTAATACTAATTTTGTGACTTTCTCTATCATCGACAATTTGTTCATGTTTATCCTCTGAGACATTATAAACGTAGATGAATGCACATGAAAGTGCTAGCGTACCTCACGGAGGTGAGACCGAAGGTAATTCTATCGTGGGTACGATTTAGAAAAAGAGATTTATTCGCGCCTCCAAAATCTTGATATTACATTCCTGCCTTCCGTGATTTTTCATGGTTATTTATCGGGGGAAATTTATACATGCAGGGTCAAGTGACCGTAGATATCGCGATTTACTGAGCGGTGGGCTAAATATTTACACGAATCCATGCGGGGACATAACTCACGTTCCTCTTCTGCGACAGGAATCGATTTCCACCCTGCCACTCGTGCTGCGTATCCATCGTACAAGGAAGAGAATCGCTTGACCGAATGTTAAAATGATGGCTGAAATAATAATATCTCCTATCTAGAAATATATTATTCGTTACGTTCTAGTTAAAGTCAGTAGTAAATTGAATCGAATGTTTTAAGAATTCGATTCTTATTTCGAAATATACATATTCAATTCCGTGGTTAAGCGTTCCTTTAAATATCAGATTTCTTTTACGACCGTCAAAGAGTAAACATGCGAGTGGTTGAATGTTAATGGTATTATGTTTTCAGAAGTCGATAAGTGTGAGCATGAAGCTTCTAGAATAGTACGGAGATGCAGAAGACTTTAAGCTTGGCTCTTGATCCTATCCACTCATGGCCATCAGACCCATCGGTTCTTATCAGTAATAACTTACCGGGGCAAGACCGTATGATAACCTCTATCCCGATAGACATTCTGTTCCTCTTCCGTGCTTGGTCATATTTTCTCAACTCATCTGTATCTTTCGTCTCTCTCGTTCCACGTAATCCTAGCCTTCAACTATCTACTTTATTCGAGACAAGCTGGTCTCTCCATCCCGCGTCTTCCCCAAGTACATATTTCGAGGCTGTTGAGACATATGTCCCGGTCTTCATTACCGTCTGTATCTCTTTTAAAGTAATTTATATCCAGCGAAAACTTATTTACTTACAGAGATAAATTTTACCCAGACAATTTAATGCTAAATTTAGGAAGATTTAGAATTTATAATCAGACAACTGGAGATGGTTTAATGGTGATTTTTACTTATGATACCATCAAGAGTTGGATATGCTATCCTACTCTTTTCTTAATCTCCAATCATGTGAGAATAGTTTTGGCCTGCTTCGATGGTCAATAAACTCTTATTTTCATTTAAGTAGGAGATGGTAGAGGAACTGAACGATTTAGTGCACTAAAAGTTAAAGTTATAGCGCCATGAAGACGTCCTTGACATTAGCATTGACTTTATCCAATCCCAATCCAAACACACATTCTATATAGTTTTGGTAGCTAAATGTGAGCGATGAATCGTTAGTTATTTAATTATAACTATTTTTTTGTTAGAAAAATAGTTGTGTTATTTGTTCGATATATATACAAACGCATTTAACAGATAAATAAGCGATTTTTGACAGTCAGTGAATGTTTCATTTCATTCTCTTTTCGGGGGAAAAATTTGTGGCTCGGTGCCGATTTAGTGATACTATTATAACTTTTATTAAACCATATACTCAGTCAAAAATTCTATTATAATACTTGTGACCAAGTAAAACCATGTTTATTTATATTTTTCGAGCTGCCTTAATGCCTTTTTCTTGAATAAATAATTTAACTACTCTCCTGTAGGAAAGTATGCGTAAGAAATAGCTCTCTAAATGTAGGCCTGTCTAATTACATATGGAACGGGTGCTACAGTTATAAATTATAAAAGTTGTATAATCTTTAAAATATTTTCTCATGCCAATTTTAAGACCAGAAAGAAGACGGACATGGATTGTCTTAGTAAGAATTGGAAGTATAGTGGCCATACTTGAATTTATAAAATTAAAGTAAATATATATCACGTGAAACGGAGCTTACAAAATTCAGTAAATGCTATCGTGGTTACTGATCTATCAACGCAACGTGTGTTCCTCATAGATATCTTTTATAAATGTAGAGACTCTCTCTGCTGCATTTAATATTAAAATCATTATAGTCAATAATTTGAATTGATACAATGTGAAGTTGTTAAGCAGTAAATGTTATCAAGTTTTTCATCATGTTACAAAATTTTCATACTTTATATTAAGCACTGTGATTATAACATTATTAATTCTCCTATGTTATGTTTTAATTATATACTAATAATAATTCCTTTGAATTAAACTCACATAAAAAGCATGTAATTTATGAAAAAAGTCACACTCGAGTTTTTTCTATTGTCTGGTTTTTCATTATATATTCTCCCTACTAAGCCATTTGAAATTTGATTTCAAGAAGTATTGAAATCATAATTTAGTCATATTTATTTTATTTTCTATTTATGTGTATACGCAGTAATAATGGAGGATTGGTCTCAGTATACGCATAAAGTTGTCAAAATCAAGTGACATTAAAGTTTTATTTTTAGCTTTGGCATTAAAGTTTAATTTTGTCATGACATGGCTTTGTGATTAAAATAACCTCAAACGAGATCTTAACGATCCTATGATGTTTAACGATGCCTTATCTTTCTACGTCAATTTCTTTTTTACTCGTATCGACTGAGGTAAGAATTCTTCATCGTCATTACCAACCGTAGTGACTCTTATATCACATTCAATATGTGATAATGGGTGTGCATCATGTCACGCTGGGAAGTATCTTGAATTAATAAACCATAAAAGAAAATATGTTGCATTAGCTGCTTCAATAAAAAATATGTACCTACATTGATGAAATTTTCGTTATTAAGTTTTTTGTTGTTTGTTATCTTGATGTAAAATAAACCTCTCCAGACCGTAAGTAAAGCTAAGATCTGTTCAATTCGTGTATCTCAATATGAATCCAAATGAAACATACTTAAGTAGCTTCCCTTACATGCTTTTGTGGAAGGACGACGACGCTGTTTTTGAGTGCTCATCCTTCTGATATTTAAACCTTTTCATTTTTCGTTGAAGTTGGAGAGAAGTTGGGAATTGTGATGCTTAAGCCTGGGGATATTCATCCCTTCTCTGCGCCGGTGAAAAATGACGCAGGGACACAAGGCCGAGGAGTATTGCAGGAGAAGGGGGGCGGCGGAGTTGAATGCGTTCTAGCTCTGGTCTTGGTGGGGTTTAGAGGGGGTTGGCTGGTACGTGGGAAACGGAGGAGTGTGGCGGTAGGGCTCTGGAGGAAGAAGATCGGCCTGGGAGGGGTTTGGGGCAGGGTGTAGGGGAGAGAGGGAGAGAGGATTAGCGTGGAGTGTAAGGAGAAATGGGAGGCGTAGGGAGGAATGAGGGAAGAAAGATCCCGGAGGTCAAGGGGAGGGATGCGTGTGGTCAAGGGTTGAAAGTGAGCTGGTTGATCGCGCGAGGCGGCTCGCATGGCCGTATACATGTCACTGCGCTGACAGGGGAACACTGCGATGACAACAATGAAGGCGGACGAATGGACTGGGGGATGTTGAAACCTAAAATTCCGCGCCATCCCCTTCATTCTCCTCCTGAGAGGGAGGGAGCCTGGAAGGAGCGTAAAGCGGGGGTATTTCTCGGACGCATTAGGAATACCCTCCGGAGAATCTCAATTTGGTGGAAAGTAATGTATTAGTAGAATGTACGTCGGCTAAATACGCTCTTGTTTTAGTGATAAACCAAAGTTTCTTCGCCAAAAGGGGAATGTCAATCATCGATTCAACAGTTGAGAATATCTGCGTCATAGAAGGACAGTTAACATGAATTATTAAGCCGGTTCAAGTATTATCTTTCACAGTCATTTTATAATCAAAGCCATCAGAGTAAAAAATAAAAAATAAAAAATCAAGCCATTGTCGACATTTCGGTAAACTTTTTTTAAATTTCATCAGGGCTAAGATTTAATTTTAATATACATTGAACATGTTTGTTTTATTTCAAATCAAGCCTAAAACCATAATATTTTCGTATTATTATGGTCATATGCTAATTTTAATAATGCAAAGTGTGAATCCTATCAATCCTTCTAAAATATCTCTTTTACTCAATGTTTTCTCTTTAGTTTCCCATTCCTTCAAAATTTTCCATTTAGTTTATTTTAAATTACTTAGATCCATAAATTCTGCGGTGCCCTTGCTTTCCCAAAATCTACAGAGACATTTACATGTGAATTATCTCATTAGTGCCGTATCTACCGAAGTAGCCTCTTGGAGAGAAACAGGCACCAATACATTAGAGCGACTAAACTTTTCATGTATTCTTAAGCATAAGATCTATTCAGATGTCATGGCTATGTTTTGTTATTTGTTCAGATGTAGTGACTCGGCAGAATACAGAAGTAAGTTTTGTAGTTCAGGTTTCATGTGGATCTTCGTACTTATTGCCGCATCAATGTACTTCGCTGCAAGCTGTACGCGGAAGAAGTAACTGGTACTAGGACCCCATCCATACCTTTAGGTAGATTGAATTTTTACTTTTTTCGGATTTTAATTTTATAAGCGCGGCTACGATAGCAAATTCTGGTGCAGGAAACCTGAAAATCTCGTGGTTGTAGTGCTATCAGTAGAGAACAGCCATAGCGTTGAATATTTTATGCAGCTTTCGTATTTTGTTTGACTTCTGGCCTGGATATTCCTCGTGATGAAGTCACCCATTTTTATAGTCACTCGAGTGTGCCGCTAACTTATTCACTGTATGTTGAGTGGTTGAACTACAAGGCAGGTGCCGTTTTCCAGCGCTCTCTTGCTACCGATGTGGTGAGTCATCTTTAGAATTTTTCGACATCTTAATGTACAAAATCAATGCAAAATTTTAAATTTCACAAAGTAACCATTTCCCCGTAGAGTTAGTTATTCTCTACATAGAGCTCGGAAGGGCAGGACTATTCTGTCGAAATAAGATTTTGGCCTTGTGCGGTTGGTGAAAACTCATTGCTCTGAATTTGTGGAATCTGACTTTGCATTTCTTTTCAATACATCATGAAACTGAAGTCTGTATTTTAATAGGATGATGCATGGTAGGTGAATTTAAATGACGTTGATGAGGGATACGAGAAAAAATTTGAGCACAAGTTAAGCACGGTTGAGATAAAAGATTTGTTACTCGAAGAACAGTTAGTGGGATTTGTGAAGTTTATTTGTGTTACCAATGTCTTTCATTGCTATTCAAAATTCATTCCTTTAGTAGAAGAATATTTTTCTAAGCAGACTACATTCAATCAACCTTGATTCATTTCAGTCGGGAGAAATAAAAATACTCTTTCGGCTTGAAAGTATCTGTATTGAGAGTTTGTTTTCCACTAATTAAGTTCGTTAGAAATAACGCAACGTGAAACGCTATGTCATTTGCAAAGTGACGCAGATCACATAGTAAGTTATTGCTTCAATGAGGAAGCATGCAAAAACGGCTTCTTTGCTGTGTAGGTTCCCGCATTTCTTAGCCAGAAGAAGCAAACGTGTATTCGCATTCATTCTCACGCCAGCAGAGACGCCTTAGTCAATCCTCCCATTCCAAATAAGCAAAAATTCCCTATGGAGACACGCGATAAGATCTTAATGTACCGGCAAAGTCAGGAGCAAGTGAATGTTTTCTAGCAAGTATAAAAGCAGCGGTGAGGCGTGGGAATAGGGTGATATGGCGTATGAGATAGGAGGCAGGCGCGAGGGGGGAAGGGGTGGTCGGGCTTGAACTCCGTGGGGTGGGATCGAGGGAAAGGAGGAGGAGGAGGATAGAGGAGGCAGGATGTCACAGGCAGGCGGTCGAAAGAAGTTCAAATACGAGGGACATTTGTATAAATGTCTTGTAAGGACCCCATTCCCCGTTCCCATCCTAGGACCCACTTTATTCCCCGGGAGATCATTCGAAGTTAAATAATTATTGTATTGTGTCAGTCGTTCCTATCACGATAGTCGTGCTGTCCATTCGGTAAAAAAAGAAGTTCGTGGTATGCGGTCGACGGATGAAGCTACGACGCAGACAGACCCCTTCCCCTCCCCCCCGTGGGGAAGACATGTGAAGTAGATGGGGAGGATGAGATGTGTTGGGGCCCAAAGGCAGCAGGTTGATGGGGAGCGAGGAGGAAGGATGAGGAGGAGATGAGTGGGGAGTAGCATGTGTGTTGTGGAGGCGATGTTGGACGTAGGTGGAAGGAAGAGACAAACTGCCATTCAGAAAGGCAACTGGCGGTCATCGTGATGAATAGGAAGGCGACGGACCGTACTTTTTGGTGGCGGGTGAGGAAAGAATGGCCGTAAAAGTTTCGAATTAGTTGTTAGGAAAAGGTTCTTTCCCGGAGATGACATGGCCGATAGCAGCGAAAAATAGAATCGGAATATGCGTTGGGCATGCTTGAAGAGGAGGAATGTATGAATTTGTGAGTTATTTTTTTATCATGGGATGTATGGTACACGGTGAAAATGTCTCCAATTCAAAGTTGGACATTATCTTTAACATGAACTTGGTTTTGTTCTTGAATTATACAATTTATTCAACTTGAGGCCATTATAATTATCGACCAAAAATATGCTCGAGTGAAAAAATATTTTCAGCTTATAAATTGTGACTGGAATATTTCCGGGAGTTTGATTTAGAATTTTGAAGTATGGATGTGCCTATCATTTTGTGCATGTAAAATATACCATTCAATTCCGTTTGGGATTTAGAGACGCGGCTAATTTTTGACGTGAAATAAAAACAATCTTTTCCAAACTTGATCATCCAACCCATTGAATTGATGCCGATCCAAATTAAAGCTTTGGCTGAGGTGCCTGATTACATTTGAGGTCTCTTTATTCGTCCATAAACGTTTATTGCGGTGGTAATTTTCCGTTTCCTGTCGGGAATCGGTTCGCATTCGCTTGGCGGAAGTCGATTATTTGGTCATGGTCATTGAATATTCATCGAGCATCGCTGGTATTCATTGGCATTCCATTACTTCGCTAAGCCCGTGGGTGTATGTAGGTGTACCCGAGTCTTTACCGTGGCACTCAAGATATAATCTTTTGTCCGCCTCAGCATGCCCGTCCCGGAGTGATGGTGAGAATGCGTATTACTTGTCGAATAAGGAGCGGAGCTTAGCTGTGGACATGAGCACTTGGGACATGGTTGTGTCATCGTGCTCGCAATCGCGTTTCATGTACCTGCTCTTCGCGGAGGAGCGGATCCCGAGTTTGACCGCACCCACTCGTAAGCGGATCCCGGGCTCTCCTTCGCTATTTTGTGAGCTAAATTATCCTCCATCACGAAGCGGGAACAAACGGAATTATGTTTTTCCTTTAATGAAATGCCTGCCAAGCGATCATTATCGGACGCATTATTTTCTCCCTGCATGAAAAACCTCTCCCGTCTCGTCTTTACTTCCTCAGTGTCTTCACCCTCTTGCATTCAGCTAACCACCGCGTAGCCTTAATATTTCCTTTCCCTCCGCTTCCTTCCCCATCTCGCTCCTTCCTCTCTCCACAGCATCCGCTACATCCCTCGCCAACAATACCTCAGCTACCTGTCGTCTGACCCACGCTGTGTCTCAGTTGGGCGCCTGCCATTGTCCCTCCAACAGTCAACATATGCCGTCGCATAGTTTCCGCTGAGGGGGGGACTTCCTACTGTTCTCCACTTCCTACGTGCCACCATGAGAAGATTTTTCTCTCTCTGCTCTCTCACACCCGTGCACAATCTTATCGCGACCACCGTTCTCAGCTACATACCGCTCTCAGTGTGGTTTCTGCGGTTGTCGGCCTTAATTCAGATAGTCTTCTCCGATATGGGGAAGTTATTGATTAAAATCGCCAGTTGGACTTTTATAATGTGGCCCATTGGTAACGTCTGACTTGATTCATGGGGCAGCTTCTGCTTAGGGATATGAACGGATAGCACTTGTGGTTAGAAACTCAAGGATACACTTCGAGACTTTATGATTTTCCCCGACTGGTAACTATATGCCACCAATTTTTGTACAGAAATGAGGAAAAAAGCGCCTTTTCACTGTTTAATATTATAAGTCATTTATTTATGACTGGCGAACTCATTTACTTAGCCAATGTCCGATATGAAGCTGTAAATCCCTCTCACTACTAATTTAAACCGTTCATCCTTATATTATATTCAACAATCTTCTTCTGGAGATGCATAATGGTCTTATAATTGAATTTTAAATTTAGGCCGTTATTTTTTTTGTCCAAATACTTAAGAGATATGATTCATCTATTGAATGAACGAGCGCCACAATTTGGTTGTTCTGGAAGTGAAATTCACTAAATATAACTGTTATAAATGATAAACATGCAAATTCTCATGGTTAATACTATCATTTTCCCTCTAGCTCACTCATGGTAGAAAATTGAAGGTTTAAATGTAATTATGAAATCGTACTTGGGGAAGGACGTCTTTTTGCTGATAGACAAATGCAGTGCCTGGAGGGTGACACTTTGTACTCTGGATATCGGTAATAAGTTGGTAATGCTTTTTGTGCTAAATGATGAAAAATTTGGACTAACATTTCTTAGGCGACAAAAATGAAGTAAAATATGGTCTATTTAGCTATGGTTCAGGACAAAATAGTGAACTGCCCCTGTGAAATTTTCCCAAACGTTTATTTATTATTGTCTGCATATTTCCGGAGTTTCACGTTATTCCTTTAAACGGTTTTGCCTCATACTGCGAGAAATAGAAGATGGCATTTTTTCCGTCCATTGGCAGAATTCTGTATTCTGTATATACCTTCAGGTCGTGGAATTTACCGTCTAGCATACGCACCGGTAAAATTGTACCAAAAAGTTACTTGTTACAAAATGTACCAATATGTTAATTGTAACAAATTGTACCAAAAAGTTACTTGTTACAAATTGTACCAAATACTAATTTGTTAAAAGATACCAATCTCTATCTGAGAACCAGGTGGTTTTGTGTGGTTGAATTATTTGTGTAGTCG
The DNA here is from genome assembly GCA_963169105.1 of Ceriagrion tenellum. NCBI lineage: Eukaryota > Metazoa > Arthropoda > Insecta > Odonata > Coenagrionidae > Ceriagrion > Ceriagrion tenellum. The sequence continues at coordinate 160,428,628 of OY720632.1, forward strand.
TGTTGAAGCCTCTGTTATTTTTATAGGCGAGGAGAAGTACGACTGTGTTCCCGCCGTTATTGTTTCTAATTCTCTTGTCCACTCCAAACATTTGCTTTCTGCCTCCGTTTCGCCCTCTTTTCATTTAATAGGGTGTTATCACCAGACCTCACATCCTGTATTCCGCTCTTAACCTGCTTATCGCTTGACCCCTTTCGTTGAGTATGGGGCGAGGCTGTGAGGGATTTACGATCGCTCATATCGAGGAGCGGGCATTAAGAGAATGATTCCCTTTTGCTCTCATTCCAATCGGTTGATATTTTCGTCGAATCCCTTCTGCGATACTCTGTAATGAGTGTTATTCACAAGCTTCCTCAGAAATAGATTTTATTTTATTTTGGTAATCACGACGAGGACACTCGGGTCGCAGACATATGGAGCTGATAGAGTGTCGACGTATTGCTTCTGGTGGCGACAAGTTGAAATGAAAGGCGGAAACACGATGTGTGGTCTGCCATTATTGATTGGCATCCTTCATTGAAATACATGACATTGACCGGACAGAGCTTGGTGAGGAAATGAAACATCCAGAACGCCATAGGACTTCGTGTCTGAGTTCCTAGTTGATGCAACAACGTGGGTGATGGAAAAAATAGCGTACTTTGTCGTACTGTGATGGGTTTCAAAGATTTCCAGCTTTGTAGTTATAAATGATTTTCCTTCAAATTAAATTATACTTGATAGTGAATTATACCGACTTTCGTAATTTTTAATCTAAAACAATTTATTTTCTAGCTGCGTTTTTGGCAGTCGAATATTACTTCACATATAATTATAGGCACATAACTAACTCACAATCTTCGAGATCTTTCTAGGTTTGAAAATATTGAATGCGAAGAATGGAAAATCAGTATACTATAATGGTGCACTTATATTGTAGATTTTGTGCTCATTAAAGTAGTCACAATATTCCACCTAAGTCTTTGGGATGAAAAAACAACGGAAAAGGGTAACCGTTTTTAACGGATGTTAAAAAATTGGAAGGTGAATGTTTGTCTTGGAATTAGTTTTCATTGTTTTCTGCTTTGCGCATACGTTCTTGAAAAACCGTATGAGTGGTTGTTCTAGCCTGTGAGCCACTGTCTGAAGAGATAAATGACTCAGAAAATGTAAAAATATTATCCGTCTTACATGCATTACTACCACCTTTTTCTTGATTGTCAATCTTATTATCAATTACTTCCAACTCGGATGCCTCAGAATAATAACATCTCACAAACAATTGTGGATAATACTGATTTTAAAGGACCGGCACAGTTGGCTACCTATGGCGTAATTCCGCCATTGGGAAACATGACACGGTTGAGATAAGCTTTTTGTTCCAGGAAAGACAATGGTGCGTGATGGATTCGTTCAGTGTCCTTTATTGTTTTAACTAACCCTAATTTGTAATGCTTTTGCAGATCTTTTCGTTTTTCCGTGAAACCTCATTCACCCAACCTGTAAGGCTGGCCTAAATCGAGAACGCCACAATGCACTGCTCAGAAAAAATTGTGTTTTTTCTTGTACTATAAATGCTTAATATGTTCCAGTCGTCCGGCGTAATTTTAAGGAGTAGCCTGCTTATCGTACTCTGTGATATGTTCTCCGTGCTGAATTTTTCATTTTGCCGTCGCCAACTTCATTTGAGTTCTTTTTAAGGAAACTTGCCATTTGCCGTCGGTGCTTCCTCTCCTTTTGAAACACTCAATACAAAGCCCCGGCGATTTTTGTGGTCAATTGCTAGCAAGTCACTGAAGAGCTCTATCAGCCTTAGTACAACCAAAGTTAAACCTGAGGTAAAAAATTGTGAGGAAAAAATGGGTGAAATTTCTTCTCGTCGAATGTTATCAATTGGCCCATATTGAATTACTGCCTTATATTAGTGATGTGGTCATATTTAATCCTCTCTTACTTTTTGTGGCATATATGAGTGTGTAGTAATCGAAGCCCTCGTGAATGCTAGACAACGACAAATGTATGGTAGAGAGAACGCATACTTCTTCCTGCGGGGACTCTACAAATATAGTTTATGGTTGAACGAGTATGTAATCTGAAACGAAGTAATGTCTTTAGTTTGAGCTATGCTGAACCATAATTGCCCGGTTGCAAGTCTTTTTCATTGTCCTTATTTGTCCGTCATATCATGAATAATGGTCTCTCGGGTATTCCACGCGATTAGCAGCTCCATATCTCCCACCGTTTCGAGGAACGACTTGTTCTTCATCCTCTTACCTAGGGCTCAGAATTTACCTCAAGCCTAAGCTCTTTAACCGAAATGAAGTTAAGTACAAATATAGCGTATGCCCCAAGGATACATGGCGTATCATTACCAATGGGCCAAAATTGTTACGTCTGGTCGTGGCAACTCAATGGGTACAGGGCTCGGGTCATATGAGAACAGAAGGGTCCCGGTATCAAAGTATATTCTTCTTCTACATCTATCCATTGCCCTGCAAGCCAACCGAAATGTGTTTCGCAGGGGTTTAGTTATTATCAACATGCACTATAATGTTCGAATATATTTCACCAGCAGGAATGACGCTATAGGAATACTACCAATGCAACAGAAATTATTTTTATTAATGCACATTGCAATTACACAAACGATTCTCAAGGGTCATGCAGGAGTCATGTGAAGCGTGATGTTATTATTAAGTGACAGATTAAGACACAAGCATTAGGGAGTAAATCATCGTAACACGACCTGTCGACTAACCTACTAAAATTCCCATTAGCAGTCATTATGGTCCCTTATCGACCACGGGAAAAACGACATATTAAGCCTAAAATCTAATATCCTCCTGGGAACTTGGGAGCCAAATGATGCAAATTTCCGGATATCAAACTGCTCAAAATCCAAGGAAAAGTGACTGACTCCTATGTACCGAAAGCATAAATTTTACGTACTCATCATTATTGCGTTTCTGTATTTACCGCCTCCTTTCAACGTGTATCTCTAATGTTGCTCCGTTACGGCTGTTACATTTATTAGCGTTTTTCACATCATTAATGCAATATTTTTCAAATGAGCAGTTAAATTCATAATATGATGATTTTTGCTTTCTTGCTACAAATATGCTCTGTAATCATTAACTGCTGACGCTACCGAAGAATCCGTTTAAAGTAAATAAGATTGTTTTTACATACGATATTTTTTGTGGAAGTATTGCTTAAGGCTTGAATTTCAAAGAATGGCGGGAGACCAGTGAATGATAATAGCTCTACTACATCATTGTACTCACGCAATGGGGGGTAATATCATTACTTCTTTGCTACGTGAGCTATTAATCGTTTGAAAAAAGGGACCAATTAAACTTCTAGGGCCGGTTTGGAGAGCAGTAATTTTGATTGATGACCTGAAAGGCTTTCTCAAATGAAAGTAATTAAAAAATGGAAATTCGGCTGTACAAGATGGTGAATTATCTGTAATATCACCCATCTAAATAGATGTGGTAGGAGGCGTCTTATAAAACCACCTGTATCTTTTTCCTAGCTTTTTTCTAACCTTTTCTTTATATCCCTTTTTGTGCGAAAATGATTTTTGGGCTGAACTACTAACAGTACTCATTTTATCAAAGGAGAGCTTGCTAGGTGATATGCAGGACTTGATGTAAAAGTTACCTACACAGCCAACCGTTGGTTAAAAACTTAAGAAGTTTATAAAATCCTTAATTTGGGTTTGGAGTCGGTTTTTACACATTCTGATATTTCTCGTAATTGACGTTTGGTCCTGGAAGCATTTTTTTGAAGAACTGTACTGTTTTCCCCTGGCGATTGGATTTGCGTTCATTTATTTATCAGAACGTTACTTTTACGCCTATGCTACATTAAATAAGTCCACTATCTTGTAAACGTTGTTTATTGGAATATATCGATAAGTGATTTACAGTGATATAGTGATACTAATGCGGATGACTTGCTTGCAGCTGCTAAGGAAAAGATATACTTTATGAACAGAATGGTAATTGAGTCGATGAGTGATTTACTATAGACGCAGAAAGCTGGGTGAATCGAGTATCTTTGTATGCTTAGCGACGACATCAGTAGCCTTTGCCACGTGAAACTTTGAGGTCTTCTCAGTGATAAAAAAATATCCGCCTCAACAACTCCAGGCCATAAATTAAAGAGGCTATCGGTTCTTGAATGCGAGACAATTTGGTGCGTTTATTAGTTAATATTCGTATTTCCTATCATCTTATCTCCTCCTCCTCCTCCTCGCTATCTTCTTGCTCAATATGAGACCACATTTATGTGATTTTCTTTGTTTTTACTTAAGAGTGTGTTTTTTTCTGTTTTGACAAATTTATGGGTTCAGAAGATCACATCTCGGCTATCAAACACTTGAGAAATGGACAAGTCATTACTTCTACGGCAGTATGGGGATAGTTTTGCGTTTTCCTCTTCGTGCTTTACTTTGTCTTTATCTATCGACAACTGCTGTACATACGAGGGTGATGGGAAGCTAATTGACTTAAACGCCTTTTTCTTTGGGCGATCCGAAGATACCAATTAATATCATTTGAAATAGTACAATGTTTACTTCTTCTTGAAAAGAGCTAGTCATCTCTTCTGACTGGAAATTAATCCCGATCTTGGGTTTGGATTGTCGGCTATCCCGCTATATTTTTCTTAGTTTCACTTATGGTCTTCTGTTCAGGAGGATGTTATCTTTTGCAATTCGGGGGAGTTTGTCTTTTATTATTCTACCGACGTACAGATTCCAGTTATATTCTCAGTTTTCTTTTCCTAAATGACGACATCATTTGTGTTTGTCTACATCCTTCGTTTCTTCCTCTATCCGTAAATGTGAGTCTCGTAATCATTTTAATCTCCCACATATTGGTGAACTCAACTGTTTGTAAGTAAGTGTCGTCTAAGCGCTGGTGAGTGCACCGAGTGTCATGAAAATTATGACGCTTGTTTTATTTTCGCGCAATTAGCATTCCGTACCCATATGACCATATATCAAGTTTCCGAGTAATTTTAATGTGTCCTGAGAGTGTGTGCCTTACAACATTCCTTAATTTACTTTGTATATTTTTGTAACGATTGATTTTGTTATATAGGTAGTAGGTAGTCAAACTGATACCATAGGAGAATAGCCAAAGGTTTGTCACAACGCAGAGACATTTTACGAATAGTAATGGATTTGGTCTTGGATTCACAAATAATCAGGTTATATTTTGCATCAGCTTTGACAGTGGCAGAGAGAAGACGTAGATCATCCTGATTCTCGGTTATCATAACAGCATTCTTTGCTTAATACAAGATTTTTTATCTGGCCAAGGAAGATGGCCGTCTAATTCCAATGTGAAGAAGCAAAATTAAATCTACTTCATAGGATAAAAACAATCCCCATGATCACATTTTTGGATACCGTTTATTAATCATATATCGAGTGAATGGGGTGAAATACACATAATGTGATCAATTAACATTAGACATATTGGCCTCGGGAATAAGTTACGATTTTGGCCGTTGCTGCGATCGCCAAGAGAATTATAAAAATTGCCGTTAAAGATAGTGAACAAATGGCCTTATTGATAGCCAAAAATATAACTTTCAGTCGAAAATGAAGCGCATAGGAAGACTGAATGAAAGAATTATTAATAACTGCATTCTTATAGCTAGCGAATGAGATAGGTTTAACCTATTATCTTGAGCAAATTAATTTTTTTAAACTCGAAAAGAAGAAACCAATGCGCCGTGTTCAATACATGTCGTATGAGACTAAAAGCTAACAAGTAGAGGGTAAAATGCCCTTTAAACTGTTGTTTGCTCTCTATGCTATATTTTGACCTGTTTTTCATTCTTTTTCTATCTCTTTATGATAATTTTAGCACTATAACTTGAACGCAATGAATCTAAAGTGGCAAAAATATGAAACCTCGGCAAAAATAAAGTGGCAAAAATATGAAACCTACCCATTCAATACTCTTATGGGGTTTAGTGTTAACAATACGGGGTGTAGTACAGTACCCAATCTTTTTAAATCGTCGTTCACGCTTTTTATTGCTGTTTTCTGTCGATTTTAGGACACGACCTCTATCCCTGGCAAAGTATAAACTCTAAGGTCAGTTGGTGGTCCATGAAACAGGCGTGAGTGACTGAAAGGTGGGCCGACAGACAGAGTTAGTGAGTCATGCATTTATACACGCACCGAGTTATACATTTATACTGGGAGAGAGTGCTCATTGACGAGAATCCTAATGATGTGACGTGCAAAGTGCGGATACCATTTCGTCGTCGTCGTCACTCAAAAGGCCAGGCCTTGTAGCTGTTTTTGTAGCCAATTGTCTCTTTCTAAGGCTGTTTTCTTCATTTCCCCATAGGAGTTGCAGTTCTTGATTGACATCACACTGTGAAGTAAGGATATTCTACGTCGTCCCCTCCTTTTCTTCCCCAAGACTTTTCCTTCAATTATGTTCTTGATGAATTCGTTATGTCTAACTAAGTGGCCGACAATTTTAATTTTCCTGGAGTGAATTGCTTGGAGAAGCGTTCTTTTTTCATCTACTTCTTTCAAGACTTGCTCATTTGTTTTCCTCATGACCCAACTTGTTTTAGTCATTCTCCTCCAGAACCGCATTTCGGCTGCCTGGAGTATGTCTTTTTCTTGCCTATTTAATGTCCATATTTCACAACCATAGGTGAGTATACTCCACACGAACGTCTTTACAAATATCTTTCTCGTTTCAATTGACAGGTGATTGTTTACCAAGAAGTTACGCTTCCTTTGGAAACTTTGTTTGGCCAGGGTGATCCTTCTCTTAACATGTGTTAAGCTTGTATTTTCATTTGTTAATTGACTTCCTAAGTAGCAGAACTCTTTTAATTGGTCAATGGTAGAGTTTTCTAACTTAATTTTAGCTTTTATATTGTTGTTTATATTGGATACCATTTAGGATGCCATAAATCATTCGTTAACCACCCATGGGATGTGGTGAAAAATACTCCGGCCCAAATCTCTCTGCAGTCTCATTATCATCAAATAACCTCATGAAGTCCTCAGGCACAATTTCGATGTATATTCCATATTCTGAGGTTTCTGAGGAAACGATGGGCCAAAGAATACATTACAGACAAAAGGAAACTATTGTAATATTGACTGAAAAAATTAATGACTGCATGTTTTTAGCTATCCGAGATAGGGTAAATTTTCAACCTCAGCCTGAGTGCTAATAATCAACAAAAACCAAAATGATAAACCCACGCACTGAGTTCAGTGCTTCTCTCATGGGACTAAAAGCTAACATATACGGTGTACATATAGCCCACTCAAATTGTTGCACACTAATTTAACGTATTTTGACCTGTTCTGCATTCCTCTAGGTGTCAAATAATGTAATTATCAGTCCTTATAGTCTCGAGCGTGAGCAATTGACATAACCCATATACCGGCTGAATTCTTCTCTTATCGGGCGAAGAGTTTACAATGTGGGGTAGAAAAACCTCTGTAAATTATTGTAAAATATTTTTTCGATTTTTTCCTCGTTAGTTTTAGGTCACAACCCGTATCACAACCAAGTTTTGACATCCTACGTCTCCTGAAAGTCTACAAACATTTGTGACTGGCATTTGTTAATTATTTACGTTGCCAAGACGGTACCCGCTTTTAGCTGATTTATTATTTCATTCAGTGGAGTATTAAATTGTTATTGGCTGAGCCTGTCACCGACTCCTGCATGTACGCCAGTGTTTATTTCTTCATTTAATTTCTGCTATAGTTTTATCTGGGTAGATAAATTCCTGTTTATGTTTGCTATTATGCTTACGTATTCTGATGACTCATTCTTCTTTCTGAGTATTCCATTATGTCCAGCAGTTTGACTATGTCTTATATGGAATGAGCTCAACTTCATATAGTGAACTTTAAGCAATTTTAAAGAGGGTAGTGGATCTTATAAAATCAGTGGGAGACGGCGAGGGATATTTTTTACCGTCTGAGGCGTATAAATTTGCTTACAGTTGGCGAATTACATATGGCATTTGAAGACTAATTTTGTAGATGACCTTTCTAATGTATCATTCAATTTTTTTATGTTTGGAGGAAATGGACCAGAGCCAGCATACAGTGAACATATTGCGGAAGAGAGACGAAAAAAGAGGAAATGTTTGATGAGTTATTATCTGAGGGTCGAGAAGTGAAGTGATGAGATTGTTCGGGTGGAATATTAAGCTATTCCGATAATGACCTAAGAAAAAAGTTCGTACAGCCCAAGTTAATCTTAAGAGAGATAGAAGGTTATATTATAAAGACAACTGTTGTCTTGATGATGACGCGTATGCGGTCTGTCGACCAAAGCAAATAAATCGTGAGGAAATACAGAGAATTCACTTAGTTATAAGTTATGTTTTCATTGTCTTATCACTCAAATGAATGAACGTTCTAATTTAGTAACATCATGGTATATATGTTGCATTTAAAGTTCTGAATAAATAAATTAAACTTAACTAAATGTCGGCAACAATGGCTCACGTTGTGAGGAAGACCAATACTCCATAGCTACTTTGCTGAAAAAATAGTGGACTTAACCCTGAGGAGGTTCTTATAAATTATTGAACTAGTCATAAAAGTTGTGAGAGAAATGTATTACATTCATCCTCCTCATTGACCGGGAGTTATATATCGGTTCGCACCTTAGTCGCGGTAGCATTGAAAGGGAAAATTACTTCAGCAAAATTACGCTACAGCGTCATTAAGAACTCGTTAATGATATCGAGGTAGCAACCGGCCCTTTCAGCTTGCGAGTCGCGATCATTCATTCGGTGCACAGTTACACACTCAACGGTGAAGGTAGGTGACCGTACATACATTGGACGCACGGATCCGCAGGCTTCGAGTGGACCGCGGGGGTTTTCTGCGTGGATTGGAGTGTTGGATAAATGACGCATGTCCACCCGCAAAACCACACCCTTTCTTGCCAACCTCCCCCGTGATCTCTCCACCCCTATCAACCCCATCCTCCCCCCCCGTCCCGTTTACCCGTGCCGTGGATTCGAATGGTCCCCAGTGCGTCATACCGAAGCGACGGCTACGTCGCTCAGTTCGAGTGCGTTATCGTGTAACCCGAGCGATTCTCGGTTGTCCCCGATCGAGAGAGAGAGAGACAGAGAATGCGAGAGGGAGTTAAGAGGGGGTGGAGGTGGGCGGAGGGCCTGTGGGGGAGGGGGTAGGTGGGGTGCGCCATGCGAACAGGTGGCGGTGACCCCTGCCCCGTGACCTGCCTCCCGTCTCGCCTCTCCATCCCAATATGACTGAGCGATATAGTGATGTCTGGCTGGAAATTTCAGATACTTAAGAGATATTGTCATCCGATATGGAGTTATCGATACACTATGATATTATACATTGTTTCGCGGTATCTTGTCTTGTCGAGTATCACGTAATTATAATGAAAAAATCGGTCAAGTTCGCGTTTGATTTTCGCGTGTACACTTCTCGAAGTACAAGTTTACATAGACTGTTTGATTGAAACCATCCTCTATCTCACTATGCATTCTACACATTCATAGCTTCATAATGTTTTGCTGTCAGGAGTTTTTCTGTGTTTCAGCGCATGTTTAATGAGTAAATTTTACTGTATCAGGCTGTACTCGGTGGAAGTTGTCTATATTCATGCTGAATAAAAAACACGTGGTAGTCTCTATGTTTTTTATTCAGCATGAATTAGTCTAATGAGTTTGCGTTTTCTTCCTGGGAGGTCTTTCACATCTTAGTTTTATTCTCTTTCGAACTTTATTTAACAGTGGTATTATATCTGTGTATTTTTCCTTTGTTTCCTCTTTGGCACTGCATTTCCGTTGCATTCAGAATTTTCTAATGCACTGTTGCAGTTCTTCAGGCTTCACTTTTATTTAGGAGCAGGTATCACACGTATCATGATGTTATATTTAAGGATTATCTTTTATTGCTGTTATCGGTTGGCTACTGTTATTTGAAGTATTCGATTGAATTTAAAGCATATTGAATATTTTCAAAAATTTCTCTAAAGTCTCATGGCAAATTTGTTTTTGTCTTAAGTCACCCGCTAATCATTACTACTTGCATTAGTCTTCAAGTTGATTTTTAGAGGCGTTATGTCATCAACGCGAAGAGATTGTTATTACTTTTGTTTAAAATTTCACCCGTGATTATATTGCTTGATTTACTGTTGATTTTTTTTAAATATAAAGAATATGAATGAAAGAAATACACCCTTGTCATTATCTCTTCATTGCGTCCGATTTACGTCAGTTATTCAAAATTTATATCGCTATTCGATACGGGAATCCGTACATCGTTCAATCATCCCGTTCACCTAACTCCTCTCTTCCTCCCTCTCGTCCCATCCCCTGCTTCTATGAGCTCCCCTCCCCCCCTTTGGTCCATCTGGTCCTCCCTCTCACCCGCCTGCTCCCATCCCTGTGCACACAACGCTATCCATTTGCACGCTCACTCACACGAGCCCGCTTGAAAACACACATGCACACAAGCGCGTAACATACGCGACCGACACTGCGTTCGGAAGCACGCGATCTGCGGTTTACGTTTTTGTCGACTCTTGTGATTTTGCTAACGGACGATGGGGGCGGGGGAGTCATCTCTCTCTCTCTCCCTCCCTGTATGTCACGATGCGCTCCGCTGCCAAGTGATCGTGAGCGAGGGAGAGAGCACGCTCTTCGAATCGCCGCGGAAATATTCAATCGCGAAAATCCAGAGTGGCTGCGATGCAAGCTAGTTGAATCCTGTGCATGGGGAAAAAATCAGCCGAGAGAGAGAGAGAGAGAATAAACGGGAGGGAGACAGGGATGCTAATGGAAACTGGTGTGATCACTAAACGATTTATGACTGAGACGTACTCGGCGGATAGTCGGAATTATTGCTGGCTGCGCACGATCAACCGAACTGAACTAATCATCTACGGCACTGAAGTGACACGAGCCAATACTTTTTCTTTTTTGTTTAAGCTTTTATGCCATAGCCCGGAGAGCTGTGAAAGAATTACGCTGTCACTCACGTAGTCTATATGATAGACAGGAAGGAATACAGATCAGTACGTCGACTCTCTAATAGTGAGTGACCAAACAATCGGGGTGATTTATAGTTCTCGCGGCAGTTTTTATCATTCTGCTCAATCATTAAAAAAATTGTTGCCGTAATTTAATGCTGTTTCAGGATATAAGTATTTCTTTTGTATTGTGATGCTCCCATACCATCGCAATTTGTAGCTAATATATCATTCTTTGGTCTACCAAGCGATTGACTTATTTCCTCTAGTATCCAGATATAGTTTAATGGGTTCTTCGTTCGCATTATTATTGAAGGGAAATACTTTCATTGACATGAAGTATTTGTTTAAATTTCAAATGAATACATATGGAATATTTCAATCGGGAGAATATTTTTGGAAAGAGCTAATGCATTATTAAGATTTAAATGTTTTATGGAGCACAAATTTTGAAGTCAGCACCAATGTTACACAGTAATTTTTTTCGAGAATTTATATTTTCTTGATTTAGCGAGAAATCTCATTGTCGTTAAAGGACCATCGTCCAGTTTTATTTATCTTAAATAAAATTGAAAATTTAATGCCTTTAAAAATAAACTACTTTTTTGTATGAACTGCGTACATTTTTAAAGGCGTTGTTTAAAAATTTATTTGAGAATTTCGTGGTGAGTCTTGCCCAAATATGTTGCGAAGTAAGAAATGAGGTGTTTCTGTAAACATTTGCGTAAGCTATGAGGAGTGCTGGGGAAGGATTGGTTGGGGAGAGATTTCGTGGAGGGGTCGCCGAATAGCGGTCGCCGAAATTGCTGTCGGTTGCAGAGCACATGACCTCTGCAATCGCTTTGGGGGTCGTTAATTAGCAAGGTGTCGGGATGAGAATTTGGGAACGGTCCCTGGATCCACCCACTTGTACACCTGCCAGGGACTCTGAAGTATGCGGCTCCAATCAGATGAGGCAATTACGGGAGTGCGGATACGTTAGTCATGGGGTCGGAATAGTCGTGACTGTTTGTTGAAGTAGATAGATTGTAATATAATAGACGTTTACTTAGAGGTGGTAGCGACAAACAAGTCAAATTTTTTATGATGAATTCGGATTTTTCCTTCAAGATTCTCAATTGACTCATATTTTGTCAATTATTCTATGGTGTAGTAAATAGTAGTAAAAATTTTGTAGTAAGTAGTAATTTTGTCAATTATTCTATAGTGAGTAAATATTTACATATCCTGCTTATAATTTCTTACCTCTAGTTCATTTATTCTTACTGTATATGATATGTTAACTTCATTGGACCAATTTTACTGTCTATGATTGAAATATTAAAGTTCATTTTTCGTTTCTTTTTAATGAGCGTTATCATATAGGCATGAAGAAAAAAAGAATGGAATTTCTTATCGTAATGGCGGCGCATTGGAGATAAATTCTATACTCTTTTTAGGATTACCTGCCAGTTACTTACTTGCTCTAATGAATCAGTGCATCATAGGAAATTAATATTTTTTATTGCTCCATTTTTTATAGTTATTGAGAAATTATTATCCATCTGAAATCCGATCGCGCCTTCTGAAGATATTAGACATAGTATTAAGTATTATTTTACTAAATTAAAACCAATGGAGAATATTGGCGCAGTTTCGTCCATACTAGCCCATACAGGACTAAAAAACATCATTATATTCTAGAAATTTCAGGTAAGGAAAGCTTAGCTATATTCCTCGCAATATGAACACTATGCAGAGTGGAAAAAATTCCGAGCGAATATTTTATTTCGATAGAGTTAAATGTTAAGTGGTTGGTACTCAAATATTTATTCCAAATAGAATGGTTCCATCCGTTAATCTAATTTAAGACTGGAAGCAATTTCTTGAACTAAATATTTCAAATACCAAATGTTTTTGTTAAAGTATTTGTAAGGCTTATAGCCTTACGAATGTCGTTAGATATGAGATATATTGAAGAAAAACACAGCTCAAAGAGTAAGTGTGAAAATAAAGGTATCAGATAAAGGAGGAGAAGGTTCTGCTAGACGTATGAGTATGCTTTAACTGTACGCAAAGGATAAATAGGCAACACTGTTGAATTAAATGACAAATTCTAATAATTTTTCTCCAAAAAAGGGTACACCAAGAATAAAGTGATTCCTCTGCGATTTTCTGGAGAAAGTATTAAAAATAGTTCACGGAGAGGACCCACCAAATGAGTGGAAATTGGCTTACTTGATATCGATACATAAAAAAGGTTCAAAAAAGGAATGTAAAAATTATAGGGGCATTAGTGTGACGGCCACTTGGAATACTGTATGGACGAATTATTAAAGAGAGGTTAGAGCATGAAATAACTATCGGGGAAGATCAAAGTGGATTTACAGCAGGACGATCCTGTATAGATAACATATTTACATTAAAACAACTAACAGAAAAACTAAGAATAAGAAACGGAGAAACGCATCTGGTATTCATAGATTTAAAAAAGACCTACGATGCAGTTCGTATCAAAAATCTTTACCGCATTCTAGATGAAAGTCATATAAATGGAAAATACATTATTGCATTAAAAAATCGTTATAAAAACCTAGAAAAAAAAGTAAAAATAGGAAGTAAATTATCTCCGTCAATTAAACCTAATAAAGGACTAAGACAAGGGTGTTGCCTATCACCCACTCTTTTTAAAATTTATATTAACGAAGGATTGGAGGAACAAATGTGCTGAAATGGGAATAAAAATAGACGGAGACTTACTATATGCATTACTTTTTGCTGAAGATTAACTATTAATTGCAGGAGATAAGTACGATGCGTAATATATGATGAGGAAATTGATAGAAACGTACAATAAGGCGGGCCTGAAAATAAATTTCAACAAAACAAAATATATGGTAATACATAAGAAGGCAAGGAATCTGGAAATAGAAGGAAATGCCATCGAAGTCTGTAGTGGGTATAAATACTTAGGTGGAAAGATGTATTGAAAATGACGCATCGTAGTGAAGATTGACGGAAAAGAAAAGCGTCAAGAAAACTAATTGTCTGCCTCACGTAGACTTACAGCCACGGAGATGAAGATGATTGATTTTTATAAAGTTATATTCGCACCATCTTTAAGCATATCTTTTCCTTCCCACTAATATGTTAAACATTGTAAATGTATTCCCTCATCCAAGAAACGGTTATAGATCTTGCGACGTACCCGTCTCTTTATAGACCAACTAGGAAATAAAATTGTTGCGCTCGGTAGCCCGTTCTGTTGCTTCAGATTTAATCATTATTTCAAGTTCCACTATCAACTTGGCTTCCCATCGTGTTTTCGATAGAGGTAGACAGATCCATACCGCGTCAGAGTAAAAAAAGTGTTAATTCTATTATGCATGGTCAAAACTCTGACATTATCAAAGTTGACGGATCTCAGAGATCTTGCTGGCTGAGAAAGTTTGTTTACAAAAATGTACGCTTGAAAACTCATTTTTTGTTTGACCATATTTGTTTAATAGAAAGAAATAAAGAGTTCATTCACGCACATAGACACGATAAATTTTGGCCCTATGAATACTGTCATTTAAATTATTTTCCATCCGGCCTGTGCATGAGCATGCGTTAAGGGCAAGTTAGAATGTAATTATTCATACATATTTTTCTCTTGTGAAAGTGTAGGTTGATATAATAACCCTTCCCTCCTAAATCGGCTGTATTTAACTTGTGTATTAAAACCAATTAATCTCCTCTTTCTTGTGAATCAGCATTATTTCATGAATCCAGTGAAGGAACTTCTAATACGGGTAATGCAGTATATTTGGTACTTTTTTGTACAGTTATAGTTAATCTGAATACTCAAACATGTGTTTAATTGGTATTTATTACAGAAATTATAAGTAATTCTATTCCTTGGGACCGAATAACAATATGTTAAATATGCGTTATCGCCTTCGCCATCATTTGAGCCAGAGATAAACAAAATGCTAGCCTTTATGGTAGCATGAAACGTTTTTTATTTGCAGTATAGTTTTCCTCTGGACAAGATTGTAGCTGTAATACTGTTTCTCCTGCTCCGAAGCCTAAGATCATTTTGAATTTATCGTCAGACTTTTGCTGACAGGGAAACGGCACTCGAAAGAATTCGAGAGTTAACCCTCCGAAATTTGAGCAAAATATAACATTTTAGCTGAGTCCCAACTCTCCAATCAGTCCCCTAAATTTGTGTGTATATGGAGAAAACCATCTTATATTTTGTCCCAACTCATTAGGTATCATGAGAAAGCCAATATAGATGCCATTGTTGTGCGTCGTAACTAGGATAGATGGAGTTAATCCTAAATGTGCCTCTATACTGAATATTCCCAGAATGCGAAGTGCTGCCTGCGTCAGAAAGAACACAGGACATAAAAATTCTCATCCATGAGGAAAAAACACAAGACCCCCCAAAATAAAGTTGAAAATGTTTAAACTCAATAACACCAGAGAGAGCCATCCTACACCGAAATGAGAACAAAATAGAAACTTTGAAATGGAAAATAACTAGATTTCATATAAAAATGACACACGCTATTGGTAAAGAGGTGAATTAGTAATTGTAACAATATTTCCTCTAAATAGAAAATTCAAAAAGCTATGAAACTTATAGCGTATAAAAAAACAAATACAAAATCTACTTCTCAGAAAAAAATATTCAAACAACTACGAAAATAAATTAAAATCTGCTGAAAACGGTTTGAGAAATCACGCTAAACTGGGAATACTAACCGATAAAACTTCCAACAGTAGACAAAACCTATATATTTGATTTATAATACAAATTTAATACCTAGCACAACGATGCTATTTTACTCCTATAATTAATTACTAACGAGTCACATAATTTAAGAATTAATGAGAAAAATGTTCAATTCACTATTTAATTCTAATAACGCAATCGAGAGTAACCCCAGGCGTCACAAATATCATAGATATCAAGTCCATTTATTAAGAATCCCTCACGTGTTTCTTTTGTTTGTCAGTTGTGTCCAACTCATTAGATGGAAAAACTTGCGAAGGATTTTCCTACTCCAGCTACCTGTTTTAAAGACAGTCAAATATTTAAGTACCTTAACAGATGCTACCTAATGCCTAACGAGTTGGGACACATCATTAGCGTCAGTGACTGAGAATGAGCCGCTGGTAGGATCCTTGCGTTCCCCGGACGATATTAATATTTTGTGCTTGAATTTAACTCATATTAATCTTTGGATTTAGTATATAATTACTGAAGAGCGTGATTGAATTAAGGCGTTCAAGCAATTAGTATTTTATGGTATTTAAATTAAAGTAAGAATATCTATTTTTACTAGCGAGAACTTAGATAAAGTTGTCATGATGAATGAATAAGTAAAACAATAAATGCTAAAATGGAGTAAATCACATGTATAATGTGTTATTGGCTCGTCTACACAAAATAAATCCACCCCGAGGCAGATATTCTTGACAAAGATTGAACAACGTGACGCTAATGACACGTATTCATTTGCATTTTACATGACAGGAATTTGAGTCCCGCATATTGTTTTACTTGTAGTGTTATTTTTTTATTGTACAACGTTTAATACATGTATTAATTTATAGTTTGTGATATGATAGCAGTGCTCCCTCCTCCTTGGTGAGTGAAGTTAAAAGAACATTGCATTTTTCAGACTGTCCTGATTGACATGTTTTATGAATGAATATTCCGAAACTCGGATAATTTAACTTTCATGGAATCATGTTTAGGTTTTATATTACTGAATTTTCATGAAACAATAATTCTTCTCAGTAAATATTTTTTAGAATTCTCGGTTAAGCTTTTTTTAGCCATCGTTAAAACAATTTGATCAAGTCACCGTAGCGTTTGATGGTAAAGATATGTGAATTTTTTGCTTCATCTTGTGTGTGAACTGAAAATTTTAAAATGGTTCTTTTTTACAAATCATCAAGGTGTTGGAGGACTTTGATAAAATTATCCCAGATTGTAGGAACTTGTTGAAGTGGTGTCATAATGAGTTCAAGGTGTGCTTTGCTTCTTATTGCATTAGAAATCACAGTTGACATTTTGCGATCTGCACCATACTAATAATAATGTATTTGCACTATTTTCCATTATAAAAGAATGTTTCGGGTTTGTTGGAGTTAACTATATATGCTTGCGCCTGGCTATACCTGCGTTATGTGTCCTAAATGAATTTCATAATAATTGTTCAGAGTTTCTATTATGCTAAATGCCGCCCAAATCTTGGTTGTCAGTGTTTCCTCTCAGGTGGATATGACACATTTGAACTTTTCGATTTCTTTGTCTTTATTAACCCAGATTACGATTTTCTACAACCTCCATGATAAGTCGACGTTATAAATTTTATTTGGGATATTCTGTGTGTATATTTAAATAAGTTTAACATTTAATTTTAGAATAAACTTGTTAAGCATATACCTGTTTTTGCATTGATGTGAAAACAATGCAAAAACAGGAATTTTTTCCCCATAAATGTTACCGTATACGCGTGGTCCTCAAAAGTTTTAACGGTTTTAACCGCCAAAGCAACACATCTTGAGATCTCTTAATGATGTTTTTATTGGAATTGTCTGTTTTAATTCATTTCCTTCAAATTGTATTGCATTTTTAGTTTGGAAGACACATTAAGTTATTTAAAAATTCGATAAATTCATCCTGCTGTTGTGAAGGAGTGCTAATATTTTGCATAAAAATCTTATCTATTGACTTCATATGATGGAATGCAAGGGCTCATGACTTAATTACTTAATAAGAGGCACCTCTCTGGATGAAAATGTTCTGCAGCGCATTGTCCAGTAATTACTGATGCCGATAGAACTCATTGAAAACAAGCTGTGAAAATATATAAGATCTCACAGTTATTTCATTGCTTTTATATTGTGATGCTTTATAGTGCCTTAGAAGATTCAAAAAACTACTTTTATTCCAGATGAATTTTGAATAATACGTTTCGGTCATGTCTCGATTGGCAAAGAAAAATCGACTGTTGTTCAATATTTATGATTCGTATGGTTTTGACGGCGAATGCATCTTTATTCATCGCGCCATTCCCTCAGTCTTGCAATTTTCGCACAATAAAACTTAATTGATTCCGCGACATGAACTCCGCCATTTGCATTGAGAGGGATTTCCATACATGACCAACATCTGCCAAAAAACTGAGCCGATGCATCTAACCGATTCTTGTCGGGAAAAGGAACAGCATTTGTCTGCGGATTGCGACTAAAATTCGCCAAGAGTGGCCTTGCCTCACGAAGAGCATCAATCCTCATATGCCTGCTCTTTTTATTTTCCTCGCGGTGAACACAAAAGGTGACTTCTTTTCATACGCCGCTTTTATGAAAAATTTCGCAATATCGTCACCGATGTCTGGAAAAATTTCCTGGAGGGATTGAACATTCGCCGATCATTTGTGAAACATTAATTCCTCTCATCCTGTGCGGGTTTCGAGGAAGAATGAGCCTTCCTGAACATAACTGATGGAATCGAGAATCAATAATCGCATTCGACTCATTCAAGTTTCTCCTGCGTCCCTATGAATGGCCGTCGGTGAACAAGTCCGAGACAATATTCCTTTCTCTCGCGCGCTGTTATTGCTGTATGCCCACGCGCATTTATTTTTTACAAAGCTCAAGTTCGTGCTACACGTACCCTTAGGCTAACGTGATGGGAATAGCTCGGCGATGTGAAACGTGGCTATCTCGGTCGGCCTCGGTCGAAGTCCAATTCTTTCGCTTTCTCCCGCGCAAGGAACGACTACTTTCGTACATTCGTGAATAAATGTGGCATCCTGCGGTTTTCCGTAAAATTGAGTATTTTTAGAGGAAGAGGAACGTTTTTGTCTGCCGAAGGAAGTAAGGAGAAGGGGAAGCGAGGCTGTAGGGCATTTTTGAAAGGGGAATATTAAATCGGCAGGAAAGAGAGCATTTTCTTTTTTCCCCGGAATCAGATGGCGAGACGAAGATGCGAAGGATAGTTGCCAGAAATATAACGAATTCAATACATGAGGGAGCTGAACCACGACTGTTTTAGCATCGAATTTGTGTTGCTAATTTCGAAGGTGGAAATGCTGGAATATGAAACTTGAGATTTTTTGCTTGAAAAAATGTTTCGGTCGTCATCGCTGGATGATATTTTCACAAGAACATATCTCCCCAATCTTGACTCTTACTTCAGTTATGTATGCTCACGCAAAGTTTTCATATTTTCTGCATGATGCATTTGAATAATTTTCAGTTCATTTGATCTAGTAGAAGAAATAACTCTTTTTTACTTTTTTAAAGTACTATCAATTTTATGAAAATTATTTTTTCCTGGTATTGTCTTGAAATAATGATTCAATTTTAAGATAATAATGTGTTCGCGTAATGAAAGTGGTTTACTCTTTCACTTTCGTACTTATGACAAAGTTTTGTAAAATATAAGCAGGATGCCATCAGATTTGTAATGACTCTCTAGCTATGAAAGTATAGTTTTACCTAGCTTTAATTATTTGAAATCTATGACGTCACTTTCGTTTTTACTTCGTAAAATTTAGTGCCATGAGTAAAAAGTGAATGTAGTAGAGGGAAAGCAGTAGTGTGACCGACTCCTGATGGAATATTCAACGGTTATTTTTATTCTCATTCTGAACAAGTCGTGATCTAGTTCTAGCATAATGTATTTTAATTTTTAAAAACAATGTGGATGATAATGTATAAAATTACTTAATAGTTATACGTTTCGCGCTCAAAACATAGTATTCTAGCAGCGGCAATATTATAGCTGGTAATTATATCGCTGGGTAGTTCCTCCGTATTTTTCAAATGGGGATACCCTGGAAGCTTAAGCCCCGAATACTATCTCAGTAGGAACTTCTAGGTAGTCAACTACACCTTATCGTTGGCTTAAAACCTTCATCGGGACGGAAACAACGCGATGGAAATTCACAGTTTGATCTCGGTTAGAGTACTCGAACGTTTCGTTTTTACCTCATATATCCTCCAAATTATTGAATTTTAAATAATGATTTTTTATGTGTGAGAACCTATATCTGGTTTTCTATGGGTTTTGAGTTCGAATCCTTCCCCGAAAGCTTATATCATGACTCTTGATTCGTGTCATGATCCTTCGGATACCAGGTGAGTGGGAGGCTCTTGAGAACGTGTGGCTCATTAAATTATCCTAGCAATTATTCAATCTAACTTTTGTGAAAGAAGATTTTATTCCGATCACTCTATGAACTATTTAAGGCTCTTGGAGATCACTACTCTCTAAATTCGAATGTATCCCATTTTCGTAGTCCATAAGATCTATTCCATTCCTTGCCTGTCACAATTTTTCTATGCCACGGCATTACTTTGATTAGTTTTAACAAATAGCTAAACATGCTCTTAACATTATCCCAAAATCACAAATAACGGTGATACGGACAAATGGTCATGGCTAGTCTATCAATAAGCTCAGCAAGTACTCCATTCTCTGGGAGAATTGTTTTCGTAAAGCTATGATCCGCGGGCTTAGTATCGTGCAAGAGTTGGAATAGTATCATGATGAAAATGAAGTGCGTTTTAATTTTAGGTGGATTTTTGGATGGTTTAAAAGTCAACATGCTTGAGACCCAATTCCTCTCCTTAGCTCTCTCAAATGCCTATTAGAATGTCCGTTTGGTAATGATAAATATTCTCTGATTTGTCAGAATAATTTCACCAAAATTTCCCCCTACCAAACGCCCACCATAATTAGACCAACACCAACCGCTTCCTCTGTCTCGTGATGGTGGTAGTGAGACTTTATCGCTCGTAACACTTCGAGCGTCGTCGCCTCCTTCGGGATGAATTCCTCCCCGTCTGGCCGTTTGCTAATACGCAACACCATTCCGCAACCATACGGACATCGCATGGGCCAAACGACTTCACACTGGCGTCGTGGATCAGTGATGATTGATGGCCTTAGCAGGGGACGTTTGGACGATGCGATACTTATGGCCGGAGACTGGTCCGGGGGAGGGAGGAAAGGGGGTAAGTGGGGGCAGAATAGGGAGTGTCAGGGGGGGGAGGGGCACGGGACGGTGGTGGGTCCAGCGCCCCCCCAGGTCGAGCCGTGAAAGTGAAGAGAGAGGAGTCAAGTCGGAGGGAGAATGCCTTTTGATTCCGCTGGCCCCAGGGTGGGCACGCCATCCGGCTTCTGTCTCTGTCCTCCCTCCCCCCTTTCACGCACGACCCACGGGCGATGACGAGAAGGGGCCAAATGGCAAAATCATGACCCTTCTTGCCCACCCTCTCTCCTCCTCCGGACCCCCTTGCAGCACCTTTCATTTGTTAAAAAGAGAAGGGAATGAAAAACAAACGCCATCTTTCCGTCTCCCATTTTTGGCGTCAGAGAGAGGGATGAGTGTGCGTAAGCGTAGGATGTCGCCATTCCGTGTGTGGCGTGGTAGAACGCATTCCGAAAGCGCTTAGATAAATTCATTGCTTGGATTTATTACGTTTTAATGATGGGCTCGGATCGCGCGAACGTGGCAGGGGAGTTAAGAGTGAGTGAGTGATATTTTTCCTCATTCTCCTCGTTCGCTCGCTCTCTCTGCCCGGAAGGATTTTTTGACGGCGTCAAGAGTTAATGTGATTTATGTTCCCACTGGGTGCGTTTTTCGGAACACGAAGTTTTTAATATGTCACAGTCTATGACGACATTTGTCAGATGATGATTTTTTTGACGTGGTTATCTGAAGGATTTCTTACTTTTCCGAGCACATTACGGTGTTAGGCAATGGCTATGGTCAGCCTTAGGTTTGGAAACATTTAGGAGGCAGGTGATTGAGTGACTAGTTCGTTTTTCAATGGAGTATATTTATTCCGTAATAGTACAGTTGGAATAAGTAAATGGGTTGGAAAATACTATAGCGTAAAAATGTCCTGTATATATTGCTTGTGTCTCTTAAAAAACTGTTTAATGATGATTAACTATGATTTTAATTCCAAAAACTTAATTTTTATGCATTTTAGGTCACTGAATGTGAGTACAGTGGTCCCTGTTTCACATTGTGAGCCTAGGCAGAAAAATGCAGCCAATATATCATCCGTTAACTCCATGAATTCAGTTGCACGTGAGAACTATTGCATTGCGTCAAGCATATATTATTATTTTATAGAGCACATCTTCCTTTATCTCGAATCATTTTCCTCGATGATGATGCTTTTGGTTTAGTTGCCATGGACTTGAAACATTGATAACACACAGAAGGACTCAGTCGGGGCAGGAAAGTCTTAAAGGACCACAAAATTATAGAATTTATCATTTGCAATACTAATTCTGAATTATAATTTAAAATTTCTGGAATCCATGGCCACATTATTGTGACATTGATGATTCATTGTCTAATTTAATTCTCTTCGCAAAATTTCCGTGCCGTACGCAAAAAACACCGGCTGCAGCGAAAATGGCCGAATCTTTGAGCCTTGAGGTAGCGTGCTTTGCCGTAACTCAAAGCTTTGGGTTCAAAGAGAAAGATTAGGGGGACGCCTACGCACGCTTTACTCACTTTATTGACGCATAATTTACAACGTCATACGAGAGAACAATTGTTGACGATCAGTTTTAAATGTCAGTCTGACAGGGAAGAGAAAATGGGTAGTGAAACGATGCTGTCATATCACCATCGCTTTTTTGTGAAAATGCATTTACCTGGTTTTGGTCATCTTTTCTTGCGATTTGGGGGAGTCATTGGTTGGAATCAAATTTCAGATGTATGCTCGAATTAATTTTTTCCTCACAGCCCCAAGTTAGCGATTTTGAGTCCTATCTCAAGTATAACAGTTTAATGGGGCCAACACCCAGTCAGTATGAAATGTTCTCGTTTGAAGTTCACGTCTCCACAATACTTTCTACCTACCCCGATTTTACGTGCGAATTATTAAAGTAAAACTTAATCCAGAGGGCGATCAGATTCACATATAATGACTTTCTCGTCAGATTTTTACGCCACGTGGTAAAAATCTGTCTAAACCACAATGCACCGCAACAAGAAATGTCATCGCCGCCTGCCACTCGACGTGCGCCATGCAGAGGAGCAATCGAGTCGCACTTCCTTTATCTTCTGAGAACTGCGAGGATGAAGGAGGGGGGGACAAAATAACGCACATATATCAACCATCCCCGCACTCCGTGGGAGGTAGGCGACGCAAAAACGAGCCGCTGCTGTGCGGTGGGTTCTCTGCCGACCCTCCGGTAAGTGCACGGAGTCTAGCGGCCGCGCATGTGTCTTTTGAAATCTCTTCCACTCTCCTCACAATGCTGCTGCTCTCTCCTCTCTCTCTCTCTTGGTCCTGACGGCGACTGGAGTGTCGTCCCGCCCCCTCTTCATGACACCCTGGGTGCGTGGCGCGTGTCCAGCATCATTCCTCACCCACCCCGCACCCTTTTAGACACACCCCTCACACTCCCATAGAAGCCTCATTCGAACCCCTACCCCTCCCCGCAAAACGCGACCCCTTCCTGCACCCTCTATGATTCTATTCTCCTCCTCACCCTCTTCTATCCCATGCTTCACTATCAGTCCGACAACAACTCCCCTTCTGCGCCTCCCCCCCCCCCTTGCTCATAACCTCCCACGGCGCGCTCCAGCTCAGACAAAAGGAGGACGCGGTTACACTCTTTTGCGGATGGCTCGGAGGGATATGTGTGTTATATTTATTGCTACTGGCGTTTTTCGAGGGCGCTCAAGCAGGGCAGGCGACGGCCATAAGCGGTGGGCGTACACGGACGGAGATAAATTTTTTAAGTGCGTCAGGCAAGGAGAGTGCGTTTGAAGCGGAAGCGCGGACGCTCTTACACAACACGCGCTCTCAGGGTGTGTAGAATTGGCCGAATCCGCGTGGCTTTTGGTTATGCTTTGTTGTGGGTTGTAAAGTGCGGTTACAAGGGGGAAGTAAGTATATGAGAACGCCCGGAAAATCTTTTACCAAGCAAGCAACGGATACCGTTGTTGACGATCAGCTTTGGGTGTAAGGAAGGGGCGCGAATGAAATTGGAGACAAATAATGCGCAGTGCAAATTCATTTTTTTTTCTTGTAAACAAATATCCATGTATTTGACGCGATTTATTTTACATCAAACTTTATAATTTGGCTTAATTACTGAAACTTTAGATCAGTTTTATAGCTTTTAATAGTTATCAGCTATTAATTTGGCATAAAACTCGAGTGTGTTCCCATATTATTCAGCATCTGCAGTCCTATAAAGAATAGATCGTGCAATAAAGTAATGAATAGACCGTGCATCCCAAGCTAAATTACTTCTGATAACTTCCTCTGAGACTGAAGTGAATGATCATGTATTAGGATTAGAACTAGTCAGGTCATCTATCGATGTATGCTATACAGAAATAAAAATTTAAATTGCCAATAAGTGTGAAGGGTGGTGAGTAATTTACATTTGAATTGGTACTAGCCATCCACTATACCCAAAACATTTCCTTTGATATTCGTATTGTATAAGAAGGAAAATTTTCATCGAAACACAATACCAGTTTTGTTGTTTTCCTCACACTCATTAATTGCCTGATCGACAATGTTGTGCCTTTCTGTCCGACCGGATAGGAGGTAGACATTTGAACGTCTTGGCTACTCCGGGTTACAAAAAGCAACAGTTATACGCGAAGGCACATCTGGAGCAATCGTCGCCTGAAAGAAAAGGGCAAACACGACACGAGTCCAGATAAGAATAATAAGGCCGCGGCATGAGCGTCGAGAAAGGAAGTTGGATGAGCAAAAAGAGAAAGATTTGGGAGAAAAGGGAGAGAATGGTTGGTTCAACCGAGTCCCGGAGACCTTGGGGAGAATGGAGTTGGAGGGAGACGGGAAGGAGGTCGAGAGGTGGAAGAGAGGGCGTGAAAGAGATGGGCTTAGTTAGAGAAGATATCAGAGCAGGAAAGCAAGATAGGGACAGACGCCCTGCGATGGGGAGGTGGGGACTAGGGAGATAGAAGAGTGAAGCTGGCGTAGAGAGGACTTGGTGGAAGAAACTCGTTGCATCGTTACAGGCAGCAGCATGGAAGAGGAGTGGCGGAGAAAACGGTTGGTGTCATCCGGGATGGACGGAGAGGAGGTGTGGTAGCGGTTGGACGTGGTGATGGCGCCTTGGGCGGAGAGAGAGTGGTGGATGAGGGAGAAGAGAAACCGTGGATGAATAACATTTTGAGGGGGAGCAATGGGGAAGTGGAGAGGAAAGGCAAGAAGACAGGAGGGAGGGCCATCCGTAAGGGTGGGGCCGAGATAAGAAGGAATTCCTAAGGCTAGTGAAGGAAATCAGGAGGGTGAGATTTTTTTCCTCGGTTGCGGTCTGAGGGGAGGATTCAGAGAGAGAGAGAGGAGACTGGTGAGGAGGGAGGTGGAAGATAGAGAGGGGGAAGATAGAGAGGGGGGAGGGGAAACGCGGAAGGTTAGGAGGAAATGGCTAGACGACGGTTGATGGGTGGAATGGTTTTGGATAACGGTAGCAAGATGAGAAGAGGAGGGTTGGGTGCGGAAGGCGGAGGGGAAGGTCACGGAGGTGGGAGTTGTAAGGGTACGATGTAAAAGGGGAAGTGGGGAGGGAAGGAAGGTTGCGGGGGGAATGGAGGATTTTTCGGCAAGGGGGAAAAAAATAAGAGGGCTGCGGAAGCAATTCGCTTGATTGAGCAGAAAGACTCGCAGGGGAGGGGGGGGTGGTGGTGGAACAGGAGGGAGAGGAGGAGGAAGAAGATGGTAGTACAGCGAGGAAGAGGGTAAGTAAGATGAAGCGAGGGAGTGTAGAGGGGAGTGTGGCGGTGAGGGAAAGAATATTGGCGGTCTTGAGCGTGGGAGAATGGCTGGTGGGAGAGGAGAGGGGGAGCAAGGGGTCCACGGGGCGGTCGGTGGGATGGGCGGGGAGGGGAAAGGAGGAGAGAGAGGAGGTCGAAATGGGACCGAGAGATGAGTGTGTGGTCTTGGTGGCGATGCGGTGGGAGGGGTCGGTTTTACGGAGGAGAAGAGTCGGTTTGGGGAGGGAGGGAGGAGTCCCCGAAAAGAAGTAGGGAAGCTTCGCGATTCGTCGGATTAAAAAAATGGAAGGGTAAGAGCGTTAGAGGGAAAGACGAGGGAAAAAAATGAAGATAGGAGCTCTCTTTTCTCCCCCACCTATCCCACCCTCGTCTACTCACAACCCCCTCCCCTCTCTCTCTCTCTCTGTCCTGTTCCTCTCCCTCTCACTAAACTCGTCTACTATTCAGGCAGTGCGATGTTCAAATTTTTGAGCTTCGAGCTTTGCAATGAAAAATTTGTCATCGAAAAAAAGACGCGATGTAGATATTTTATCGCATATCGCCTTCCATTGGGTGTAGTACTGCATCGTACGTTACACATTTCATCGTATGTGTTGCATTGCGTATCATTAACTGCATCGAGTCATAATACATCGCGTATCGCATTGTTTTCCTCTACATAGTGGATTTCATATTCCATTCCGCTGCCAAGCAGCGCATCAGTAAGCATTGAGTATCGTATTCGATCGTGTGTGTAGTTTTTCACCGGAGAATAATATCGAATTTCGATATCTCCGGCACATCGCGTATAACACCCGATGTATCGAAAAAGTAAAGCGCGCCCCTATCCACCACTTTTTCTCGTCCGCTCAACCCCTTGCTTTTCCTCTTCTCACATCTTCCTCGCCTCCTCTCCCATCGCCCTCCTAATCTCCACTCCTCCTTCCCCAATTCCCCTCCATCCGACTCCCTCTCTCTCTCCTTCTGTCGTGCGTGCCAGGGATTCAAATCGCCTCCTGCCCCCGATCCTCCTCCCCTTTGCTCCTCTGCCATTCTAACCTCCCCCCCTTTGCCCGCCCGCCACATAGTTCACGATTCCGCACCCTTCTCCTTCCTCGCACGCACACTCTCCTCTTCCATCTGCGCCTTCCCTCGTGGCCGCACACTCTCCCTCTATCTGCCGCGGCGGCGTCTTCCTCGCCTCCCCCTTCACCCACACAACCCACTCCTCCCCCCATCCTTGCTCTTTTCCGCTTCACTCCCGAAAAACCTCGTATGGTCGTTCTTTCCTCCTTCTTTTTTCCCCCTCTCCCCTCCACCCTCACCT
This sequence comes from Ceriagrion tenellum, assembly GCA_963169105.1. Classification (NCBI taxonomy): domain Eukaryota; kingdom Metazoa; phylum Arthropoda; class Insecta; order Odonata; family Coenagrionidae; genus Ceriagrion; species Ceriagrion tenellum. The sequence continues at coordinate 160,455,732 of OY720632.1, forward strand.
CCCCCGTGCACTCCCTCCCCCCACATGCTCCATACAATCCTCCCGCCACTCATTTCTTACCGCCCCCCTCCTTCTTCGCCCTCCCTTAAACAACAACCTCAGACCCACATCTCCACCACCCTCCGCCCATCCCGCTCCTTGCAATATTCACGTGGTGTGCACTCCGTATTTTTTATATGCTCAACCCCTATATTACTTTTTCCTCCTCTGTTGGTTTATCTTTCGTACCCATCTTGCACGTAGCGGTCGTGTATTACGCTCCCTCTTCGCCACTCGCCTCTCCCCATCCCCACCTCTCACTCTGTAGGTACAGTGCGCAGTAGCATAAAGTTGGGTCTTGTCTTTCTTTTGGTGTAATTTTGTCCTACACTTCTGCCTACGTGTTTTCTCTGCACGCGAAGGACTTCTTGAAGTATTAAGTGTTTGCTCATGCCGCCAGAGATGGTTGTTTTGAAGAAACGTACAGTATTTCGCTTCACGTAAATGATTTACTACTTCGCTGATGCTTAAGATGCTTCAGTGCTTACCCCTTAACTCTCATCTAGTTAATGTTCCAACTCTAATATGTACTTTGAACTTATGATGCACATCAAATAGAATACTTTTGTCGGTCATTAATTTCATGAATTTTTTACCAATTTTCTGTATCAAAATTTTGTTTTTCTTTCTATACTTTGAATCTTAGAAGACATTTGAATGAAATAATTAGAAGTTCTCACCTACACGGTATGTTTAAAGGGTATTTCCATCCTATGTGGGACGCAATGCTTCTCCTTCGGAGTTTCCAATCATTTTGGCAAGAAACCCAAACCCTTTGTATCTTCTTATCCCCTGATGAAAGGAAAATAAAATGCGGGAGCCGATATTCCTTCGGCGGTGAACAAATCGCTAATTACGACCTCGCCCTTCATTTCAATTCATGTTGCGCGCCCTTGGGTCTAGTCCCAAATCCTTCCGTCGCATTATCGATATTTTGTGCAGCATCTGTAATATCTTCTCTCACACCCGTTCCGACCTCACCCTTTCTTGGGCGGCCTTCGCTTCCTCCTCTCATCACCCGTCCGATTTCCCTGACGACTAAACCTCTCCCTTTCACTCCCTCCCTCGAAATTCCCTCCGAACTCACCCTCCCACTCTCCCTTCCTTTCGTCACGCCACACCCCTGTCTCCTTGCCGCATCCCCTTATAGCTTTTTTCCTTCCTCGACTACGCGGGAGCTCTTCAGAGAACACCCATCTGTAGGTAGGGTAAGAGCCGGGGGAAATCTCAGGGCATCCGAAATTACGACCCAGGGTCCTCCCTCCCCTCTCACGGCTTCTCTCCCTCGCTGATGCTCCTATATCTTCTTCTCCTTTCCCCAAACCACCACCACGCTCTCTCGCACACATACACCGCCCAAAAACCTTCTCGAACTCCTTCCAAAAACCAATGATTTTATCCCTCTCTACACCTCCTTCCTTCCCTCCTCTTTATCTCTGACTCACTCCGCCTCTCTATCCATAGTGAGCGAGTCTTTCTCTCTCCTTTTCCCTCTCTGCGCCTATCTACTCCCCGCCCTCTGGACCACTTCTTCCATTCCTCCCTGCTCTTCCCGCCCCCTTTCTAAAAAAAAGCCCTCGCCGCTTTTTTTCCAGATTCACATCTCCTTCCCCCTCTTTTCCTCGTTTCCTTGCCCTCCTCAGGGACTTTGAATCGCTTCTCACCCCTTCTCTTCATTTTTTCCCGCCAGGGGACTCTTTTACCGTGCCCCGTGCTCCCTCTCTCCTTACGATTTTTTAACCATCCTCCTCCCACTCGCCAACCGCGCGCCGGTTTCTTTCATTATTTCTTCGATTCAACGCCCACCTTTTCCCTTCTCCCTCGCCGCACTCCAGGATCCTCCCGTCTTTGGGACGCAGTAGCTCAGCCCTGTCATTCATATGCGTACTGCGTAAGGCTGAGCTCATTTCCCTCATTAACCCTCCCGTTTGAACTTGACGGGAGTAGAGTTTTTCTTTCAACTGTTGTGGAGTTGACGTAGGCATCTTAATAGTGGCGTCCTCTCCTGCAGCTGCTCGTGATATAACATCCAATGGAATGCCACTTACATATATCTCCTCGATTGTTTTACTTCCTATAATCTAGGTACTTCTTTCAAATAATTAGCATAGCTCCGAAGAAGTTGTGATCAGCATGAATTTTGGTTTGATTGGACAGGGTTGAGATTTCATCCTGCAATGCCCAATAGCTTATAAGGTGGTAGATTAGGAATAAATTGATGAAAATGTAAATGTGATGCTAAGAAGGTGTTCATGGAAAAGGACAACTGCTGTGCTCAAAGAATTTAGGACTAAAAACCAAGAAATAGTAGGTGAAAACCTTTGTGTGGAACGTAGCACTCTACAGATCGGAAGCATAGACCATTGAAAAGCTGACCAGAAAAGAATAGTAGCCTTCAAAGCCTGGTGCTGGAGGAGGATACTGAAGATAAAATGGACGGACAAAATAAGAAATGATGAAGTGTACATAAGAGTAGAGGAGGGGAGGATCATATGGAACACGATAGAGAAAAGAAGAACAAGATGGACTGGACACACCCTGACACAAAATAGATTTGTGAATAAGATAATAGAAGGCAAAATAGAGGGAAATGCCCCCAGAGGAAGACCAAGGAATAAGTTCATGGACCAAATAAAGAAAAAAGTACCAAGGAAAGATACCATGAGGTAAGGGAACAAGCATTATATAGGGAAGGGTGGAGGGCTGCAGCCAACCAATCCTAGGATTGAACGTCCAATGAAAAAAATTTATAAACGTATAAATGTGATGTAGCAAATTCTATGCAATGGCCTAATTTCTTAAACAATACAATGCCTACATCCCGAACATAAACGCGAACCATGTACGTTTCGGCAGTTAATCAACAAACCTGGCAACTGTGACCCTTGAAGACATGTGGACACAGGGGATTAAAGGGACTTCCCTTCCTAGGGTCACCTGAGTGGGTTTATGAACTTCTAATACTCGGAAAACTATTTCAAGACATGAAGTTAGTGGAACCGCGAGTGCAAGCGTAACCTGGATTCGAAGCATGGTTTCACCAGTTCACTTAGCCAAGCGTTCGTTCTCCATTCGAGCAGAAATTCTACCAAATCGTCTTTCGGCCCTCATTCGCTCCTAAAAGACATTTTTTTATTATAAGTATATATAAAGTTTCGTCTCCAAGGACGGCGTTTCGTTGCTCCGTTTGTTGCGTCCATTTTCTCCCCGCCTATCCACCCGACCCATTTTTTTTGAGCCCTTCTAAACACATTCAGGAGCATTTTATCCGTCGCTCTTCCGCAACCTCTTCTTCGCCTTACTCCATCGCCGCGCCCTCTTCACGGTCCTCCTCCGGCCCTCGTCCCCACTCGAGCTCATCTCCTTTCCCAGCGCCGCAAAAGAGTGAGATGGTGAGGAGGAGAGTCCTTCTCGCACCCTTCAAGCCTCCAAAATCCCCCCCCCCCACGGCCTCCTCAACGCCGCACTTGCCTCTCCATCTCCCCTTTAATTCCACTTTATACGGTTGGGAAATCGCTGTGTTCTTGGTCTCGATGCCTATGCTCTCTTCTTCAACTCGAAAATTCTTTTATTCCCTCTCCTCCGATCCACACTCCCTCTCTCACTGCCCTTATCCCCCCCCCCCCACTATCCCTCTCTCTTCAGCCCTCTCGAGTCCTTCCAACAGCCAACCGAGAGAAACCCAAGCCCATCCCATTCCCTGGTTTTTTGCATAACTTCCCCTAATGTCTTTGCACTCCACATATCTCACCCCCCTTTTATCCCTCCTTTCAGAGCCGCGGTCTTACTTCCTATCACTTTTTTCTCACATCGATCGATTAGCAAGTCTTTCCTCTATTCTTGCTTATTTTCCCCAACTCCATTCTGCTCTAATTTTCATAAACCGGTGTGGGATTTTACAAGGGAAAATCTGTTTCCTCTTTTTCCTCACGATATGACGTAATTATCACAGTTGGAAATTTTTCCGATTTTTATATGCAAACTCAATTGTTTTTATGCAAAAAGTGTGAATACAAACGAATTTTATATAATAATGATGTACATTGTTGCTTTTTAATCGACGTTTCAGGATAAACTTCTTGCCAGGCTAATATTATGAGATTTGTTAATCTGAACTTCAGCTACTCCAAGGCAAGGGCTCCATTTGCACTTAAATGAAGGAAGAATTTGTGTTGGCTAAGTTTATTGATTCCTCAACAACCTAAAATCTATGAGCCTGAAGATATATTTTTGGGAAATATTATAATGTTTTCATGCATAAAACTATCAGTTTGTCATTTCTCCTCGCAATGAATTCATTAATCATATTGGCATTGACGAGGCGAAGAGATAGTAATATTTGATGTAGTATGTGTTGTTAAATGTGTACGTCTGAATATAGTTTTTTGGTCAATACTAAGGCTTATTCAAAACAATTCCAGCAAATATTCTTATACATGCAAACAGTTCACGTTGATTCAAATTTCAGATTCAAATTCTTGCAGCCTGTGCATTGATTGAATATCCGCAGCAATTTTCGAAGAAGTACTCCACTAGCACTGCTCACTTTGGGGCAGTTTATCTTTCAAACGGCCATTTTCTCCCCATCTTTTTTTTTCCTACCCCATTCATAATGCGTCGCCGGACCCCGCCCCCTTTTTCCTGTTTCTTCACTTCCTCTTCCATTTCTTTCTTCCTCTCTCTCCTTCCCGCAGTCATCCCTCCCTCGGCTTAATTTTCTTCCCTCCCATTCTCCCTTCTATCCCCATCTCGGGTGACGTCGTCCCCTCCTTTTTCATTCCCCACCCTCCTCCTCTCGTCCCTAAGGTTGTCCCTCTAAAAGCGGCATGATCTTGCTTGCCCCCCCCCCACTCCACCTCCCCCGCCCTGTCCCCTACCTACCCCCCCCCAACCCGGCGTCCATACCCACCCCACTGCCGGCTCGTTCTCATCCGACATTGGTGTGAGGCAAGCTTCTCCGCTTGTCCGCAAGGAAGCAGTACCGCAGCGGCGATGTCGGCTGTGTAGAAAAGGTTGCATAACCTCCGCCCAATCGTCGATTCTTCTCCGGGCATATCGGTCGACCCTTGGGAGAGGCGGTAGGGGGTGGGGGAAGGAGTGGGGGCGGGGTGGAAAGGATAAGAGAGTAGCTCCTTCAAATGGCTGCAGGAAGGGGAAGTCAAAGGGAACGGAGGGGGAGGAGGGAGGGTAAGATGTTAGGGATGGAGGACTCCATATCCTTTACATCATATTTTTAATGATTTCTTCTTCCAGCTTGGCTTCCCTCCCTTCTTTCTCATACAGTGCAGTTTCGTCTTCAATTTATTCATCTACTCTTCCTTCTCATCTTCTCCCGATCTTCCTGTACCGAAGACAAAAATGCCTCGTTTCACCTATTGCTTTTTATTTTCTTTTTAACGAGGGAAGCTCACTTTATGGAAAATAACAATTGAGTGGAATATTCCGATCAGTTTTACGTTTTGCGATTTCGTCAAATAAGATAGAAATATTTAAAAATCATATCGATTCAATATTATTTTCAGGTAAAAATTTTCGCCTGGGGGTTGTTTTCCAAAAAGCATTTGGGTAGGTATTTGCTCAGTCAGTTAGAATTCAGTTACAATTGTAATTGCATCCTTAGGAATGTGGTTTCATTGAAAAAAATTATGCCTAATTTATTGATATGCCCACATCATTACCGCATAATTAGATTTTTCTTGTAATGAACATATTTGTTACTTCTATCGTTCTCCAGTCATTAACTACTCATCCTGAGTTTTTTCGATAGATCCTCCCGTAGCACCCCCTCCCTGGTTATTCAGGCTTCTTCCTCTTCCTTCTTCAAATTCATCTTTTCTCCTTTTCTTCAACCTTTGTTATGTTGCTTCCCTCTGGAATATCCATCTTCGTGAAACCATGCGGACAGGGGAAGATAAAGAGAATGAGATGGGAAGAGAGGGAGAAGAGTAACGAACCTTGCGGTGGTGGCAGAGAGGAGGGCGTGGGGGAAGGAGGAGGAGGAGAAATGAGGATAGGCTGCAGATGGGCTCCCGAGCACTTCAATCACACTGAGTCACGAAGATTGCTCCGCCTATAAAGCGTGGAGTAGTGGATGGAGGTTGCAACCGCCGGAACGAGGTTTGGGAATAAAGAAAAAAAAAGAAATAAAATAAAAGCCCGTTTCGGAGCCACTCACGCGAATACGTCAGCCGACTATTTTTTTTCCTTCTCCTCATCCCAAGGGAAGGGAGCAAAAATACGTCTAAGGAATCGGAACGTCTTTAATTTAACAGCAGTTGAACATTCGTCCAGCTGTAATTTGCTTCCCACCGTCCTTCCTACCGTTGTTTAATTGTTTATTTCACCACCAATCTTGGAGGGTCGAAGTATATATTTTTGCTCAAATTACCTTGCATAATCCTGTGTGGTTTTTTTATTGTTTCATCTCAAATACGGGGAATCGAAGCATATTCGTGAAATATATGCTGGAAAGTACTTTATTGCTTCTCACATTGCCCTCTAATATTTTCTTGGGATAAGCTGCATAATGCTTTTGCAAAGTCATTTATCACGAGAGATGGCGACTGAACGGAAGATTATTGGATGAAAAAAAGAACAATTCATCAACCTGCGTAGTTATACTTGAGTTTACCTACTAAAAGAAAAGAATGACTCTAAGAAAATGAACGAGCCTGTTTTTTCCTCTTCCGAGGGTTGCGGAGGGCATAATTTATTTTTGATTGATGTTCTACTCTTCCGAAGTACAGCCCTGAATATAGATGTACAGTTTCGATTCGGAGGTCACAGACTGGATGGGTGAAAAATTAAATGTATTTTGTAATTTTATTTCCGGTTCAGCACGATTCAAATAGTTCCCGGGAAAAATTTTTAATTTTGCTGATTTGGGCCACTCGGATCGTCATTTAAGTGGCTGAAATTATTGGCCGTTTGAATGAATGAAACGATAAAAAATATAAAAAAATCCCACTTAATTTCACGTTTAACGACGCACACGAATATACGACACGGATAAGTCGTACCAATCATCTTATCACCTTTTCCCAGTTTCCCGGCATGCAACACGAGCATTTGAATTTTCCTCTCCTCCGCACCTCCCATCCCAGAGATCCGAGGAAATATCTGTCCTCTTATTGAAACTGCCATCTCACGATCGCTTCCGGAGATAACTTCAATTCTTCCCGCGCCACCCTTCCCCAATCCCGTCCCTGCAACCCTGCATCTCCCGCCTACATCATCTCACACCACCCACTCAATCTCGGCGCGGCGTCCTCCGCCATATAGTAGTAGGTAAAGCCTCTATTCCATTACATCCCGTCCCCACCCTCCCCACACCACACACCCTCCCCATTTTCCTGAGCTTGACAAATTTGACACCTTGGGTCGATTATTTATATTGGGGATAACCCTGCATGACGTATCACTCTCCGGGACTGCTTTTAGCCATGCGCGCGCGCCGGGTCTTTTGCCACACCCCCTCTTCCCCGCCCGGTCGACGTAGCTACTGCCTGCTATACCACCCCGCAACTTCCCCACACAGCATACGTACCCTTCCCCTCGTTCCATACCGCCATAACAACCTCACGCACCCTCCAACTCCCTCTTCTTTCCTTCCCAGCCGGTGTAGGCTCTCTTCCCCACCCACCGTACGCATAAAATCTTCTGCGTGTGTCGTTTTAATCACGCCGTCTCCCCGCGTGCTAGGGGCGGTTCGTCTGGGTGGTGGATGTGGGAGTTTGCTGCTAGATTGCTGCCAATTCTGCGGAGGTGCGGGCGTATAGAGAGGGTGGGTGAGTGTGTGTGCAGAGGAGAATGGTTCGGGGATGGTTTAAGGGGGTGGATCTTGGGTTGGATCGGTCTCGAGTCGGCCCGTGGATGAGGAGGTGAAGGGGATGGTTCAGGAGGGGAGGAAAGGTTTTATCGTCGCATGGGCGAGAGAGAGGGCGGTACTTCTGCTCAGGGGACGGTTTAGATAGAAGCAATTGCGAGTCGGAGGGAGAGATGCAGTCTGACGACCTCCCCGGGTCATCAAGCACAGACACGCGGGGATCTGTGCGGACACGCGACTAAAACAAACGCGCGCCACCCCACGGTCGTCGTCGCCGCCGCCGCCGCCGCCAATATCTTTCTCTCTTCGGATTAGAATCGTTTTTCCCTTTCGTATCTCTTCGGAAACCCCTCCCATGACCCGACGACGCCCGTGTGTGTGTGTGTGTTTGCGGGGAGGAGAGGGCTCCGAGGATAAATGTACATAATACACACACGGGGCGGCACATAACGGTTTCATCTCCACCCTCTCTTATTCGCGTTCTCGATCGAACGAATGTTTAATGTATACAAAACACTATTCACCCTCCTCCTACTCTAGATTGTTTGCACCCCTGAGAGACAGTCATCTTCTTCTGTCAGTGACTTCAAAACGATTGAGAAGAGAAATATTAGTGTGTCAAGTACCGGTCGCTGGTCACAATGTTGGCAATATATGCAAATTATGAAGGGCTTATTATCCTATATTTTTTCCACATTTACTATTATATATGGTATGCATGTCTCAAAATCTAGTGGCAAATAAGTGCGTTAAACATTTCATTGCGTAGTGATTCAGTTCTGTAGAAGAGATATTTTGGATTATCAGGTAAGTTGAGAAGTATCTTTACCTCTGTATATCGAATTTTCCGTAAGAATGATGAGAGTAGGAGATGGGTAGTCGAAATTAAAAAAAAATGCGGAGCTACTACCCTACGGTCCTCAGAGACCTGATCTTAGGTTGTTTTGGTGAAGCTCTTAATGTTTCAAAATTATTCACTGCGTATTCTCCTCGAGCTCCTGTGAGGGCTGGTATTTGCGAGTGATCAAATATAAAATTCGTGGTGGTATTGTGATCTCGTTGTGACTCATGGACGCCGTTTCAGTGTGGTGGGGCCTTAATATGTTCGAAATTATCAATCATCGGCTAAATTGAGGTTTTCACGTAACATTCTCTATGAACCTCGACTGATTTAATGCTACAATAGAGGTTTTATGTCAATTTAATTTATTTATTAATTCGATATATTTATTCATTGATGTCAATATTTCGTCATTCGTAGTGGCTCTACAATTCCGAGCACTACCTGTATGAAAGCCCCCAATCAAACGTATTTTATTTCCAACCACTAAAGTCCCCAATACTTGCTAACGTGAATGACGGCATTCCGCCAACCAGGTCATTGAAATAAAAGAATGTTTTAGATTTCGACTCATTCGAGTCCTGCGAGAAAGAATATAAGGACTCATCCTCATTAACCCCATATGTCACCTACTTTCCCTCTTAATCCTTTTTTTTAATGCTTTCTTTTCTATGGATGGTCTCCTAGGACACGAAAAAATATCCTTGTTGAGTCTCACGAGCTAATATGTTGGGATCTGATTGACGTGGTGGCTTGAGTACTGGTTTCCTTCCTCAAGAATCCATTTTCGAGCCCCGGCAGCTGCGAAAAATGTCGTATTTTTCCGATTCTTACTTTGGTGGTATTTGGCGGGAAGTTAAGGTATATTATTCCTTCCGTAGGATGGGACGTTAACCTGTTAAGTTCTTGACGCATGTTGTTGAGTGAAGACTAATTCTGACTTCGGATGTCACTTCAACCTTCCTCCATTCCCAAGTACTTCTTTTCCTACTAAACCATCTTTAATGGCGCCAATACTTAAGTTGACGGTCTCCCTCCCAAGTAACTTGTCTTCCAATTGTGAAATACTTCATAATTTTAATACCCATAAAGACAATTGTAATTTTAGACCACAATACATTGACTATTTTACTTAATGATGTTAGCTGCACCCTATACGCTTGTGCTATACAGTATATAATTTTTGGTGGCTTACCGTGGTAAAATGATAAAAATAAATCAATAATTGTTACATGTGTAGGAATGTTCAATTCGAACGCTATTTTTTATCAGTAGGCAGAAGTGGAGGCTGGTTTCTAATGGACTACCGATCGTCTCTCACGTGAGTTTACAATGCTTCCATATTCCTCTCACATGTGAATTTCTACTCTTTCACCATGACGCCCCAAAACATTTTCAATAGGGTTTTGGTAGCTTTATGTCCAAGGTACCACAACAATTCTTTTTCTAGAAAAATCTGCTTTGTTGAAATATCTGTTTGAATGGAATGTAATCTTGTAACAGAACCACTTCTCCCCACTCTGCCACTATTTCCTTTGTTCTTTTTAGACTGACAGGGACCATGTTGCCGCATGAGAAAATAAACCTACGTTCTATTTCTCATTGGACGAGCCTCCTACACTGGATCATAGGGTGACGGACCGCGAGGGAGGTTAGGTTGGTACAAATCCGATTGTCATGATACCGCTCAATTATATGGCTTTTCTTTTGAGGATGAAAGTTCACATTGGTACTTTGGTATTCTGACAGTTACGTATCGTAAGGTAGTATTATAAATTAAGATACAATATTATCTTCTCCTGGATGCAATATTCTCCTATTCATATCTTATCTTCATTCATCTCTTTCATTATTTATCTTTCCCTCTTGCCGTCATACCCATCTTCTTTGGCCATCTTCAACTCTCTCCTATCATTTTCCCTCTCTCTTTCAACGCGGATTTACGGGGCGAGTGACCCATGGGAATTCTGTTGGACGTCGCATTTGTGTATTTGCTCACTCCGGACGCTTGGTCGAGACGGGACGAAGAGATGAGAGAGAGACGAGCCACAGGATCCCGGTGTGTTATATATATTTGCGGTGTCCATTTGTGTGATTGAAGGACCAAGTTTTATCGCCGAATGAATGTCCTCTTAGCAGATGAAAAATCCTTGTTTGTTTAGGCCGGAACCAATCGAAAGCATCCCGTTCCGCTTGTGTGGACGTGGTGTTGGAGGAATTAGACGTGCCTGTATATCGTTCCTTTACTGATCCCATTTCATGGTCTAAATATGTAACTTCCAGAGGGCGCCGGAGATGGCGAGGGCTACACTGTACTTGATGAAATTTGCCTGGTTACCCAGGGCAGCAGCGTATTATATTGAAATGAATGGAAGATTTCTCCAGTATAATTTATATGTTTTCACCTAATGGCAACCTATTTGACCTAATTAAACGATCAAGCAAAGATTAAGTGGGAATCTAAGATGATAAAATTTTTGATTTCTGAATTTTGCTTTTTATTAATGAAAGCATGTATCCATTGCTCTTATTTTATCTCCAGTTGACCTTTAATTTAGTCTTACAACTAGAATAGTCAACAGATTCATCATTGCATGGCCGTGTGTGCAACCTTGATTTTGCTTCATCGCCCAAACGTCGTCATCTTTATTATTTTCAATGCATCAGCGAAAAGTTAAAAGTCGAGAAGAAATAAATTCTAAAAATAATATTCGAAAACATCGCGTGTCAAAATAGTCCTCCGGAATTATTGCTATGGTGCGAACGCTAACATCTGCGATAACCTTCATGCATTGTATTTTAGGCACATTATCTAATGCTTGAGAATCGAATATTTTGAGTCACTGTGTTTACTATAGGAGGTTAGTGGAGATGGACATGTCAGGACAGATTTGCGCTCAAGTAATTCTTTTCTCGCCCGGACGACCGACCGTTGGTAGACACAGGCGAGTGTCAAGTAGAGCGTGCCGAACGGTTTTCGGTCCGTGAGATCCTACCCCCCGTAGACTTAGCTGGATGTCCTCCTCTCTCTTTCTACCCCCAAACCCGTTGTGATCCTCATCCATAGAATATCCTGCACTTAATCCCGTACGCGTGTTCGGGGCTGATTTCACAGGATGGCTTAAAACTGGCCGGTGGCGCTCTCACCCCTTTCCAAAGTCCCCCTTTCGTATTCATTCGACGGCCACTTGGCGGGTGGTGTGCCGATCCACGCACATAGGGAGGATTGGAGGGAGGGGGATAGATTTATAGAAGCTGGCTTTGCAAGATGTTAATTAGGTTCAGTTGTATGCATACAAACAAACAAGATTATCGGCATTGTTCGTGCTGTTTATATTATTGTTTTGGGTAACGGGTTGCTTCAGGAACAGGATTGGTGAATTTCGACTGCGCTGACACTGTAATATGTACTTTTACTGCTATAATTTTTCTCGAAATCGCCGCAGTATTGTACTAAAAGGAGATCACAAGTACTCCAAAATCAGCTGTACATTTATTTTATTGTTAATTTTCCTTTTTTGAAGCTAATGCAAACGTTTTGCTCATTTGAAAATGGTTTTCCTGTGAAACTGTTCTAAATGGGCTAACTGATATCTTGAGAAAAAATTTGAAAATACCCACAAGATAATGCTGATACCTAGCGTGCTTCCTACATTTATGTACTCAAAATGTATACTTAAATCTTAATTGTATTTCCTGAAAATGTACGTTTAAATTTGTTATCCGGTGGCAACGAATGCCTCCTGGATATAAATTTGAAATATGACCCTATGAAGGTAGAAAAATATTTTTGAAATGAGCCTGCAAATACATAATTATGTGTCTGAAGCTTATAAAGCTATTCCCCCACGAGAGTAGATGATTTTGATGAGTACAACTTTAGCAGATGTATTTCCTATTTTCCTCATCTTCTAAACCTTTCTTCTTGGTTTTTATTTATTTTTCCGTGGGTGGAAAGATTGTGTTTATATTTGTGATATCTTACCAGTCAATTCATCAGTTCACGGCGTCAAAATTATTTTCAGTTTAAAATGTTTTGATTTTTCTACTTTCTACTTTGCCTTATCTTCAGAGAGTATTTTGGAGTTTCGCCCATGGATATTTTTGAGGATATCTATTGCCTTTTACTTACATGATGAAATATTGCTTCTATGCTGTTTATCCTGCATATTACATGTTTTTTTACTTCACTGTTTTGGTTTTTTACTTCACTGTTGCATATGCTAGGTCTTTTCATTTTAGGGAACAGTATTGAAACCTGCGTTTTGGCGTTGGGCTTGAGTCTGATATGAAACACAAAATGCAGATAAGTGTAAGGATGGGTTTACCCAAATAATTTTTTCTTACTTGCAAGTATTTTCCTCGGGATTTCTCTGTGTTGGCTCAATCCTAGTTTTATGTATTTAATAAAGTAGCCGAAAACAATATCTGATCAATGATAAGGTCTCTGGTATTTTATCATCGCTCGTACCTGTCAAGGTACATATCTGTGTGAATGTAGTAATTTTACTCACTTTTAAATGCAATTTCCTAGGAAATGAGTAATCAATAGTACTCTGTATTCCACCGCGAATAACGATGAATAAATTGAAAACTTCCCATAAAGGCATGGCACCCCATAAGCCGAAATCCGATAATTTTGAAAATCCAAAGTTTGGATCCTCGACGGGTATGTTTACTTTGAGAGGGATGGATGTAAGACCGAGAACCGGCGTGGGAAGTTAAAGATTTATGATACCGTGCCTCGATTTCATCATCGGATGAAAACAACCAATCTTCTTATCCTCAATTTTTCCACTGATTCCATTTTCCAGCCATCGAAAATACATATTTCATCCTTCCCCTCATCTCTCCATACTTTTTCCTCCACCAAACATTGCGTCTACTGTAGCGAGTCGGTTCAACCCAGTCAACGCTCCTCGAGTAAAATTATGGCTCACAACCTGTCTGCCTATCACATGGAATTTCATCAATTCGTATTTCCTAGCTTAGGTTTTTGACTCATTTTCTTCTCGCTATGGTACTACCGCTTTCGAGACATAGTTTTCTAGCTATAACATATAAAATGCTCTAGAATCAGCAAGTTGCATGAGAGAGATGTCATAAAAATATTGGTCCAAAATTATTATGCGGAGGAATACCTATCGTGCCCTATTGAATTCGGTATTATCTATTATTTTCTTATATTTCGATGAGAAGTGAAGAATTTTTCTGCTTCTCTATATACCTCACGACCTATAGTTTTGAAAATGAACTCGACAATAATATGGTGATGTTCTAACCACGGTATCCCTATATAATTTGAATAAAAGTTGTCTGTTTACATATTCAGCTTTGAAATAAGAAGGGTTGCGTGCGGTATATGCGTTGTTCCGGCCCATCGCTTTTTTGGCTCGCTTTCGTGATCTCATATGAGACTTCCATTCTTGGGCCAAAATTCGCATTCCTTTCTTATTTGAACTGATAACATAATCTGGCCTGCTTTCTTCTCGCCTTTTTCCTCCTCTTTTTCTGTTGGCTCAGCCACTTCCTTCTGTGTCAACATTTTTCCCGTTCTCGCCGGATTCGCCGCTCACCCTTCTTTTGCCCGATCGGCTATCTCATTCTCTATAAGGCCCTCCCTCCAATCATTTCCGACTTGACCTTCTCCCTTATCAGTCATCCCAGCAGCACACCCGTGTCTTTCAAAGCAGCCACCCCACCCTACCCTTCCACCCTTTAATGCCGCCTCTACCACCCCCTTCTACTCTACTCATCCTCAAAAAAAACCTTTCCTCCTTTTCTTTCCATTTCTTCCACTCATTTTTGACTTTCCCTACCAGACTGCGACTCTACTCATCCTAAAAAATAAAAAACTTTTGCCTCGTGCTTTATTCTTTCTTCCCTCCTCTTCCTCCTCCAGTCCAACACTTCTTCCTCCTCCTATCTCCCCCACCTCTCCCATATCATCCCCTCCTCCTCCTGGCCCTCCGTCCATATATCCTCCCCACGTTATTATTATGCAGATCAATATTGATCCGACGAAGCGATGGGCGTGTATGGGAAGGAATAAAGCGGGGTGGTGGGGAGGAGGTGGAGGTGGGAGGGCATGCTGTGGAGGTTATGTGAGGGTGAGGAGTGGGTGCACACAAAAATGAAGGCAGGCTCGCATCAATATGGGCTCAGGTCTCTTTCCGAACCACCCTCCCCCCACACTCCTCAACCCCCTCGTTTCCCCCCACTCCTACATTCGTCGTCCTCCTCCCGCTCCACACCGTCATATTCCTCCCAACCCGCCATCCGCTCCTTTCTGGGTGCAGATACCCCATCCCATGACAAATCCCCTCCCCTCGTGCAACACGCCCTTCCCACAGCAGCCTTCCTCCCCCCCGTCTCTGCCTTGCCGCAAACCTCTTCCACATCTCTCTCTTCCGCCTCACACCTCCCCTGTTCCTCCCCCTCCCTCCAAACCCTTTTTCCGTGTTCCCTTCTCCGTGAAATTTGTCCCTTCCTCCCCCCCCTCGCCGACGCCCACCCTGCCAGAACCACCGCCGCGCATCCCCCGAACTCGCCCCCCCCCTCAATCTCACTCCCGCCCCCCTTTCCTTTTACGCGTCCGTCGGATAACGAATCCGGTGCGTGGGATAACCAGCACGCCACCGCCGCCCCCTTCATTTCTCCCCTTAAAAACTCACACGCGTTTGCGTGTTGGACCGAAAACCTCCAAACTGCCATCCTCTCCCCTCTCCGCATCCCTCCTCGCTCTTTCACTCCTCTTTCCACTGCGTAGAGCTTTGCTCCCACCGATACCTACACCTGATTCTCTTCCGGTCTTTTATCATCTACTCTTCTTCCTGTCTTTCCATGCGTGATTCTCCCGCGTAGGTATTGCTCATATATTTCATAATAGTTTTTACTATTCTGGCGATTCTGGCTGATATTTTCGTCAGTAGGGAATCAGTGCGTGCGATTTAATTTTGCGGACAACTAAGTTGTTTGACCTGCATCATTGAATATAGTGAACAGGTTACGGATGTACGTGGACAGTCAGGCACTATGGCAGAAAAAAGTCATATGTATATGCTCATAATATGACAATATATTCATATTAATATTCTCATATTGTTTGTTGAAACTTGGATCTGGAAAGGGAGGGTGAATAGAAACTGAAGGTGTTCAATATGTGGTGCATGAATCTACATGGACGGAAAGAAAGACTAACTGAGCATTCTTAGGCTCGAGAGCTGAAGAAAAAAGGTTGCTTGAGGGAGTTAAGACAAGACTGTGTGGAGCTATGGAGTAATAATGGGGAATGTGGTGATGAAGGCTGCTTTTGAATGTAAAAATGAGCTGTGAAAGAGGAGAAAACGGGTGAAAATGGCAGATATTTTGAATTCTTCCGAGAGATTCGGAAATATTCTGAAATGATTAGAGACATTGTCTGAAGAAGCAGCTCAACCATTGTAAGGGTAATTAAGGAGGAGCGATAATCCATGCTTCCTACCATAACCATGAGATAACTATACTTATGTTTATAATTTTACGACGTTGTCATGAGCGCCTCTCTCCATCTGTCCCTCTCCATTCTCTCTCCGGTCCACGTCTGTCTCTCATATGACATTTTTTCATTCTCGGCATTCCTTCCCGACTACCTATTCCTGGTTCATAGATGTTTTATGCTAACATAAGTGAATGCACATCTCAGGTAAGCGCCGACCTCTTCGTCAGCGCGGAACTGGCGTGTGTATTCGAACTCGTATTTCTGATAACTCGCTATTCCACCATATAGTAGCGTGTACCAATGAAATTAGGACTACAAAAAAACATGGTGGTGAATGTATCCAGAAAATTTCATTTTTTTTGCCATAAAAAATGACATTTATAGGATTGGTTAAGGAATTAAATTGGTTGTTCATAAGCAATGTATATTAATACTAAACTTTGGGTCGATAATTACTAATTTACGGAGCATATAAAGCTTTATGGTCTCTTTAATCTTTCCTGTAGCTTAATCTACAATTTTCACATACCTACGTAAAGTTATGAAAATTACTCAAGTGATTAAGCTCTCAAGCCGTATGACGAACATTTAATTGAGTGGACGCCGATAACGCCTCATACGCTACCGCCAACGGGTTTGAAAAAGGTTATTTCATCAACACTGACAAATGTATCATTGTATCCCGCTTCCAACTCTTATACAAGTACAATAATGTTCTTAAACGAAAAGATGATCGTATTAATGACTATAATAATAATAATAAACCCGATGCTTGCCGAGGACTCGGAGGGGAACGTTACCAAAGTAACATATAATCATAGTTTTAATAATAATAGAGGCAGTTAGAGGCTACTAAGCCTGATATCGTTTTCCTAGACCAACTCTCATGCTCCATGAGTTTTCGGCCCCGGCTGAAACGAACAGGGATGCAAAGGAGGCTGAGAAACGGGCGAAATATCAAGACCTGCTTTTTGAGCTTTGGCAAATGTACCCAGGACACTCTGTTAAACTGGTAGTCTCCATCATAAGTGTGCTCGGTGGAGTTAAGGGCTCGCTGCTGGAGAGCATCAAGTGCATTCCGTCCTGCGTGACACAGGCGGAGTCACTTGCAGCTCGCATGCAGAAGGCCGTAATACTTGGGTCCCTCCGTCTATTCCGCACGCACGACCCAACGGCAGCGTAGGTACCAATCCGATGGGCATTGGACGTGGCTGCAATAACTGTCAAACCCCTCTCTAGTCCTCGGCCATTATGACGGTGGTGAAACCCGATGCTTGCCGAGGACTCGGTTAGAAACGTTACCAAATTAATATATATCCATAATAATGATAATAACTATTCGCTGGTTTGTTGACTATTTCAGGAATTAGAGTTGTTAGTTGATGTAAAATATCAGTGCGGGGAAATAGAATGAAAAGTACTCCCAAAAAAGACAAAAAAATGTGATTTTCTGGGTCAAATAAAGCGAGGATAATTATATAAGAAAGAGAACACAAACTTCAGCTATACCAATTTATAGGGTAGTACTTCGGAGGAAAATAGGCTCAGTAGAATGGAAATCAGGTGAAGAAATGCTTTGGTTTAGGTGGCGATCTCTAAATGGAAAGAATTGACTATGCGAACCTTGTGTAAAAGAGCAAAGAAAGACTGGCCGAGAGTCTAATTTGAAATGCAGCTTTGTAGTGCTATAGGGTTAGCGTAAAAGAGTAGAAACCTGGAACTCGAGGATACAGGATGAGAGTAGTCAGTAGATGTTAAAAATTTGGATGCGGAGGAGAATGGATGAAATGTGATGAATGGAAAAGAAGACGGCAGAGGAAGTTCTCGGAATAGTGGGTGGGAAGAAACTTCTGAGGGGAAATTTGAGGGAGCCAGACCAAGTGAGAAAGCCATGAGAGTGAATGCTGGAGGAAATGTAAATGTTATGACAAATGAGAGAAAAATAGAGTAGATTAGAAGGTATAGATATATGGGGAGCATGCTGATGGATGATTGGAGGAGTGAGGTAGAGATTAAGTCAAGAACAGCTATGGAAAAGGAAACCTTTAATAAGAGAAATGCGTTATGCTGCGGTATGGCCCTAGAACTGAGGAAGAGACTGGTGAAATATTATATGTGGAGTGTTATGTTGTATAGATGCGAAACGTGGACCATGGGAAGAAGAAATAAGGATAGGATTAATGCTTATGAGTTATGGGTGTGAAGGTGGCAAGGGAGAGTGAAATGAGTGGATAGAGTAAAAAATGAGGTGATGGGAAGAGTTAGAAAGGAATTAAACACTACTGAAAACTATACAGTAGAGAAAGGGAAACTGGATCGGACATATTTTAAGAAAAGAGAAGAGAAAGAAGAAGGCCGAAAGAGACAGATGAAGTGAAGGTAAAAATAAGTCTCGAGGAAACCAAGGAAGAGGCTCGGGACAGGACAGGACGAACTGGAGACAGCTGTGGTGTTAGACACCTGCCAGTAGGCAGAATACCAGTTGATGATGAGTGTAAGTGGTTGTATTAGTAGAGTGGCAATGAGATGATGGAGGCAGTGACAGAGAGAAAAATAGGGCAAATTGGGAGAGGAGGAGAAAGTCAATAGACTTTCTTGGATGGTATAAAGATGACTGCTGGCTGAAGAATGTAATCGTGTGAATATATTGGGGCCTGCGTATGTTAAAGTCAAGGTGATTTTTTACTCTCTTCAACACAATCATACCCTAACTATATTAGCTATAATAATAAAACAGCGCTAATAGTATGTTCCGATAACTTAATTTCTCTTTTTGACTTATTTTTCGTTTAGGTTTGTGTTTTGGTGCCCAATGAATTTACGCGTGTTGAGCAATTCTTCCGGCTTTTCAGTGGATTTTCATGATGAAAAGATACAACTTGGTTAAATTCACACTATTTTATTAAATTAAAACCGACCCGGGTTTCAGAAACTGAGTTAAATTTCATATTGTTTGTTGAAACTTGGATCTGGAGAGGGAGGGCAAAAAGAAACTGAAGGTGTTCAATGTGTGGGTGTGGAGAAAGAATGCTTATTCACACAATGTCTCTAATCATTTCAGAATGTTTCCGAATCTCTGCGGGGAATTCAAAATGTCTGTCATTTTCGTCCGTTTTCACCTCTCCAATTCTGTTGCTGAAACCCGGGTCGGTTTTAAATATAGTAAATGAGTGTGGAGTTAACGTAGTTGTATCTTTTCATCATGAACATCCAATGAACTAAGTAACGCCAGGAACAGTTGCGTTTTTTCAGTGGATGTGTTGTTGTGCATATTTTGTGAAATTCACTCCCTACAACACATCCATGAGGTGACTTGCTGGGTGTACTTGATAGACGCAGTATCTGCACGCTCCTGTCCCTTTATCGCGCACATGCAAGTGCGTGCGTGTAGTTTGAGCCCCTGCCGCAGCGAGGAGTGGTCGGCTGACGCGCGCGCTCTCGCGCAGGGGGAGATAAAATGCGTTCCTTGTCGAGCAGCGGATTTTTCGGTTCGCCGCGGCTCGACGTGATCATCGTCCCCTCTTGCGGTACCTTCCTTTATCTTCATCCGGTGGAAATGATCCCCAAATGTAAATTATACCATCAGTTGTGTGTCCTAGGATTGTTGCGGCGTGGATTTTTCTGGATAAGAGTTTGAAAGCTCACTGCAGATTATTTTGTGGGTTTCAAAAACCAAACACTTTGGGAATCATGCTCGTGAGATTTTCTTGCGCTGTATCTCTGTATTGTTTCTCCTTTATCTGATCTATATTAATCTTTGGCGTGCAAATTTTATTTTTAGTCGTGGAATAACTTAAGTGGTGTACATTATGAGTGAAATTGTTTTTTCTTCGCCAAACATTCGGAATTAATTTGTCCAAGTCATTAATGTTCGTTTTCTTAAACTGAAAACCAAAATACCACTGAAGATCAACTTAAAAACATATATTTAAAATATTCATTACATACCAGCCATATTATAAAATATCAAATTACAGAACGAGCACTATTTTCCAATATGATCTCATGAAATGATTATTTGACCTCTCTTGTTTCGATTTTTGTCTCCTATTTATCAAAAAAATTGTTGATGAGAGGTCGGGTATGAGCTCTTATGATTGTAATTATAATTAAGTTATTATTTATTAGATTTTAAAAATTAAAATGTTAAATGCACTGTCGAAGTAAAATATTATTTTGTCCGCTTAGTTTTAATGTGTACTAATGGTAAAGGATAAGATGCGTATTTTAATGGGTTAAAAACACTTTGACAAATAAGTGCTTATATGTTATAACTGAAAAGTCTATTCACATTTACAAATTTCATAAATAATTTTTTTCGGCGCTTTAGATGTCGCTAATCGAATCCTTATATTTGTTCACTTCAGCAAAGTTGCGTTAACACGTAAAATATAATCCGATTTGAAAGATTTGATCTATTCGACGATCAGAAGATTATTAGTTTCACCGTGGTTTCAATTCCCTCCAGTTAAGAACATTAGTTCCGCCACCAGTTTCAATCCCGACAGTTTTCCTGCCCTCCATTCTCCTCTCCCAGTTATCGAAATCAATTTGCGCAGCGCATGAGAGGGAGGATCGACACAATCGGATTAGTATTATTCAAATCAGCCAGAGTTTACAAGTTGAGATTTCGAGCGAATTGTTTCCATTTAGAGAAAGGCGACCGGTTTGGGTCAATGGTTTCGTGCTTCGGCAATTTAAAAGAGCGGATCGGAGTTGGTATCGAGTCTATAGCCCTGGGCGGAGCCTTGAATTTTCATTTCCGGCAGAGTTTATTTGAGTTTCACGCTGGTAATTCCCACGGGATTGTGGATTCGAAACTAAAGTGATTGGATGTTTCGCACTGATATTCCTGGTGATTGGAAGTGTACGAATTTGCAAATGAATTTCACCTCACTCCCGCTTTGAATGGACCCGAAATGTATGCGTGCGTCCGGAATTTTAAGGGGATTTGGCGCTTTAATACGCCTTGTTGAGCTGATTTTAGCATGTTATTATCCGGTGGGCATTCGGAGAGATTATGACAACGTTTCTGATTATCAATCCTCCTCATTAACTTTTTTTCACTATGTTTTTATTAAGGCGTCGCAAAATATCTCATGGCCATTGCATCATACGGGTATTTACAATGAAAACAAAGTCAATGGAAAAGCTGATATGGGATTATAGGGAACGATTTTGGAAAATTTATTTGTGATAGGGACCGAAATAAAATCCATCCTACTTTACATGTAAATTATTGAAAGATTTGGAGACTCGTAATATACCCAAAATTCTACAAGAGACGAAATAAGACAACAAAGGAGTATTTTGAGCTCTATGTAGGATATTGATAATGATATCGTCTGTGACTATTAGAACGTTTGTTTTGGCGTTTGAGAAAGTTTAGTTAAACAAAACAGAAGTAGTTCTGAGTTAAAGTATGGGTATATATTGTGTACAATATGCCCCTACCAAGACTTTCTTATACTTTGCTGATTTTACTTTGAGAAATTTTTCATTATGTTGATAAAGGATCGTATTACATCAATGGTTGCTTATGTCTGTCATCTGCCTATTATCAGTTTCACATAAAGGATAATGTTACTATAGCTTTAACATATTTCATTGCTTGCCTCTGATCATCATCCTTTTCGTGGTGTTTGAGCACTTGGAATAATTTTTTCAAATGCGTCAAAAATAGTCATTCTAATCAATTTATAACCCTTGGTTGCCTAATTTCTTTCTCGTAAAACAAGCAAAACAAGAATAGTTTTAATGAAAATTACTGATTACGAAAATTACGAGGTATTCCAGTCAAATGAGGGAGTATTGCGTTCATTTGTCCAATAAAAATACGAATTCAGGCTAATCAGCGCAAACTAATGAACTCTTTTCACTCCTCTAAAGCAATCCCGAATAATTATGGAAGACTAATTTACTGGGCCATTTCCAGTCATCCCACTCCTTTTCATGTTTGCAGTGTAATTAATGGGATACTTCTCCAAAAAATCCTTTCCACCAACCGTCCTATTATTCTTTCGTGTTAATT
The DNA here is from genome assembly GCA_963169105.1 of Ceriagrion tenellum. Classification (NCBI taxonomy): domain Eukaryota; kingdom Metazoa; phylum Arthropoda; class Insecta; order Odonata; family Coenagrionidae; genus Ceriagrion; species Ceriagrion tenellum. Next base: position 160,477,948 of record OY720632.1, read on the forward strand.
CATTCTGTGGACCAGTCAAAATCCACAAAGATAATCCCATCATTAGGGATTAGACTACCTTTGCGGAAACCTTTTTCATCTCCCATCCATTCCTTCCTCTCCCCTTTGTGTGGTGGCGATTTTTTCTTCTTTCTCTCCTTCGTACACCCCTCTTAGCTCATATCAGACTTCCCTTCTACGGAAACCTTTAAGGACGGGAACACAATCAACTTCCTTCCATGATAAAAGTGGGTGGAATCGGGTTTCGGAGTGGCAAGTTTTGGGCGTATATTTGAAGCTCTCTCTTTCTCCCTCCTACTGTTCACAAACCTGTGGGTGCCGCTCCGCTTGCATATCTTAATGGGTGAGCGGCGGAGAGGAAGGGGTCCCTTTCAATTCCCAATCTGCCCTCACACTTTATGTTTATAAAGGAAGATCCTCGTATCCGCCTCCCTCTTTGCTCTGATCTCTCCTTCTCTTCGCCCTCGTCATTTCCTTCTTTTCAGTCAGTCCTACCATCCGATTCCCATTCTCATCCCTCTATCCCCAGCCTCCTTTCATCTTGAGGCCACGCCCAGTCCTTATACCTTCCTCCTCTTATATGCGATCACGGCCCAGAACACACGGGTTTTCCCTCTCTCATCACAGGGGTACTGTCATCAGCAGGCGCCGATCCCGCTAGGCCAACGACACAGAAGGCGCGCTCACAAACAAATTCCGCCGAACGTAACAAACACTCTCATCTTCAGAAAGCAGGGGCGCTGAGAGAGTGAAGTGAGTGGTAAAGGCCCCTCTTTCCGTCTCTACGCCACAGTCTCTCTCACTCTTGCTCATAAAGAAAATGTTATATGTAAATCCTTCCCAATATAGGTGGTCCTTAGATGTGGGGACGGGAGGACGTGGTAAAAGGGGAGAGATTGGCCTCATATACGAGCTCGGTGGGTGTGGTGCTGAAAAGGGGGGCGGACGTGCGGTCTGTGTCACAGGACGTCGGCGTTGGGGAAGATTGAGGGGGGTGTGCGGAGGGGTAGGAGGACGAAGACAGTGAGGAGCGATGAAGAAGGGGGTGTGCGAAGAACTGGGTGGCAATGAGAATCGGCCTTAATCCTCCGCCGCCTTTTGCCTTGTCCCGCCTCTCCACCTCCCAGCCCACACGAGTCCTGCAACCTCGCGCTCGCTCTCTCAAGAATGAATTTCGAAGTTTGATCCTCATCCTCTAGAGAAAACGTTCTGCCCATCCTCACCCGCCAATCCTCATCTGCCTGCCCACCCACCGAGCATTATCCTGCCCATGTGCGTCTTCCAATCCCTCGAGGATTCCGAGCCTAGGTTCGAGGATAGAATGAATGCTGTCTTCATAACTGGAGAGTGAAGCCAATTCTTTTGTCTTGATATGATCGACCTAACGTACCTCTCAAGATGAAGTTCACCATTGACTTGGTTTAGATGAAATGCAAAATTTTTTAGTCAGTTGCTGTTGATCAGCGTATTTTTAGGCTAATAAAAATCGTAGAGTGACAAATTTCCAATATGTAGATACGAGATAATTTGGCGAATTCATTTAATTTTTTTCGTTTTATATTTTGGTGCATGGCTCTCTATTCTAGATTTATACATTAACTATCACTTCATATGCTTCACTGTCTTAAATACATCCCTCTTTTTCCCAAAGTTAATAAATCTTGTACCATACATTATATTTTCGAACGCATTTCTGTGAACCGTTCAGTTGTTTGGTGCGTTGATATATTTGGCGAAGGGTCAAGTTTGGGAAGGAATGATCCATTCCATTATTTGTTATCGATCTATGTGATGAGTTCGATTGAGTATTTGCTAGTCGGTTTGCTATCTTGTCGTATGGCACCAGGTATTTTCCTCGTTAATCTATACTTTCGGCGTACGTAAGTGCAATCCCCCCCGCAGTCACCTTCTAAATTCTCCCTCATATGTCGCCAGCCGGTGCATATATGCATCCACAGCGGAGTGATTCATCCGCCCGCCCGCCCTCCCTTCCCTCCCTCTCTTCCTCCTCCTGCCGCGTCCTTTGAGAGCTCACCGCGCGGTGGCAAAGTCAAGGGCCAAAGCCCTTCCGAGAGGTGGCGAAGGGCTCATACTCGGCGCATGCATGTTGTGTTCTCTTCTTTTCATCCTCGTTTGACGTGGCTCCTGTGAGACGCGCGCAATGGGCGCTGGGATCCGCTTTGAAGCCTGGTCTCTCTGTCGTACCCGCCACCTTTCTTTCAATGTGATTTCCGTGGTAAGGGATGAAGGGTGGTCCCGTCATCGAGTGATCTCGTTGAATCTGGTAGCGTTGATCTATTTATGCGCACCCGTTGTTGCTGCTCAAAGGGTTGTATTTTGGATTTACGATTTCAAAGGCCGCGCTATTGAAGCTTGCATGATTAGGTTTATTCTGACTCCTTTACTCGATACTTTATAGTTGCATGTAAAGCCCAAATCGAGTTTGTGTAAATGTGACGATGGCTATGGTAATTATTAATCTCGAAAATATCTCCCTTAAAAACATTGTTTTTATGAATTTTTCCTGTTCGTTAGTTGATTATACGTAGCATAAATCCGAGCCGAGTTTAAAGAACCAGCATATCGTTTTTTTAGCATCTTGATATTTTTAGAGTTATGATGAGATAAATGATCGAAGTGTGAATTTCTGTTTATGTGATTGCATAAGCATCATCCAGGACAGTTATACCGAAGATTGGTTTATTCCAGCTCTCTAATCCACAATGCGCGTCATGATTAGTCACAAATATTCTACTCTTGGCCATTCTCTGTAATGTTTATCGTCTGTTTGTCCTTCCATCATTGTTTTCAATAAGTTATTGTGTCAAAAAATAAGCTTAGTAAGTGAAATTCTTCATCTCTCCTCAATTTTAATAATATTCCTCTGCTCTCCAACTCTTGGTGTGACCTCCTTCCGGTGACTCTCTGAGTCCATCTAATCTTCAGTACTATTCAATAGCCCCACATCTCCATTTCTTAGAATCTCTTTTGCTCCGAGCTGTTATTATTTAGGATTTATACTCATATTAAAGCATGCTCCCAATATGTTTCTTAAATAAGTACTTAATTTCCTTCTGGAATTTTGTTACCAGCTGTTAGCAGACTCCTCATCTGGTAGAATGCCCTCTATTCCTGGGCTATCGTGCTCACAATATCTTTCTTACTTCTTCCATCGCTGATGATTCTGCTCACCTCATTCATTCGTTTACGCAAGATTTTGCTGCAAAAGTTTGACGGTGATTCTACCCTACTGACGTCCTCTGTATTCTATAACCTTGATGTTGATAACATAGATCATTAAGTGGTTCAGAGTTGTATTAGTGTATCTTTGTATCAGAAACAATTTTATGAATAATTTAAATCTATCAGAAATTCTCCGACGGTTTCACGATTATTTACTTTATTGGCCGCAGGGAATCTAGTAAAGAAATATACTCGTAAAAAAATAAATACCGGAAAAAGGTAAGGAGAAAACTAGATCGAACTATCTGGACTGGAGAAGAAACAAACCTAAGAAGCCCTCTACATCTCGGGTATATCCCTGTAGACAACATTTAGAGGAAAGAAGATATTGGATAGAACAATCCTTTCATTAAAAATAATCAAATTTGTGGATGTATCTCTAGAGCCTTTATGAGAAAATCCAAAGCCCAGAGTCGACCTTGAATGAAAGAAACGCATTAGGAAGTATCAAATAGCGTGTTATGACCAATATCTCGTGGTGGTGGTGTTTTCCTCCAACTGCGGAAAGTCGGCAACTGATAGAAAATGGAATATTGTTGTGAAATAATTGTGCAAGGTGATCGTAGGGCTCTCACGGTCGAGAGATAAGTGGAGAAATAAGAATTTAGTAAAGCGTTTTCAGAAGAGGACGAGGCTACGTAACTGGATCTATGATACAATGGGACAAGGCGACGGGATTATTAATAAGAGGATGAAAAATTCAATTGAGGAGGGCGAAATCTGGGATTGAATGTAAGTGAAAATCATGGATCAGAGCAGGTTATGTCTAATCAGTGATCGAGGTGAATATGTGCTGTAGATCTATAAGTCTAATATATGGTATATGTTTTTATCAGTGAAAAATCACTAATTTGATATTTGTTTTGAATCGCAATTATATTAAGTCGAGTGAAAATGAATTTCCATTAGTAATTGTTTGATCTGCGAGTAATGCTCGAAAAACATTTTTGTGATTATCCACAAGCAGGAATCAACTGAAAATGCGAATGTTTACTATCTCAGTCAGGCGAGGAAAGCAAGAATATTCGAATCTTCTATTTTATAGAATTATACTGATATTAACATTATTATGTTGGCCTCATTTGAATAATTTTCATCCGAGGAAGATGAAACCTCTTCAAATGCGACGGAAAATTAAGGACGTCGAATGTGAAGAGTTTTCGTCACTCTGAGAGAATCATGCCGAGCCAGAGGCCCAAAGAGTGCCCCGAAACGTACAAATTCGTTACTTATTCCCTTATTTAATAGTGGTTTGATTACGTAGAGCAATACATTTACTTTACAAATATGTTTGTTTCTTAGTAATCTATCTTTTTATGCTATGTATTATCAGGCACAACGCTCAGCTTTGCGAAAACTTACGTTCATTAATTAAGCGCGTATTTTTAGAAATATCTTAGGTTTTTCAGGCGTATCTGGTGAATAAGGGTCACTGGGATGTTCCATCGGGTTAGCATCTTCTTGCCTCTTGACGATTTGTAGAGTAAGTCATTCCTCGCAACGTCGGGAGACACGGAGCTGCTGACCTGGAATACCTGAGATACTTATAATCACTCGTGTGTTTGCAATGAGTAATGTGTGTACATATATCACAAGGTACATCGCTTTTCGGATCGGAAAAGAGTGGCAGTTGGGCGTTATAATGAATGTGTAACATACCAAGAGTAACAATATAGAAAATGATTGTAAAAAGGAGAAATAAATTATCCTCAACTCTTATAGTAATTATTTTCATGCAAGGAAAAAATGTGGTATATAATTCGATTTCCCGAAAGACTCTACCGTAGACCTCGTGGTTTTATTTGATTCTCGGGGTTTTATTTCACAAAAAATCCTTATTTCTATTTATGCTAAATTTATTTCTATATATTAATTTCACAAAAAATTATCTCCTCCAAAAATGTACCTACCGAAATAATTGTGGTGAAAAACGGGCGCAGCTTTGAATTAATTAAAAATTTATGAATTAAAACCCCCAAAAAGAAAGACAAAAATTGGCTCTTTTCAACAGGAGAAACCAACAGTGGAACACAGCCAATGTTTGCGAAGTAGTGAAGTTAGCCGATGCCATTCCGCCTTGTATTTGAATGAGAAAGACTGCTGAAGCGGCTTCATCCCAATGGTATTACATGTGGAAGTAATGGGGCAAAGGATGGACGTGTGGGAGGAGTGTGAGATAAGAATGGATTTGTAAAGAAGCAACTTACTGGTGGACTTTCAAATGTGCATGACAGATCCACTCCTGGAAATCCTTTTATTTCTGAAGATGGTGCACTCATGAGTCCTTTCACCAGCTTACTTCACCGGGGATGGCTCATTGTGGCGTTATCTGCAGCCGTCACCCCACCAAAACCCCACCTCCGATGCCCTCCCCCCTCATACTGCCACATTTCCATCCCTCTTTCTCCAGATCCATTCTCCTTTCCTCATCTCCAATCCGACTCCACAATTCTTCCCCCCTCCAAGAAAGAGTATATTTATATACAAATGGTCTATCAACTCTGTACCTGGTGGAATCGCCGGTATGACTAAACAGGTCGTATGTTAAAAATTCAAACTGCCTTGGTAATTTTTCTCAGTATTAATTTTCTACGACCGGTTTCACCGCATAGAAATTTCGAATTTTCTTAATGGCTTTTCACAAAGTAAAGTCCGAAACTATCGAATTTATAGGTCGTATATTAAATAAATCTATTGAAATATACGCAGAATATTAATTTAGTTACTTCTTCATTTTACAACTGTCTGTGATTTTATCCTGGGCAGTGACAACATTTATGTAATGGAACAGCAATTAGTATTCTGAAGGTTTGAAATGACGTTAATAGCATTAATTTTCTAGTTATCTGATTGGCATTTAACTTTTCTCCCTCCATCAAATCAGTTTTTCTGTGGAATATGAAGGTGAGCCCTATTTATTTCTCCAAACGCCTACTATCTTTCATAAACGGAAGTGTAGTACGCATGAAAAAATTAAATTCAGTTTTCGGAGGCTAACTTAAGCGAGTTAAAGGTCGAGTTCGACGAGTTCACAAGAAAAAGGCTTTTAATGTTTGTAACTCTTATTTTAATCGCTTGAAAGGCTTCTTTGTGCTAATTCTACGTTTAGAGTGGTAGAAGTATGTATGCCCTTGCTTACTGAGATTTGCTTCCTGGTAAGTGTAAGATTGTGGAGCGCGACTAAATCAAGAGAGGTGGTATTTTCGATTCCCTCACGCGGCTCGGTGGGCCTCAAAGGGGAAACAGTACATCGCCAATAGGGTTCACAATAACGGGACAGAGGAGAGAGAGCACAGTTGTTCTAGCAGCACTGCGTGCGGTCTAGTGTGAGATTAAGGACATCGCTTTGTTTGTGTGTCGCTGCAGACGGGGGTGAAATGGAGGTGAATGTCGAGGGGGCTGTTGTTTGCGGGGATGTAGGAGATGTGGAGGGAAGAGGGGTGTGTTCGGAGAGGAAATGGGAAGCAGCTCCGAGTGGAGGAGGCCCTGCGACGAACGATGGTCCCGATTGATTGAAGAATGGTCGAGTAGACATGTAAAAGGGGTGGCCGGGCTCAGTTGACGCTCCCTGCTTCAGGACTGGGGGGGGGGAGGGTTGTATTTTCTACTGGGGCATGAACGAGTTGTTTGGGGTTTCGCGATAAGATTGTCTCTCCGCTCTTTCCCTCTCCCTCTTGAGCGTGCAACTTGCGACGCTCCCGTGTTGGGGATTACGGGATGACGCGGAAAATTGGGACGCTGGTATCATTACCCTCGAGCCAAGTTATTGTCAGTGTGTGTCAGCTCTGTTGCCAAGTGTTTGTTTTGGGAGGTACACGGCAAATACATTTGACTGAAATTGCACTGAGTTATGCACACTTCGGCAAAGACAATGGTCGTCATTGTTATTGGGCCTTCTGATGAGAATGTAGATATGCTGCTTTGTCTAGGGCTTCTGTAGCAATCGCCCATTCAAATCGTGTGAAGAGCTGTCACCTATCTTGTCGTGAATGTCGTTAATGAAGATTGATATTTTTAATGCATGTCTAACGGGAAAAGAAATCTAACATGGCAAGATACAGTTAATATCTTCTATATATATATAAAAACGAATGTATGTCTGTGTGCTGTATGCATTCTTACACCGTTGATCCGATCGCCAAGAAACTTTGGAAAGTTGTTGAGTACACTCTTGCGGAGGTTTATGGTATAAAAATTTTTTAATTATCGCCCCCCCTCCCCCCCAAGGCCCTCTTAATCTTTCGAATACTTTTCACGCAACAACGCCCGACGGGTAAGCTAATAATCCTAACCTCAGTTTTAATCCTATCGTGCTGAAATTTTGCCGAGTAATAGTTCAAGGCAGGAGGAAAGTTATAGGCTACTTTAAAATGATCTCAGGGCCCATAAAAGTCCCATGGCCCTCTCAGGTGGGCCCTTTAGGTGGGAGTCTCAGGGCCCTTAGATGGTTCGCGGTACGTATCGGGTTTTGTGCATTGGTTTCATTTTTTACTTTTTTAAATTATTTCCGCTCAAGATAGAGTTGGAATTTTTTAATTAAATGTCTGAATGAATGAAGTTTTTAATTCTGTCAATTAATTATCCTTTTCACTTCGTAATTGACTGAAAATTGCATTTTTAGCTGCAGAAACACATATTTTTCAGTTAAATCAACAATACCATATTCGCTTGACAACCAGATTTTGGTTATTACTGTTGGAATTCATATTGCTTAGTTCAGCCGATTAGGAATTCTAAGCATTGGAATTTGTGCATCGGTTAATTATTTCGTTTTTTAAAACAAAGATATAGAGTTGAAAGTCATTTTATCGCATACCCGAAAGCATGATACTACTAAAATTAGTGGTATCATGCCCAAAAGAATGAAGTTTCTCTCTTTTTCAATCGATTTTTTACGCATTTTTTCCTTGACAACCAAATAAACAAACAAAAATAAACATCAAATCAAATCTTAATTAACGAATCGCCAAGAAACTTTAGGAAGCTGTTGAGTACACTCTTGCGAAGGTTTCGAAGGTTGAAGGTATAAAAATTTTTTAAATGTCGCCGCCCCCCTCCCCCCCAAGAATTAATCTTTCGAATACTTTTCGTGCAACAACGCCCGACGGGTAAGCTAATAAGCCAAACCTAATTTTTCAAATACGATCTTTATTTTAACCAATGAGAGAGGTTCTTATTTTAACCAATAGAAATTGAGAAACCATTGAATTGTTGTGCGCTCGCCCCTGAAGGTTTCTGAATTATTAAATCCATTTTACATTAGGTGGAGCGCCAGTCGTTTCAAAATATTAGTGTTGGCACGCGAGCTTAGCAAAAAAGCGAGGAGCGGCAATCAAGCAAGCGAAGCAGATCGTTTACGAGTTGCTCAATCACGTGCATCAGAATCATATTAGTGAGACATAATTTGTTTTAAAAGGTACGTAATTTATTTTTGCGTAAAATATATTTTGGTGCAGTGGTCTCTTTGTCTGATTATTTTAAATTCTTGCATTCGATTTTCGTATATCCTTCGCTTTTTCCTAAAATTGTACATTTTAGCTCGAAAATCTTTAATGTTTGTACCGCTTCAGCAAAATAATATTTTATTAACATGGAAGCCCCAGCATAGGCATGGAATGGAAACTCATGGCATCATTTGTACGTTACAAATTTCTGTGTAGGTACGAGGAATTCATTGGACTGAGTCTAAAAGTCGTTTAGGGACCAATTTTGATTCCGGGAAAGATTTGTGGGTCAAACCATGAAAAGTATAAAAATCAGTGGGGAATTCAGGATGGAGTATTTTATTTTTCAAATTTAAGTAGGCAATTGGAGGAATTTTGTACATGCCAATGTTGTACTTTTTTCATGTTCAGGAATGAGCATACTTTGTAAGTTTTACTCAGAATATTTATTGCACAACCGGTTTAGTTTACAAATTTAAGGCTGAAATTATTGAATTTGTTGAGTGTGTACTTTTTATATGTGTGCCTGCTAAGAAAGAAAAAGAGGCAATGCAACGCATGCCGGGCACAGCTAGTATATAATAAATTATGGAGAGCTATTTGCGGTAAAGCTAAATTAATGGAGCGACGAACAATCTTTTGACAAGACAATGACAGACCAACTTCCAACAGACATTTTTTTAAATTTCCAACGGCGAAATGTTTCATCGTCACTGAGTTTTTCTGTGTTTCTTGTAAATACAAATAGAATATCTTACGGAAAATCATTTGGACGAGAGTATTTTATGGTTAAATCATTTAAACCAGTTTTATAAATGTAATTTTGCTGAGCACATGCTGCCACACTTGTAAATTGTCTTATATCAGAATTGGTGTAACGTCCTACAACATTATTTTATTTTCAGAGTTTTATCGAAATGAAACGACCCATGAGGTGGCTTGCAATGACATTTTAATTATCATTTTCCCCTTTTCATTCGAAACCAACTGTTGGTCTTCTGCATCGCATTTTGATTCAGCCGTTTGCGAACGGAATTGAATCACTGCCCTGAAATGCGTTCATTCAATTTAGGCGCTATGGGTGCGAATTGAGTGACCCATCGGAAGAGCATCACTGGAGATAGATTTATATGTTTCCGAGGGAGATGTCCTCTATAAGTCCGACAGTGAATTGTGAATGTCGGAAATATTCGGCGGGAGAGCTTCAGGGGATGGGATGACTGGGGTGGCCTCGGTGCCTAAATATTCACGTATTCACCCTCCCCACCCGACCCTCCGTTCACACCCCTCACTACACCCCCTCGTCGTTGACTGACTGCATTACGCTTTCTTACCCCAACGGTATCCACTCCAAACACCCCCCTGTGGGTCCGAAGCCCCAACCAAACTACCCCTCCCCCTTCCCAACGCTTCCACGGTCCCCTCAGACTCAACATGACCCGCTCGCTATCTTTCCTTCCACCCTACGTCCCCTATCTTTCCCCCCCCAAACGTGTGCCAAGCATTGCCTTTTAATCAACCTTATTGGGCCATTTCAATATTCTACCACTTCCTTCTGCCCTCTCCTCGTCCACGTCCGTCCCACGTACTTCCCCCTTAATGCCTTCATCTGCTCCACCTCCTCATTCCTATTCGGGGAACGGTCCTCCTCCCCCCTTCGCTATATCCCCTCCAGTGTGCCTTAATCACAGTTTACCCATGCGATTGATAATGAACCAAAACTCCCCCTGTGTGTCTCCCATTCCCTCACCCCCTCCTACCCTCGGTGAGGCACCGAGGGTTGGAGAGTAGGTGACTGTTTTTCGAGGAGAGAGGGTGGCAGGGGGAACTTGAGGGCGGGGGAGCGGATATTGCTTGGGTCGGAGGATTGAAGTGGGGGCAGCAGGGATGAAACGGAGGTACATATGCGGAGGGGTAGATTTGCTTTTGGACTGTTAAGGGGAAGTTTGGACGGTTCTGATGGGGGAGATGGTTGGCAAATAGTGAAAGAGAGGTGGAGTGTATGGTGAGGATTTTTTAGACCTGTATGATGTACTACATACTAACCTACGTGCAATTAATATACATACTAACCTGAGAGTCACCACGGGGTCATGTGTGGAAACGAGTGTTAGGACTCTAGCCCTGGAGAGGGAAGAGAATGGAAAAAGCACGGAAGTGAATTGATTATTGGGGTAATTTGATCGAGTTTTTTTCTCAGTCATAATAGAGATCATACTACAAATATATTATCTTATATCAGCAGCTCTAAGAAGTGTAAACTAAATGTCATAATATTAATAGCGCGAAAGTATAGATTTATATGACTAAAATTCTCTTTAGTTAAATGATTATATTTATATTAGTCTTTAACTTGACTCAATTTATTTCTCACCTTACCTTGAATGCATATTTTTGGTTATTCAATGAATATAACTTCGGGCGAGTAATTCATTTATTTTTTAACAAATTTAAGAAAACATGCAACTGTTGAAGTTTTTACTAGACCTGGGCGGTATATATCCTTCATTAATTTATTAATTATCTCTTGAGTGGACACGCGTACCCATGGAAAACGGCTTAAATTTTTGGAAACATCTCGCAGAGTAGTGCGGCAAGTATCTGATATTTTGGTGAGGTGAGATCTATTTCTTCACAATGAGACCAAATTATTTAACTTTTGATAAAATGATATTTCTTTCAACCTACCTTAAAGCAGTGCCTTGATCATTTATATTGTTCATGAATTATAATTATTTGTTTCCCCATCGAATACTACGTGTGACTCGTGACACCAATATGCTTTTCAGTGTGCTCAAGGACCTTTTGGGATGAGAAACCTGCACCCCAGACAGCGTACCAATATCTAACTCTTATTATAATATAAACCATGTTATGAGTACATGTGATATCTGGCGATATATCCTCATATTTCGCCATACTAATTTAATAGAGCAATACGACGACGAAATTCAAGTATAGATTCGCATTTTGGGAGACGAACAACACCTGAGTTCAATTGTGCCATTATTGTATGTAAATGCTCTTTTTAGGAGGCATTGAGAGGAGAGAAAACACACGTAGACAATATTAGCCTAATCTTAACGAAAGGCGCCGAGGGTATGATCGGTAAACGTCCGCTACGACGAACGGAGTAGATTAAGCGCGCGAAGAGGTCTCCACAAAGTACTCCAAGTAAGGATCGGGATTATTCCGGTAAGTCCTCGCCTTTGATGGAATTCGAAGGCGGACCCATTGCTTCAGCCTGTTCCATACCGATATCCGTTAATATCGCGCGGTCGTATTTTGATGGATAAATTGTCAAGTGCGTGGGTGAACAGGGTGAAGGGAATGTCATGGATGGAATGAAAGGGTGAGGGTGGGCGCAGTGAGGGGTGAGGACGTGGCTTTCGTGATACCGGGAGGGAGGGAGTTAGAAAAGATGAAAAGAGACTAGTACAAACATGCACCCCGTGCGCACATATCTCGCGAAGGCCTCACGGTTTAGCCCCCATCCCTCGGTGTCAGATGGGTGAGGATAAAAGAAAGCTATAAATAAACCCCTGATCCTCCCTCTTTCCTCCCCTTCCCATCGACACTGCCCGGGGGATTAAATGCTCGAGTCCTCAAACGATGTTTGCAAAGTCATCCCGATTCTGGACGCACAAAGGAGGGAAGTAATGCATACGAAACAAGCGCATGAGAGCAGTAATAAACGCAAAGAGTGGCATTGTGCTATCAATCTCTTCGTACCTATAGGGTATTCACCATATTCGTCCGTTTGGGCGGAGGGATATATATATATACGATGGTTGGGGTGAAGTAGGAGGAGTTGGGACCGAAAATCTGACGATGGGGATTGGACGAGTTTAATGAAATATTCTCCTCATCCGTTGAATTTTATGCGTCGCCGAGGGGGAGCGTAACGGGTCGGGGTGATCCGAGTGGAAAATATGCGGAAAATTGTGTGTGGCTAGCCGTACGCACATTTTTCCCTGTCGCACCTTTGTTGGATAACTGCAGTTATTTGGAACATATTGACTTAATTCTAGGATTTGGTTGATGGTCTAAATGCGCTGTTTTCTTACATTACAGGTGAAATTTTTAGGCAGTCGACTGGGATTTTCCGCTCAGGGAGGGAAGGCATTGGGATCTCGTTAAACTGAGAAATTGTGTTAAATATTTTATGATTCCTAGTTAGTATTTAGTATTCACATTCTGAAAGTACTTTGAGAGACATAGATCTACGTACGAGGAGACATCCTATAAAAAACGAAGGATTGGTTTTTAGGGAACTTGTAGGAAATGGCGTAACCAAATGTGAACTAAACTGATATTGAGCTGTCCCCAATTTTTGTACCAAACCAAAAGAAAAAATGGAACGGTGCTAGTATGCATTGATTAATTGCACCAGTTGCCATTAGAATCACATTCGGTATCCAGTACTGAATAGCGAATAATTTACTATTATTTTCCAGTTTACGGTATGATTTAATGACTCAATCACTACATCAATAGCCTTTTAAAAGGAATTAATGTTCATTCTCTCAGCCTTATCATCCTTATGACATGATGATGTCTGTAATTTTTTATAGGTTTTTATTGTCATATCAAACTAGTGATACTTTGCTTTTCTTTTGACATTGATGAACGGTTTGAAAATGATTTTCACTGATATAGCAATGATTTTAACACGTAGGGAATACATTTGGGATAAAGTGCTTCATTATTTCATTCTTAAAATTATGCCGTCATTGTCAAAGAAACTTACGATCACAAATGCAAAGTTGATCATCGCATTCCAAGCAGGAGAGTGTTAACCTTATGTTTTCTTCGTTGAATCCATGCATTAGAGAAATTTCGAATATCGTTTGCTTTAATGTAACCGGTGGTCGCAGCTCAGTCCCTGCATGACGTTTGGCTTATTCATACCTACCTCAGCACTGCGTGACGGTTCGTCCGCATTGAGGACATAAACAAAACCCAGAGCCGTTGTGAGAACCGACCACTTACCCCTCTGACCAACCCCTTCCCCGTTCCAACTCCCCCTCCTCCTCGCCCTCCTCTCCTCCCATTCGACGCGGATTCCGTTCCCTTTTCTAATTTTCTCCTCCAATCCTCTTCTGCCTCCCACCCTCCCGCCTCTCCTCCTCCTTCGCCTTTGACCGCTCCTTCCTTTTGTCCATTCCTGCCACGCCTCGATCCCGTCTCACCCCACACCCCTCGCCCCCACGCCCGCCTCCCTCTTCTTCCAACCCCTTCTCATCCTTGTGCGTGTGTGTGTGTCCCACGCCCTTTTGAACTCCCTCCATCCAAACCTAATCCGAACAAAAGCAGTGATCAGATGGCGGGATGTCGCCGGAGAGGTCTTCCCTGTAGAAGTGGTTGCGGAAGGAGAGCGAGGGCTGGGGGGGGGGGGGGGCAAGGGGGTGGTTTGAGGGGGTGGAGCGGCGGAGGACTAGGCTGGGAAGAGGAGGGTGTGTAGAGGAGGAGACGGTCAGGGAACGCAGATGGCGGCGGCGGGGGGAGGGAGGAGGACTGGAGGTGGAGATGTGTGTGGTGGAGGCGGGGGAGGCGGAGGGGAGTGGGATTGTGGAAGGAGGATTCGGGAAAAGTCGATGGCAAGGGAGTGTTACGGTCAAACTACTTTTTTCTCTGTCTCTCTCTCTCTCTCTCTCCCTTTACTCTCATCCCCTCTCTCCTGATGCCCTCCACCCCGAATACGATGCTCCAACCTCTCTCTCTCTCTCGCCCTGATCCCTTTTTCCCGCCCTACGACTGACCAACCTGACCCCTCTCCCACCCCTGTCTCATCCGCCCTTCCAACTGTACACCCCCACCCGCCGCATCCCTCGTATGACTCTCTCTCTCTCCACCCCTTTCGGAACATCCGCAGCCTTCTCCTCCCGCTCACTCGCTCGCTCGCTCACCCCGCCCATCACTTGGGCCGAACCCAATCGCACCGGCAGAGTCCCTGCCTCCTCCCACGCTTCCTCCTCCTCCTCCACACCACCCTTCCACCTCCCCCCCTCCGTCCCTTCATTCCATATAACACATCTCGCCGCTATCCCTTCTCCCATCCCCCCTTAAACCGTTCCTCTATCTCAGACCGGTGCACGCGGTGTTCCAATATGGCGTCCACCGATATCGGAGGGATAAAAAAAAGAGGAGGGAGAGAAGAGAGGATATTGAGACGTGGAGGTGAGGGGACGAATGGGATGGTTGAAGGGGGGGGGGTGTGGGAAGGAAGGGGTTAAAGAGGATGGGGGACGTGGGACGTATGTGGAGAAGGACGTGGATCCAACCTTTAACAATATGTTATTGGATCAGCGGGGTCTTGCTGACTCTTCCTTTGCGATTCTTCCCTCTCTGCCCTCCCCCCGATCTCCTTCGCCCCGTGGCAACCATGCCATATCCTCCTCCCCCCAAATCCTTTTTCTTATTTTCTACTTCCTCCTCTTGTTCTTTCGTAACCTTTCTTTAACCCCTTTCACCATTTTCATGCACTTTTACTGCTCACGTCACTTGCCCTTGCCTTGCAAATTCATCAACTTGGAGAAATTATTTTATTGCTCTAGTTAGTTTCTCGACCACAAATCGGTTATTCTTGCTTGTACATTATTGACCGAACGCCTCAAAAATATATTTACAGGAATATTATTTATGTTCCTTGAATTCTCTTTCACTTTTCACGATATATGAGCACTACTTGGATATATTTACAACCTCAAGCGAATGTTATCATTTACTGTAATATATAATTGAACGATTCACTTAAATTTATTTAATACTTAATAATTTACTTAGGTACTTTAAGATCGAAAATAAAATAAGGTAATACCAGTTTACTTCAAGTAATATTTTTTCTGTATTTCAGGGTTTATGCATGCTTACTTTTGTTTACTAATTATATTTGTTGGTACGTTCTGCCCTTAATCAATTTTAATGCATCCAAAAGTTGATTTCCCTTATTAAATGAAGTTCAGCAATGATTATTATCCTTTTGATGTTAAAATGGTATGTCTGGTTTCTCTAAGGTGCCGATTCACCGTACATTTCCTCAATTTGTAAGATTAAATAGAAGCAAGTGTGCTTTAAATTGCGCCGCTTGTAGTATCTCACAATCAGTGTGTTGTTTTGAAGACATGTTTTGGTTTATCATATCTTAAATACATCTTTAGCAAATGCGGGACGATTTGAAAATAGCTATTTTTTATGGTTCAATGGTTTGTAGTTGTTTAAACATTCCATTTTCTTGATGCTTCCTGCGGTGCAAAATCATACATAGTTGTCACTATAAAACAGTTATCATTGACTAGCTATCAGAATTTTTTTATAATTCTTCTTACATCTTCCTTTTCGTTTTAAAAATGTGAGCATTACTTCGTTTTAAATTTATATTGCCGAGTGATCGAGTCTTCCATATTTTGAGGGAGGTGGTATTCGATCCCCCATACCTTCTATACCCCTGCATCCTCCACTGGTGATGTTTCCTCTGCCCCAACCCCGTCATTCCGATGGACCCCCCCTTAAGCCCCCCCCCCCACCCGCGTGGACTGCTTGCGATCCTGCGTGGGAACAAACGCGTCCGTCGTCACGATCGATGCCTCAGGATGGCCATTGGAATTCGCGCGGAATCCAATTTATCTTCTTCCTCTCTTTCCCCTCCGTCGCCCTCTCCTCTCAAGGTTCGACCCTCCCACTCTGTCCCTTCCTCCCCCCCCTTCTTGTGCCCCTCGCCTCGGTGAGATCCGTCAACCGAGGCGAAGTCCGTCCATATGCCTCCTCGTTATTTCAAGTGTGTTCTTTTTCCGTTATTCACGACATGGGAATCATCATCCGAAATATGTGAGGCCGGTGCTGAAAATGTGTACACCCACCCTCATTTTAATGCTAGCCGTTTGGAAAAGTGAATGATAGTTGAGGTTATTTTCATCAATTTGCACCGGTGAGCGGGCGATTACGGTGGGGTTTTATATTTTGGTGACCGTTGATCGGAAGTGGAGATAATGGGTATCGATATGAACCTGCTCATGATGTAAGATACCGAAGGTTCAATAGTTTGACTAACGAAGTACTTAACTTGTATATCCCTCCACGTTAGGCTTTAGTAGGGAATGAGGCACATTAAAAAAAAACCTCCAACCCTTCCAGGAGTCAAACCCCAAAGGGAACTTGAATATGTATTTTAGTTCTCAACTTTTTGCTGTCACCCGCCCCCCCCCCCACAGTTTTCTGTGACTTCTTTCCTTGCAACCATGATAGGCGTACCTTATTTCATAATGTTTCTGCAGCTAAAGTCATTTTCTTTCGCTCTCTTAAATAAACCGTAACCATCTAAGTTGGTATCTGTTAAATGAATTTTTCAGAGGCAATTTTTTATCTTAAAAGGTTTATTTGGACATAAGAAGGGTAATTAAAATTAAATAATTCACTACTATTGGAAATGAGTATTTTTCTGAGTGTCTAGGGACTGCAAAATTTCTTTGTCATTGGGTCTATCTGTCATGATAATTTCATCCTCTGTTTCTACAAAATTTTAATAGATTTTGCTAAAAACCTAACGGTTATTTTGCCACACGTTCACCATACAGAAGTGTAATTAGCTACTAGAAATCATTGAAACAAATGATACCACGAAGCTGTGCGACAGCTGTGGCTCGTGGATAATGATCATGTGTGATAATGTGGACATGCGAGAGCAATTTTTTTTATTTTAATCGGTGTGAGTTTGGATACTTGTGCAAGTCGGCATGATACCTACTCCGGTTTCTCTTATACATAATTTAGATTTTTAATCATATTCAGCTACTTTTCACACTGAGGACGACGGTGGTAGAAACCGTTAAATCACCGTTTTCGTACTCCGCAGGAAACCCGAGAACTATCCACTTAAAAATACCTCGGGAATAACTGAGCAGGTACCTCGGTAACAGATTTTGGATTGGATTTGATATTTTGGTAGGCGACTGACAGCTAAGGCCATTTGCGCTATAGGGTACAGGTAAGGGAGGAGGGAAACCCGGTGTCGGCATTAGCGCCAGATGAAACAAAAGGTGCCAAGGGGGCCATGGTTTAACTGTTCATTCGACAGACGGAGTACTGCACTAGAGGTGTCCTTCACATGATACTAAGTAGGGATCGGGTTTCCTCTGAAAAATATCCTCCTCTGCTGGGATTTGAACACTGGTCGACCGTATGGTTAGCCAGTACTCTTGTCACCGCACCAACCCGATCCCTCGGTGACAGATATCTCGGTGAGAATAGACGGTGCAAGATAGACCATCTATAACAACCAGTTTTCTTTTACACTTGTCGGAAGTTCTCCAAAAATATTTATTTCGCATTAAATATATTATTAAACATACTCATGCAAGTATAAATTGAGGTATGTTTCAAAATTTATATCGCACACCAATGGGCTGTGCCTTTCCACAAAAATGTGGCAGCCTTAAAAATAGGACACTGACTCTTAAACATTCTTCGCGGGCTATCTGTGGAAACCTAATATTTTGTAACTCTCCGATTTTCAGTCGTAGAAATATGTTTCAAAATGCGTTCCACTTAAATTGCTCTGCTGAGGTTCACCACGCGTCGGAAATTGGAAAATACCTACCCAGTTCGGGGAAATATAGCGGTGCAATCGTTACGTAGCAAGCTAAATGTTGGATGAACGCACATCTATAACACTTCCAAAAACTTAATCGCTACCCTTAATATTTTCAATCCAAGCGGAGCCGTTATTTCTACCTTCTAAAGTAATTAATTGATTACTGGAATCGGAACGATAGTTTTTATTCCTCCCCGTTCTCTTACTCCTCGCACCCCCCCCCCCGCGAATAAAAATGCATAAACCCGGCGCGATCCGATCCGAGACCGCAACACACAATTTAAACGACTGCTACCGACACTGCGAGTTAAGCGCGTTATATAGCTCTGCGGCAATAAATTTGAAAAATCCCGACGCTTTTCGACGATTTTACAACCATTGTGAATCTCTCTCACGCTCCCACCTCTCCTTCTCTCACTCCCGACCTTTTTCTATCCCCGTCCGAACTCACGCACACAAACTCGAGTCAACCAATCGCCGTGCTTTATTTCCTCTTCCCCTGCCACCCCAATCGTCCCACTCTATCCTCTTTTTCGTCTCTCCCTCTCCCTCCCTCACTCCGGTC
Source organism: Ceriagrion tenellum (assembly GCA_963169105.1). NCBI lineage: Eukaryota > Metazoa > Arthropoda > Insecta > Odonata > Coenagrionidae > Ceriagrion > Ceriagrion tenellum. The sequence continues at coordinate 160,496,789 of OY720632.1, forward strand.
TCTCCACTGCACTCCTTTCATTACATTCGGCGTGCTCCGGTTATTTCGCCGCACACCTCACCTACTCGCGCTGTCCTGTGAACCCAATGCTCCGCCAATTCTCCCTTCCCCTCACCTTTCGCCCCCTCGCCCCCTCCTTCCGCACACCCACTGCCATTGCGCCATCGATCTTTGACGAACCGCGATTGAGCCCACTCTGACAGGTTAACAGCCTCGCAGAGTGTTCATCCTCCTCTTCCTCTCCTTATCCTGCGTCCTCTCCCAACCTCACTTCCCGTCCACCCTTTCTCCTGATGCACTCCTCTGCCTTATGATCTCCTCTTCCTCCGTCTAACTCCAAATCCTGCCGTGCATTCCGCACTGGTCACTCATGTCGTCCCTTTTCCACGTCCTCCAGACCAAAAAAGAGGGTCATTTGCACTCATCCCTGATTTACAATTCACATTCTTACCTCGTCCAATTTATTCAAAGTTTGGGTGAAGGTTTTCGTGGATTAAGTTGAAGAAAAACTCTATATTCTCAGGCTGAACAGATTAAAATTGACTGAATCAGTAAAATAACTTCGTTATTTTTACGCTATGTTTATTTGCTGATGACCAGTTTCATAGCGAAGTAGACATCATTTGGTGCGATGCCATATTTGCGATGACACTGTTAGTTAACAAAAAAAGTTGTACAATTGATTTATTGCACTGCGTAACTTAAATTCGCTCTAAAGTAACGCTTCTTCATGGCAAAAGTGGCCCATCATTACACTGATCTGACAACGATTTCATTATTACGCGAGACTTCACATAATACAAACATGAGTAATCGACAATTATTGATTTCCAGAAGCATTAATTGAAACCACAGTTAAGTTCATAGTGTGTGTCATACTTATGCATCTTATTAAAATTGAATCTTAAAGAACTGTGAATTATAGCTTGTTCCTGAAACTGAATCTGTTGACTTCTTATCCTGAGACTCAATTCTAATGCAGCTGTATCAGTAATATTAGATTAATTTAATATTAACTTACGTGAGCGAGCATCTATTTTTAGCATTATAATGATTGAACTCAAGAAACATTTGTATTTTCATGTTTATATCTTGTACGTATAAACCAATTACTGAATGATAAAAAAACTGGTGATCTTGGTTCAGAAGGTATGGCTTTTTAATTTTGATTATGTTTTGACAATGTAATTCCTAGTTACGTAAACATGTTTTTCGGCTCTTGCGATTGGACTCGATTAATTTGATCAAAAGTAAATGAAGTTGACTCGGGATTAACTAAATTATTGGAACTTTGTCACTACATCATACTCAACATTTTTAATTCTGGCTTGTTTATGCAAAAACATTCCGGAACATGTTGTAAGATTGTCTTACAACAGTTAGCTCATGATTTCCCATCTATAGTAAGACAACCTTTGAGCGTAATCTTCTATCCATTGAATAGTAATCGAAAAGCTCTCCAAAATGCCTGAAAATGACAAGTACAGAACGATAAGTATGCAGGGCTGATTGAAAATTTTTACTAACTATACTCACTCATTACATTGTTTTACCGTAGAAGATGGCGAAAATAAGTCACACGAGCTATTAAATAGTAAACGATACTCGTGACTTAAGGGGCTCTCATCATACGATGTGTTATCGCCCGAGCGCTAACTTCACCCCGTGTAATAATGAGCTATTTCAGTCACTAGTATCGTAATGCACTATTACTCATTCAATCTGAAGGCTCTGATTTATCTGGTTAAGACATTCGGCTTGCAAGCCAGATTGCTTATTTCAATTTCGTAACACATTTGACCTTAATATTGATGTTGTAATATCTTTTCTCTTCATTTCCACCTCTTCAAAGCTCATACGGACTGGGGACGACGATACGTACCTTCAACGGGGGTGACCAGCTGCAAACGTACACGAATGATTGAAATCCAGTGAAAAGAAATCATTAGTATGAACCAAGTGAGATTGTGGTAATGAAATAAGTTAACAACTTGGAACTGTTTTCACGTGGTTTAGTATAAGTTGGGTCGGCTTCAGTGGCGGCGGGGTAGGATCCTTGAATGCCAACCGAGGGTCGCAGGTTTACATCCTCCCTGGGTAGGATTTTCACTTAGCACGGTCTAGCTGAGTGAGTTAGTCTACATAATACATTGATGGTAATTGGTTTAAGCTGTTGCCTCTACAGACGTCGCATTGGCTTTGGTTTCGAATATTTTTTTAAACTTACAAGGACACAAGTTATCGAAACCAAGGTAGGTTTGCATTTATCAGAGTGAAAACAGCATTAATCTGTTAATTTGTTTTTCTATAAATCACTGAGGTTTTCACATTGTCATGTCTGAATTGATTTCCCATATAGGTTGAATTGATGGAGTACTAATTTTCTATAACGATGACCGGGCATCAATTTCCGACTGTGGTGGATATTTTTCATCGGAATTCCGATCTTTACTTGGGGGATGTGTGGAGAGCACATCAAATGTAGGATTCTATCCTCCAGTTCAGGCGCTGGACTGTGAACTTTTTGGAACCTTTTATTTGGAGCTGGCTCATTCTGACATCAGATTTCCCTCCCGTATTAGTCCTTTCTTAAAATACTTCAACCCTTGTCAACCTACCTATTCTTAATGGTTTAAACGACCTCAGATATCGGTTGGCAAATTAAATTATCTGCCAGCCAGTCTGGACTGGGATCCGAGGTTTGGAATTAGGTGAGAAATCCGTAGTGTAAGTGGTGTCTTAAATGGTTTGAGCCTTCGACTTCCAGTCTAGGAGAATGGCTTTTTTCATCGCGAATTCATTTCGTGTATTCCCCTCCGTCATTAGTCCTTCCGACTCCTATTCCCCAATTCCGTACTCTTCCCGTCCCCTTGGCAGATATGCACGCGCAAACTGCACGGCCATTTTCTCGCTCTATACGGGGGTTTTGGGAGAGTGAGAGAGAGGGATGGAAAGTTGGGGCTTGGAAAATTGTTTAAGGGAGGAAGCGGCGGTGTTTGCTGTTTAGACGTGGTGGGGCGGTGGTGGAAACTCTTGTGCAAAGTGGGTTCGAGGGTGGAGTGAGGAGGGGTTGGTTGGATAGGGAGGGAGGAGGGATTGGTGCCGTTTTAAGGGCTGGAGTTTGAGTCAGGAGTAGCGTGTGGGAGAAGAGGGGGAGAGGCAGGATCACGAGTGGCGTTGGAGTTAGGACGCAATTGCTCGGGTAATAACCGGGGATGATGAAAACGCCCGGTTTATTGGCGGTGTCGGGTTTTGTCGGAGTCTAGCGGGGCGGGGGTGTGTTGAGGGGGTGGAGAGAGAGAGAGGGAGGGAGTGAGAGGGGAGTGAAGTAAGCGGGTGGGTGCAAGGGAGTGTGGGAGGATGATTTTTGGACTGCGGTGGTGCAACCCCCTCGTCCGACTCGTGATGTATGTGTGTATGTGCTTTGTGTGATTTCGTGCGGCGAGCCTCGTGATGTATGGGCGTACGTTTGATGTGTGGGGCGGTCGGGACGGGCCGAGAGTGGAAGAGGGAAATACAGAGGGGGAGAGAAAGAGGAGAACAGCGAGAAACGCAGAGAACAGAGGAGATGTGGGCCACGAAAAAGAGTGATAAAAGATTCTGATTAATAAAAAAACCACAAGGGACGGTAAAGGATTGATTTCGGAGAATATTTTTTTTTAATTTCGAGGAATTATTTAGAGCGGTGCGTGATGAATATATATTCATGTCCTTTTTTTCGCCTTTCTAAATTTCGCCGGATAATTCTTTTTTGCGCCGTCAGTGAGAGAATGAGAGAGTTGACATACATATACCCTGATTCGTCCACTTTCCCACCTCGCTTCCATTCACTCAATCCACTCCTTCCCACTCAAAACTTTTTAGATTGTTCGCTCTTTTTTTTCGGTGTGTTATTCCACGCGCCGCGGTTATATTCGGATGGATTTATGATTTGTCGTAAAATCAGACTGTTCTCCCGATGGTTTGATTGAAAAAATTGGCATTTTTGTTCGGTGGGGAGTGGTGGCGGCTTTTTTACCCGGGAGTGCATGCCTATTTTTTGTCGTTTTTCATTTCCGCGGTGCTGTGAAGCGCTTTTGAACCGGAGCGAGGATGAGTGAGTGTGGGAGGGGGGAGGAGGCAGTGCTCTGGTGAAAGAGTGTGTGTAGTGGGTGGTGGAGTGAGTGAAATAAGCGGCGGTGGGTGGGACAGGGAGAGAGGGGTAGTGTGATAGAGTGATTAGTCCGATGATGATGATGATCCCCCGTGCTTTTATTTATCGATCACGATGGATGGCGATTCTTCTCGTATTCGTCCCCCCCCCCGCCCCAACCCAGCCACCCGCGAACGCGCATTCTTTTTTTTTATTCATCCCGCCCAGCACTCTTCACTCTCTGATCGGCCCCGATTATCGGTCGGTTCGGCTGCCTGCGATAATGATGCTTCTCGACCATGTCGAGTGGCCGAATGAATCGCGTTCCGGTCGTCGGTCAGTTGTGTGGTAATCTGAATGGCTGGGGTAGTGTAGGGAGACAGAGAGGGAGAAATAAAAAAAATTATCATCATCGTGCGAGTCCCCTGAGAATGCCCCCTTTATTGCTTTAAATGATTCCCAGACGAAATGGACGAAATGCGTGTACCGCTCAACAATCGGTGTTTGGAAGGTGAGGGACGTTGCGTCTCTTTTGTTTGTTTTTCTCTCTCTATCTCTTTTCTTTCAGTCCTCCGCCTGGTTGAATCTCAAACTCACTTCACCGGCATCCATCCCATTTTATTACACGTGCGTTAGAACAAACATTTAGGTGGTGATGTACCTTTCCCACATGATGCTTTAGCGCTGGTTTTCACGATCGTTGAGCATTTTAGGGCGTTAACTTTATGAGCCTTGTCCTAGTTGTATTACTTAAACTGCGGTCTCTCTAATCATTGACGCTCGGAATAATTTGGCGATGCATAAAAGACAATTGTGCCTAAATTGAATGTAAATTATCTGCTTTATCATGAGTTCATTAGTTGTGGGGAATACCTCAAAACCTAGATGTATTTAAATGGGAAATTGTTGATAACATGAAATAACTCTGACTAAAATGCGTTACAATTCGATCATTTTGCATGAAATCTGTCGAATGGAAATGGATGTAATTGGATTTTGTCTGGTGATTCGTCGATTTTAGCCAAAAAACTAATCTTGTGTAATTTAAGTGACGTTATTAATAAAATGATGCGTTAGAGCTCAAATATAGCAATGGCAAGCTATTTTAACTTCACCATCAGAGGATAAAATTACTATAATGCCATTTCCATTCGATGCTACTTGGCTGACGCAACAGTTCCTTAGAAAAACAATTTACCCAACGGTTTATCTCTCGCAAGATCCGGTCGACGAACACCTTTAGTATTAATGAGTGTTTCTACTTACTAAGAGTCTACAATAGTAACAAATATTGTGGACTATAGAAAATAATTTAATCTTCAGTAGCATAATGTCAGTTTCATTCAAAATTATTTACATTTTTAGCTGCACGATTTGGACCGAATATATAAAATGATTTCTATTTCTTTTTTGCACTGTTTTCTAATCAAGGATAAAGTGGCCATGTACCTGTCTTTATTCAAATATAATTTTCCATAACAGTGAAATTTCTTTTCAAGAAATCAAAAGTGTTAATGGATGAAACGATCCGCTTGAAGTTTGCATGAGTTAAAATTCTATAAAAATTTCAATATCTGGACAGGTCATTTGTGCAGGACCCATAAAGTAGTACCCTGAGGATTACCTCACAGCATCAGCGCCCATGAAGTAGTATGACCAGAGAATACTCATCAGATACGTCACTCAAGCATCACTTCAAATGTTTTCCAGTTTCCTGCACTCGGGTCTTTGTCCGACGGCGGCGTAAAGCTACCTGCCCACCTCCCTACCTCCGTTTACCTCCCGTGGAAGTGCTCTCTTCATCAGCGCACTCAAATAGAGACCCTAAATTGAAACGGGACAACCGTCGATTGCTGGGAGCCGTTCTCGCGACCAAACTGTCGACAATTAGACCTTTGGGGGGACGACGGCAAACTACTGCCTCAGTGACAAATTCCTCCGTAAAACAAAAAGAATAGCCGGAGCCGACGGGATCGAGTCCGCTGAATGAGGAGGAGGGATATTCGGGGAGCAGAGTGTGAGCGCGGTATGGGGGAGGGAGGAGTGGCAAGGGAATGTGTGTGTTTGTGAGTAGTTTCAGGAGTGGCATTACTAAAACCCGTTGAAATGTTTGGACCTTGTTAAAGAGGGCAATGGTCTGAAAGGGTTTCAGGTCAGTGTGGGGATCGAGGCGGTCTGAGGGCGGGAGTGGGAACGAGAGAGTGCGGAAGATGAGCGCGGATAGGAGAAGTGGGGGAGAGGTGAAGTTGTGGAGGTGGAGAGTTAGTGAGGATAGAAGGGCAGAGGGTGGGATAGTAAGAGTGCGGAAGCGAAGATGAGCGAGAATAAGGCAGAGGGGAGAGCAGGGTAGTGGAAGAGACAGTGGAGATGAAGCTGTAGAGAGAGAGAGAGAGAGATGGGAGGAGAGAGCAAGGGGCAAATGGTCCAGAGAAGCAAGCGGTCGGTCACCGCAGCAAGGGAATTGGGTTGCAGATTCCGAAACGGTTATTGCTCCATCGATGCATTGGACTCGGCTTCTCGCTCTAGCAGGAGGGGGGGAGGCGCAAGGGGGGTAGGCCGATAATTCAGTGTGTGTGCACTCACCGGGCCGCGTGTATGTTAAGGCGGGCTCGTGATGTTGGAAGGGTTAGGAGTTTTGTGGAGGGAGAAAGATGGGACGGTTTGATGGGAGGGTGAAGGTGGTGGTGGAGGTGAGTTTGTGGAAAGGTGTCCCGCGAGCACTTGAATTCGAATGGTTCGGGACCCGATGGAGTTGGAGTGGTCGACCGACTAGAAGGGAGAGTGAGAGAGACGGGAAGGGATTTCGGAGGGCGGGGGACAAAGTGCGGAGTTTGAAGCGATTGGGGGCGGAGGGGATTGGAGGAGCCGTGTAGAAGTGATGGAGAGGGAGGGATAGAGGGAGACGGAGAGGGTGGTTTATCGGCAGGTTGCGGGGGCGGACGTTTTAGTGCGGTTTCTTTTGAGCTCTCCAACCCTTAACAGTCCTCTTTCCTCTCACCGTCGCCCCAGGCGTGCATCACGACATTCCCTGTTCTCCCCGACCAACCTTTCATTTTCTCTCCTCTCCTAGTCTTTCATTCGGCAGTTCTGAGCTCTCTCTCCCTCTCCCTCTCACGCGCACACATGCATCTCGACACATCTACACACCCCTCTCAACATATTCATTCTCTAAAACCCTTACACCTCCACCTCGCTCTGCAGTTCCTGCCCCACACCGCACCAGCGGAGAGAGCGGTGCTCGGCTACCGTTCTCCCTCTCTGCCCGGCGGCGGCGTCAGCAGCGTCGTTTGGTGATGACCGCGCCGCAACGCGCTCCGGGGGCAATTGCGAAGCGTGTATCACTCAACCGCACAACACTCGTACGTACAGCCGTACTAGCGCGTGCCTTTACACGCGTTAGGACACTCTCTCTCTCTCTCTCCCCCCGTTGCGTCCCTGCTCTCCGACCCCTTTTTGCCCCTAGGACGTGCACGTATCGTAACACCGTGCTTGGGGTTTGAGGACGTGTGTTTTAAACTGGGTATGGTGTGCAAGGGAACGGTGTGGGGAGGGGTTGCACGCACTTGCATGTGCTCTCTGGATGTATGAAGAGGGGTGGACACGGGAGAGCGGTGGTGGGAGAAGTGTTATACTCGTCGCAGTCACTGTGACACATGCCCATCTCTCCCTCGCCCTCTCACCCCGCCCACCCTCTCTCTCATTCACTACACACTCACACAAACACATAAAAGAGTGGTGTCCCAGGCTCACCCTCACCTCCCTCCCCCCGTCTCTCTCCACCTTTTGTCTCCCACATTCTCTACACCATGCTCATTCACTGCCCCCAAACTCCCAGTGATCCCGCACCGCTTTACTGCTTTCCCCTGTTTAGGCGGCGGAGGAGAGATGGAGGGAGATGCAGCGGGGGGGGCGTGGAATGGAATGGGACGATGGGGTACTCCTACCATCCTGCCCCTCCCCCCCACCTCCTCCCCGCGGCCGTCTAAATGGCTTCGGAGCAATTACAACGCGTCGGGACTATTGCCGCCGCGCGCCTCGGCGAGAGCATCCCCGCTCTCTCATTGCTTGCAGTACGTCATTCCATCCTTAACGCTGCTTTCTCTCTCTCCCCGCATTCTAGAGTATTATTTCGCTATCCCTCGCCAAATGTTGGGCTCTCCTTAAAATGGCCCAATTTTCAGACGAACCGATGTTGGATAAGTTCTACTCGTATCCTAATCCGAGCCACACTGATAATCCGTTGATATTTGAATTAGAATACCTTTGTAGGAGTTCATCCTAAGGAGTTTCCTGCTCTTAGATATCCGCTCTTTATCTACTCTACGTACGTTGGTGACTGACCACAATCAGGGCGTCGTTGGCCAAAAAATAATCCATTCATGCCAATAATAGAATATGCCAAGTTGTACATTTTTTTCAGTAGTATTGCAATGATTTAATTTACTTCTAGCTCTTTTTTACATTGTTATTGTTGTCATAAAAAAAGTTACCAGAAAAACGGTCGTACTGACACCTCATGTATGATGTCAGCTAGGGAGAGACGAATTTCCTTCTTGTAAAATAATTTCAAACTAGTTGAGGATTGCGGCTGTCTAAAATATTACTTTTTGTCTTTATTTTAATGTCGGTAGATGAACAAAACTATTCTAAAAATACTTTTGCTGTCAAAGTTGTAATGAATTACGAAGTAGTAATGATTTGGGTAGCGAGTATGTAGGAGCGACTAATTTAAAATATAACTTTGGAATGGATGATGGGGAAAAATTAAAATGAAATAATGTTTATCGACGTTTTTCTCTTCGTTTTAGGAAAACATTTAAATGGAGGATTCTGAGTCATTTCATCCGCAGGGAGATATCTGCGTGCTTAATTGTAATGAATGGCGTAGTATGTTTGTGCAAAAAGGCAATTTTTATCATGCTTTGCGCGCTTTGAGACACTACAAGTAGGTTTGAAAATTATTCCATTGTTTATATTCCGTATTTATGGCAGCCTTAAACACATTACTTGGTACCCCAGTTGGATGGACCTTAATGCGAAAGCATCAGTCTCTCCTTCGAGGGGATAATTTGTAATGGCTTCTGCTGTTGATTAAAACAGGCCGAAAATTAGTTTTCCACTTCACAATAAAGAGATCATTTATCGTTATTCCGTCTGCTGTTTGTATTCTTTAGATATACTGTATTTATCATGTTTTGTATGCGATTCATGGAGACGCTTAGAAACTTTTTATAAATGTATTTTTAATTCAGAGTAATGACTAAAAGTGGTGATATAATTTCTCGTATTTTGTCATTATTTTAAGAGTGAAACAGAGTGATTTACAAAGCTGCTAATATTTACACTGTGTCTAATAATTATTAATGAGACACGCAATGATTTACGTTTATCCTCTTTAGTGCGTGCCCGTTGCCCCACTATGGCCGTTTCGTAGTTTTGAAGAAGATCTATGTGCCAACATTTTATTATTGAGTTTTTTGTGTACTGATAAAAGTTTTCCAGTGGAAAAGGATTGTAGGTGTTGGAAGTTTACAATCAGTATTTTAATAAGCTAATATCTTTGGTAGATAATAACCTATTTTCTCATTTAAGTCATACTCATTGCTTGGTACAAAATATTTTAATCAGGTGCTAAATTTTATGCTAGTTCATACTTCTTCCTCAATTACCGTTTGGAAGACATGAAAAACTGATTAAAGGAATCATCAGCTTGCATTTATTCATATTTTGCTAACTTTAATGCCTTGATATTAAGAAAAGCTGAGTTTATTGTTGTACATTTGGAAATTTTTTTAAATGGTGAACTTTAATTTTGTTATAAGTTCCTTGAAGGCATAAATGTCCAAACGTATTGGTTGAAAATGAATTTCTTATAAATTGCTGTGCCAGGCACAATGCGCCTCTTTCCTTGTATATTCCAAATAGAATAGCATTGTCCCTGACGCGTATGCAATATCATACACCCTTATGTATTTGGCCCGTGTCCGCTTGAGTTAAATATTTTGCTACCTCTCTAATCATGCTTAATATTCTTCTCAGTCATTTATTGTATGTCTCCTGCTACAAGCCCTTCCTAATGAGCAACAGCAATTATATTAGTATTTAATCTATTTAAAAAAGGCCAAAATTAATGTGTAAAATTAATATTAATATTGAAATCTTACTTGGGCTAAATTAACACTTCTCTTTGCAAGGGTTCCACATGATTGGTTCGAAATGTCTAAGACGTGTGTGTCCTACTTTTTGTCTTAAAATACGAAGTGGATAATGTCGTGGAATACTTTTAATGGACTGCGTTTCCTAAATATCATATAAATCGGAAATCATAATATTTTACTGTCCGTAGATGAATAGCTAATGTCGGAAAAGGGTTTAATTTTATGCTTAGTGCCCTAAGAAACTCGGACCTCATGGTGTACGCTCATTTACATTTAAACTCTTCATTTCTTGATTTTGATTCCAACGAGAGGTCCAGTTTCTACGTAACTGCACTTTCAAACTCTTCTTCTTCCGTAAGTTTTGAAAATGGAGATGCTTATATAATAAAAAATACTCTTTTTTTTCAGAATCAGGAGTCACAATTTTTAGTATCCATTAGAAGCCTCTTGAAACTATCTCTGGTAGATAGTCTTTCAAAATTACTATTCCTCTGGGTGAAATGGCTGAACTTTTTAAGCGGAATATTTTAAAGACTATCTATGATACCCTCGTGTGCCCTGGAAATATGATTACATTTTTTCGCAAAGATTTCTGTCCCTGTAATTTTTGCTGCCCTCCGCCCTGATCCCTTTCTTTCTCTCACTCTCTAAGGCGTTAAACTCCAAACGAACCTCTCCCCGAGACTTGGGCCAGTTTGAGTGGGAGGTTTAACAAAGAAATGAAATGTCAACAAGGGTCCTTGAGAACTTGCTCGAAAGAAATTAGCAGGAGCGTTATTCGCGCCCCGTGGCGTGCATGCATAATCAGAAACCTTATGGATATCTGGCTTGGGTCGGGAGCAGGCGGGTTTTCGGAGGAGGGTGGAGTGGAAATAATGGCCCCAAGGAAGAGGGAGTTCTTTGTATTGTTCCTCGGGGGGCGGGAGAGGGAGACTCGCGGAGGAGGAGTGGTGAGAATGAGGAGGGGTGGGTGGGTCGCACCTCTCATAACCCTCCATCCAGGACCGACTCCCACTCCCCTCGTTAATCCACAGCTACTACACTTGCAGAACACGATTCGCATGAAGAAATGAAACACGACTTCTTCATTCCAATTAACGACAGGGGACAAGTGTCACAGTCCACTTCTTCCCTACGCGTTCCCTTGGTGTTATTCTACCCTATCCCCCTGCCCCTTCCCCTTCGTCCTCGCTAATTACGCGTCCCTCCCCTTCTCTTCCTCCCACCCACCCCTCGGAGTTCTTTTCTCGTTCCGGAACAATAATTATTTCCATCTTGTGTTTCAAGCCTTATGTTATAAAAAGGCAAGGAGGGAAAAAGTAGCGACGCCGAGGTGAATACTAAGTGAAGGCTTGCAAAGAGGAAGTGGCTGAAGCCGACAATCGGGGTGGAAGATTTTCAGAAAATATTTTACGTGTGATTAATTAAGTGAAAACATTGAGGTATAATAATTCATAATTGTTTATGGAAAATGGTGGCGTATTTTTTTCGAGTGTAAAGGGATCGCCTTATAAAAGATGCTTGTGGATCATTTTATTTTAATGACGCATACTCATATATTAAGGTGAAGCGGCGGATAAGGGTAAATCAGAGATTTACTGAATTGGTCCACTTTTTTCGAAACTCTAATTACAATCTGTAATTAGTCCTTAAAATAATTTGGCTTCATAACTTCAAAATATAAGTAGTCTTCATATCCTCTCAATACTGAATGACGCTAAGTTTCTAAAATATTTTTCGATTTTTGCTGTCTACTGACGTGACCGACACGTTTAATGAGATTTTTCCTGGCTAAAAAAGATATCACTGAGAAGTATGTGCCAACTAAACGTGTTTTCTGCCATGTCTTTGAAGGTTGTTGAAATATTGAAACAAAAAAGTTGATTGAAATGAGAAAAGTAGTGAAATGTTGGCCAGTTATGATTACATGCTACTCTTAGTTTATTGATATTTTCTGGATCGTATTTTCCATTCACAGTCCCCGAAATAGAAATAATATTGTGTCAGGTTTATTTTTTCAAATGTTATCAGTAATTTTAATGGGGGTAAAACATCTAGTTCTTTATTTTTCCCATTAATGAGATAATATTTCAATGTTCACTTTCATTTCCCCGCTTTGCATTCGTTGTAGTTTAAAATTAAGCGGCTAACTTCAAAAATATCACTGCCAGCTTTGCGGGTTCTCGTCAGTCTTTTTCTACTCTTTACTTTTTCCTTTCAATCTTGTCACGGTATTTCCGATTTTTTGGGATAACCTTGTGGCACACGTCTGTGTTGAACGTCGCATCAGGGAATGAAGAGAATGCAAATAATGTGGTATGTAGTAACGGTGGTGCCAATCAGATCTTTTGGTAGAAGACCTCTGGTGCCACTTCCTGCGTATCCATACCTATTTCACCATCTCTGACTTCAAGCCTGCCGAAGGTCAGTTTTAGAATACCTACTCACATCTAATAACTTTCTTAGCTATTTCGATTAGGTTTTAAACGAGCCATGAAATTCGGCTAAATAATGATGCCACAGTTCATCCTATCGCTCCAGGTATTCATTCCTTATGAGCTGAACAAACGAAGTATGCGCAGAAGATTTAAGAAAAAATTTTATGCGAATTCTATGATAATTTTTCTAACCATTCTGGTGAACTTGAAGGTTATGAGTATGGATAGCAAATGATAGAGAGATAGCTGTAGGTAGTTGAGCGTAATAGATTTTTTGAGATTGGATGTTAATCTTATTTGGCAATTTTTTTTCAAGTGTCATAGTTGGTATTAATATACCCGAGATAGATTTGAATTGCGTAGTTGGGTCTTTAACATTACTCTTTTTGGACTTGCATTAATTGAAGAGCTGTTATCACCTCAGCGTAGCTTGGTAGTAACTTTATTTTTAAATTGAATATTTGGCAGCGCAACTTCGTGGCTTTCCCACGCAGACAGGCCTTAGCTTAATGTGCATTGAGGAATCAAATCCTTAAAGCTTAATTTTGATTGATTTTCGACGCGAAACCCAAAAAATTTCTTATCGAACAAAAATCCAGTTAAAATATCATCAGATGTTCCATGCGATATCCATTCCACCCTGTAAAGCTGTTGGCGCGAATAATTGGTATAAAATTTCACCATTTTTTCGAAAACGGAAATATTAATTTAGCGGAATTCATGGGTGAGCTCATCCAATAATAATTGCAGGAAATTTTCTTCTTTTTTTTTGGTCCTCATAAACTGGGCACACTCGCTGTCGTGAAAATAGTGGATCGAGCTTTTCCACGCAAAAATTTTCCACATTTCCGAGAGATTGAATGCTTATGGTGTCCCGTTTATTATTATTTTTTTCCTCTACTCTCCAACCCTCTTTTATCCATTCGAAACGTCGAATCCTCGGCCTGCTAATGACATTCTCCAATGCTTCGGGAGTCAGTGCGACACACGAGGAAAAATGGGGATGGTACAGAGTAGGAGGAAGAGGATGACGGGGAGGCATACGAGTGGGGGAGGGAGGTGTGGTAAATGAGAGCGGGTGCTTTCGCGTGGTGAGGGGAGGGAGGGTTTAGGTTGGTTGGTCGGGAAGAGAGGTGAGCGGGGTGCGGACAATGGGAAAAGAGAGAGAGAGAGGACGAAAGAGTCAAAACGTATAATTGTGTGTTTTTTTTTCAAATGAAGAATACGATAATCCCAAAAGAGCCGGAACACAAAAGGCGCTGGAATTGCAGGTCAGAACCAGAGGAAAATGGCGGAGAGGTTTTTTTTTATTGTGAGGGAAATACGAGTTTGATACATTTTTATGGCGGCGAAAGAGATCGGGAGGGAGGGAGGAAAAAAACCCCGGGCTTGGAAAGTGTTGCAAAAAAATAATAACTTGCGATATCTCTGTAGCTAAAACGAGTGCTCGTCCTCTCTTTCCCCCTCGTCCTAACTTGTTCCCTTCTTCTGGCTGCCGCAGCTTCAGATACAGAGGATTCGGGAATCAGGACGACAAAAAAATAAAATAAACCAGCACGGAATACATTCGCAGAATCACATGTGCACACGAGCACATACACACGCGAGATACGAATAAAGTATATTCACTGCTGGCAAAATATTTCCTCTCTTCTCTCCTCTTCCTGCTCCCTCTCCGGATCCGAAGTCCAATAAATACAAACGGAGCGCCACTGTTGCCACGTACCTCTCGTTTCGTGCCTATCCGACTTCCTCTTTTAACGGAATTTTTGTCTTCCCTCGTTTATGGATTTATTTCAGCTGCCTCTGGGGTCTCTTATATACTGTCCCTCCACAGAAAACAGAATTGATATGTAAATTCGCATGTTCAAGAGGTGGACCAAATATTAGATGCGAAGGTGCTTTGTGATTCAAGTGTGCAAAGAGACGGAGACGGTGCGTAGAGGTTAAGAATCCGTTGCTAACGCGGGTTCTGAAATAGAAATTTATTATCTGCCATGTGATTAAAAATGCCTAGCAGTACATTTGTTTTCTAGTATTCTTGAAATGATTAGTTTACTTCTAGCTCTTTCTACGCTCTTAATGGTTTCGTATCAAAGGTGACCAGTAAACTTAACAACCATATGTTCTGTAAGTATGTTAGTTCTGGCGTAACTTCGTAGAAGAATCTTATATTAGAATCCATGTTGAAAAGATGTAAAGTACTTTTCCACAATTGTTTAATTATTACGACACGTTCCACAGCTTTGCTGCATCGTCGGGTTTGTATCTCGTCAAGTTCTTGGCATCATTTCAATATGGATTTTAATAAAGGTTACTAGATAATTTTTCTGTAGATTCACCTTCAAATTGGTGTATTTATGTGTTCTATACCTCCGTGTTTATCTCATGTAAGCAATGATTTGTGTTGTATGCCTGCGGTTTTATATTTTCGCCGCAACTATTAAAACATTTTTGCTCATGCCTGTACAACAATACAGAAATTATTGAAAATAATGCTTCATTCACTAAATTCCTAGCCATTACCATGAGTCTTTCTATCCTAGTTTCAAGGGGCTGATGACGCTCTTACAAGACATTGGTTTCAATTCCTTGAAACAAATTTGCTGGTGTCATTGGTTTTCCATGGCCTAATAATATTGAAATGTCATGAAAAGGGGATAATTTTTTATTGATTTGAAATAATACTCTTTCCATTGACTATTGATTCAATTTACAGTGAAAAAAATCCTATTTGGAGGAGGACGCATAATTGGCTAGTGCATTTGGTACGAAGACGAGGGATCTGAGTTCGTGTCCTGGTCAAGGTGTATGATTCTCTGGGGATTTACTCACTCTTACGCACTTAGGAGTGACTCCATGAATACAACACCGCGGCTACTCCAGATATCCTCAAAATATCTCGTCATTTTTCTTAAAATGATTTGATTACTAAAATATCCAACTTAAATGCCACTACCCCTTTCCGTCGGACTTCAAATTTTTTCCCAGTGAGCATTATGATCCCCCTCTTAATAATTGTCTACCTCATATCAGTTAGTCAGCCTATTTCCACGCATTCTTATTTTATTTGTTCTCTGCCTCAGCCTCCATTTTTTGGCCTTTTTCTGTCATCAGCAGTACTGTGCATAAATATGCGGACAGGCAAATAAATACACATATGTAAGCGTATATAATCTCCAACCCTTTCCCCAGAAACGCATTCACACCCGTCATCCCATTTCCTCCACACTCGTTTTCGCTCTCCCACCCCCGCGAGTCATTCTTTCGTTGGAATCCACCCTCCCCAACCCTTTCGGATACCCAACCTTCCCCCAGCCTCCCTCCCCACGGCTGCCCCCTCTCCCTTCCGCCTTACGGGAGAGAGAAAGACAGAAAGACAGGCTACGGGTAGATTTGGAACAGGAACACGCCATTAGTCGCTCCTGTTCGAGTATATATTTATTTTTATATTTGCGTGCCTGCCTCACGTATGCGTCCGTGTATAAATCGCGAGAGAAGGTACGACGAATGAAGGGCTTGAGTGAGTGGTGTGGGGGAAGGTGCATAATGGTTGAGAGGTGATATAGTCTGGTTCAGTTTTGACTCCCTTCCTCCCCAACCTCCCCTTTTTCCCCCAGTCTTCAAAACATCTCTCTCCCGGCCTGTTCATCCTCATCGTCAAATATCCCTCTCTCTCTGCATTTTTCTAACTATATGGAAAAACTCATCCTCTTCTCGTTAGCAAAACTCGCGGGGATCGCAGGAAAAACGAGAAATAAAAAGAGAGGGTTTTCCCAACAGCTTCAACTCATTTAACGACGGATGTGTGCGCTCGCCTCTCTTTTCTCGCGCTTAGCGCTCTTATTTTTTTTTAATCGTCGAATTCCGAGGTGGGAGGAAAAAAACCCTCTTCCCTCATCCGTTAGTTGATCGCATTTGGTGTTTAAAATATGTCCGCCTCAATTTCTCTCGCCCCTTTTTTTCGGTCATATCCATAAGCCCTCTTTCGGATTGGTCGCCGTCGCTTCTGTCAACTGCCAAGCCTCTGTTTATGAAGGTAAATATAATTAATCGTGTTCCATTACGTTTCATTGAAATAAATGGGCATATTTATTTTTACAAGCTCTGTTTTAAATTTCGGTGACTAACCAAGGACTGTCAATGTAACCCTTTGCCTCATAAATGTATTGCGCTGGGCTAGTGGATGAAACTGCGTGAGGGTATAACCCATGCTTACCGTTAATTTGTACTATTATTATGCATAAGTATTCGATTATCAATCAATTTTTTAATGTTGTGCTTACCTTGATTTTTCATATGACTGATTTAAGTAGGTATAGTAATTTTGGAGTTTAAAACGTTTTACCTCCTCTAGTAATAATTTATTATCGTTACAAAATGTCATAGTTCTCCCATTCTGGAGAACTCATAGAACAGAATTCATAGTTCTGGATTTTTTGTCTCAGTTATTTGTAGAATACAAACTTCTCATTGACTTAATACATGAACTCATTACGTAAATAGCATTATAGCCGTCGTTTTATGTACTTCACATTATTTTAATTCGGGAATTACGTTCATTAGCCAGAGTTTGTGCCTATAATTACCTATTTACTCCTTCCCTTGAGTAAATGTTCAACCTTTCTTCGCCCATCATCCACAGAACTACTTCGTTAGGTACATGAAAAAGTCATATACACTTATTGTTTAGACTTTTCCCTTCATTACTAACTTAAAATGTAGCCAGCTCAAACTGCACATTTTCTTTTCCTCGGTGAATGTTGAGTATTCCACGTAAAATCATTAGAAACTGGTTATCTCGATGTTGGATGCAGCTAGTATACATTTATGAAGAAGCTAGTATACATTTATGAAGAAAAGGTATGCAATTTTCAAAGAAATACATTGGATAAACTGATATAGCTTTTTTTAATATTTTAAAGTAAGATTTTCAGAAAAATTGCTGTTTTTCGTAATCGAAAAGTGTTGATAACGCAAGAAAAGTCTGTATAGCTGGGAAATAGAGAGTATCCTTATCGTCGACCACAGTCATTAATCTCATCTGCAGAGAAAATTTGTATGGCGGTTTACATTTCTTTCGAACTTTTTCTGACATTACCTAATGAGGTAAAAAAGAGTCTACACAAGAATTGATCACTCCAAGGCAAATTTATGGAATTAAGAGATAAGAATTAAGAATCAAATTTATCCTGAAATTGGAATCAATAATTATGATCAGACACGTGGCTATTAGATATTGAATCACTACTCAGTTGAAGCACCATATATATTTGTATACATCACGGCTCTCTCTTATCTATAGGATTGGGTTTCATATTGAAGATTGGAAACGATTCAGGATGACTTCGGAGAGCAGATCCTAAATAGAGAAAAAGTCAAGTATTGTGCAATGAAATACTAGATCCGTAAAAAAATTGTTTGTGAATGAAACTAATAATAACTCGGTAGTAATGGGGGAAATAGGTATAGTCAGTTGTAATGGGACATTTCGGCGCGACGCGGCGTTTGGGCGCAGCCGGTAGGGCTCAGCCGTTTGGACGCGAGACATTATGGCGTAGGTAAGTTTGGGCGCTGGCCGTTTGGACGCAGGGACGTTTCGGTTATCACTCGGCGGCTAGCGATTTTTCTATAATTTATGACTAGTGGTAGAACTATTAAATCATCATCATTGGCCCTTCAATCCTAATATTGGTTGATTGCAGCCCATCACCCTTTACTATCAAATGCTAGTTCCCTGACCTCCCTGTACTCACCCTATGTACTCTTCTCTTTATTTGGTCCATGAACTTATTCCTGGGTTTTCCTCTGGGAACTTTTCCCTCTATTTTTCCTTCAATTATGTTCAATATGAGTTCGTGAAGAACATAGTTGAAGGCTAAATAGAGGGAACAGTCCCCAGAGAATGACCCAGGAATAAGTTCATGGACCAAATAAAGAGGAAAGTACTAAGAAAAATATACCAGGAGGTAAGAGAACTGGCATTGGATAGGGGAGGATGGAGGGCTACAGTAAACCAATCTTAGGATTGATACAACCAATGAATGAATGATCTTCTTTGACAAATTGTGTCTCATGGTATGTCCAGTCCATCTGGTTTTTCTTTTCTATATAGTGTTCCACATTGTCCTTTTCTCTTCTACTCTTCTGTAAACTTCATCATTTCTTGATATTTCCGGGGATCGGGTTGGTGTGGTGGCTAGAGTACTGGCTAACCATACGGACGGTCAGGGTTCAAATCCGTTCAGAGGAGGTTTTTTTACAGAGGAAACCCGATCTCTACTTGAGTGTCTTGTGGAGGGCACTTCAAGTACAGTACTTCGTCTGTCGGATGAGATGTTAAAGCGTGGTCCCCTTGGCGCCTATCGTTAAGAGCAGGCTAATGCTGACGCCGGGTTTCTATCCACCATTCCTCCCTTACCTAACCCCTATGGCGCAAATGACCTTAGCCATCGGTCGCCTCCGTAAATGCCCAAGATGTCCAATTGCGATTCAACGATAAATGAGCTGTCGGTCATCTCCCCAAATATCCAGTACAATCCTTAATATTTCCGTCGATTTTAACTTAAGCATCGTCCTCCAGCACCAGGATTCGATCGCTTCTAGTCATTTCTGTTCACCTTTACCAACGGTCCATGCTTCCGATCCATAGAGTGCAACGCTCCACTCGAATGCCTACAAATAATGTTAAATGTTATAAATACAGCCGTAAATGTTACATCAGGTGTAAACCTAAACCATAAGTCTAAAACTACGCTAGAAATTGCTTATAAAAATTTGCATTCTGAAACACGATATTATAGCGGCTTGGATGTATTTCATTTTTTAGTTTTTTAGTAACTGCATTAATAATTAGGACATTTTAGACAAATCATCACCAATTTTTAATTTTATCTGAGTTCATTATGAATCCGGATTAAACTAACTTCTTTGTGAATTTTAATTATTTATCATGTACTTGAAGTAAACGAGCCGGGTGGTAACGTCCCTGCGCCCAAACGATATCGACCCTGCACCATAATGAGTCTCCCTAGACCTCGCATTCACAAGTCCCATGATTCGTGGTGTGGTGGTTGTGCGCGCCGACAGCCCCTGGCGGTACATCTGCGGCATCGGAAGCTGAAATGCCGGCGAAAGGGACGTCCGTCGCGCGGTGGCGGCCACTCTCCCCGTCGATCGGGCTTGATATTCTGGCAATCGCAACATTCGTTGGTTGGCTCATTTTGGAAGGTCAAGCTTGCAGATTAAACACGGAGTTAAAGAAAGTCCCTACTTCACACAAGCATGATCAGACTAGGGACTTTTATTGAACTTTTATGACCTTTTCTATTTTAATCATTTAGATAGACTTAGAGAATGAAACCATGAGCATTACACAAAATCCGAAGTATCATACACGCTTGCGCCAGCAAATTTGGTTGAGGCCGATTAATCGTTGCCTCAGACTTCCCAATTAAGGCTCTTTTTCAAATTATTTCACTCCGTGAATGAAGATGAGTATCCAGTAGGTATATGTCTTGGGTATTTCTGGTAGGTCTAATCTCAATAACATCCCTTACTTAGGTCTTGAGACTGACAACGTGAATTAAGAGCGGCAGAGATAGAGATGCTTACGTACTTCAAAAATATCGTTAAGTTGCTATATAATTTAGAAAACGTGGCAATGAATATCTGTTTAGCATGATTTCAAATCAGTCGGTGTAAATTAGACGAAGTCTACGTCTAGTTTGTAGTATAAAAGAAACTACCATTGTCTTGCAGTTTATTAATGGAATGTAAGAGTTCATGCTCAGCTTTCTGCCCAAATTCCTTGGACATCTCTGTCGCCCGTTTACTCCTCCATTTACTTCAAACTTCCTTGGAGCAACTAGTCTATCTTTCGGCCCTATCCTACTCTGGTTCTGCGCTCCTTGCGAACAGTAAAAATACCAGACCAATGGGCGATGGTTGTTAAAAATGTTCGCAGTTTAACTTCTCATGAATGCTCTGAAAGTCCTCTCAAAATGCACTTTTAGAAAACTCGTGGGGAATTCTCATCACATCTAACATGCTTGACGCATCAGAGACTCAAAGCAATAAATTGGATGTTAAAGGTCGTGGGAAATTTGTGAATTCCGGAAATAAATCTGGCACAAGATTCTCAATAAATGATCTTTTTCAAATTACTTCACTCTGTGAATAATGATGAGCATCCAGTATGAGTCTTCTCTATCATATGTTAAAAGTTGGTTATTATGGTTAAAATCATTCCTCATTCAAGATGCAATATAAATAACCAGTAGACTAGCTCATCTATCTGAACTTTAACAGTTATCATTCCATATTTGGACTGAAAGGAAGGCTATTTCAAGGCTATTTCAATCTTTCCGTTTCGCGGTGAGTTTTGCTGTTCTCTTGCCTTAGTAGCAAGATGGTGGCTAATTGGTTGATTTGATATGGTAAATGTTTTGCTAGACACTGCGATAATTCTTATCTGTGCATTTAAAAATGAGGAGTTGGCGGTATGAGTGAGGTGATAACACATTGGTTACAGTATTAAAAGTTTGAGCCTTGGGATTGGGATCGGGCTGATGACCGCGGTTGGTTAAGTAGAAGAGGATAGTGGTAGCGATGTAGGGTGTTAGTTGCACATAGCACCCATTTCAGAGTAATGAGTCCAGTGACAAAACGCGGTGACTCTCACTCCCCCATGCGGAGCACAAGGGGGTGAGGCTCTCTCCGCGTTTGACTCCCAGTGTTTCCGAGGTCAAAATCCTATGAAGCCAACTTCGAAATGCCAAAATTGTCTTTCGTATAGATTTTATGCCTCTCTATGACTACTAATATGATTGTATTTAAGTTTACGGAGTCCTAAATTGGCTTCTTTGATGGACTGCGAATGCCATCATCTTATTTTGATGTGACTTTGTTTGGATTTGAAATGTAGTCGTGGAACTCGCTGTTGACATTTTTCCGCCACCTACTTGTTAAATTCGGTGAAGTCCCTCCGCTCCTTTGCCGACCCATTCCAAACTAGACTAACCCTACTTGTCGTCACGCTCTGCGCAGGCGACCTCCGCCAAATTTCTTTCCACTTTACTTTGTCACGAAAGGAGGGGGAAAAGCCTGCTAATAGGAGTGTTGAAGTCAACTTTACAATTTTACAATTTTTCGATGGAAACCTGGCATGTATCTGTTCATGGATGTCGATCAGACGTACAGACTAATCTCTGGTTTTCTGTGATTACGATAGAAATTGACTGATAATCACCTACATGATGAACAAAAACACTTAAGTAATTTTCCGCAGATTTATTTAAATTGTGTGACTCATTTCACCACAATGTGGCATAGAAAGTTTTTTTGTTCATCAATAACATTGACAACTTCCATCAAGTCCAGTCTGATAAGGTTAGGGGTAATATTTTTTATGATCATCTAGTTTTAATTACTATTTTCAGTCTTGTCTTTGATATTATTTTAGCGGATTGATACTATATCACAAAATGACTTTATTCAATGATGAGTCTTTATATATACTGAGCATCTAAATAAATCAAAAATATCTTTTAACAGCACAAAACTGCATTACCTTTCTTTACTGATGGAACGAATTCCATTTCATATGTGCAGTGGTAGTTGAAATTGGTTTATTTAATTTTGTCTGTTGCTTTGATAATTTGCACCATAATCTACTCTTTAACTTAGAGGTAAGGTGGAACAGTTACATGCTGATGAAAAGAACAACAAAAACATGTCGGGAATTATTAAATGTTGCCCTATTATTGACTTTTAGGTAAAAAATGAATATAAAACCAAAAAGCCAAACTGTTTAAACGAACGATTGTATTGAAATTATATTAATAACGTGCTTTTTATCATCAATTGTTTAGGATTGGTGCGTTCAAAAATCTCAAAGTTACACGGCCCTCACTAAACATGGCCGCATGCATACTGATATAATTTTTCTATTTCCGTTTGAGTGTCGTGTATTAATAAATTAGGAAGCCGATTTTATACTTCACTACGTCTTAAGAGTTTCAGGAAAGTAATTAAAAGTGTTTTCCAAACGGTAGTCAAGGGGTCGGTGTTTATATTTTTCATTCAAAATTATCAGAATAACCTTTGCTGATTTTTATCCAATTCTCTCTCAACACATCGTGTATTTACTAGAGAAGCCAGGTCATTCATCCGCTTATTTGTGAGTATTATTTGCGCAGAAGTCAATTAGTTTTTCATGCCACTAAAAAAATCCTACGGTGATCTATCGCTTAAATACTGTTCAATGTCCATCTCGTTCCATGGAATATGAATTAGGTATTTCACTCAAGGGTTATCAGTTTGAGAATTATTTTGGTAAATGAGGTTTAGTACCGGGCGGCATTTAAATTTCATTTCCTTCATTGAGATTGAGGGTCATCTAACGACACTCCACACCACTATAAAATATTATCTGCTACATATTTTCCCATATCGCCGTTACATAATGGATGATAATGGGAAACACGAGAGACCGCAGTTGCTCCCACTGCTCTCGAGACATGATTTGCTCCGTGGGACACCCATGACTTTTTCCCTGCGCCCTAAAGACTGTGGTTTCCCTTAAGCCATCTCACGAATAGAACTGGTAGCCCAAACCTGTCACTCCCAAAAAAGAACGAGAATCAGTTCATAGATATCTTTTAGTGGAGTAGGGAAAGAGATTAGTCGGTTTGGCTTTCTTCCGCGCCGACCCCTTAAGGGCTTTTCCTTAAAAAAATCTCTCCTCGCGAGATAAGTGTCACACGAAGGCGCCGCGTCTGGGCATTTAAGGATGGTTCTTTTTTTTCGTCATCTTGTGTTCCTTCAGCGCCATTGACATTGGTCGGGACTGATTCTTATCTGAAAGGGAAGACAGGGAGGGGGGAGGAGTGGATTCCTTGATGTGTGCTCTGAGAGGTGGAAAGGGGGGGGGGGGGTGGATAGGTTGTGTCTGTCGTCCAATCCCTTGTTACACCTTCCAAAAACGGGCCCATGTCACAAAATAGCTTAGAGGGTTGGAGAGGTGGCCATAGGGGAAAGGGATGGGGCTACAGAGGGGAGGGGGTGGTGCTCTGTCTACCCTTCCAGAGCAGATCCTGTTTTTTGTACCTTTTCTCTTCTTTCTCCTATATCTTCGGAAATCTTTCTCTCTTTTTCTTTGAGGCCTGTCTACACCTATTCACCTCCTCTTGTTCAAGGAGAAACTTTCTTCTCAACGTTTCTTTCCGGTGGAAAAAGTGCTGTTGAAGATTCCAGTGTTGTAAAAACAATATCCGCAGACGTGCGAGAATGGAAGAAACAGAATAAAAACTGTTTATGTTTAGGCTGTAAAAACTGTTTATTGCGGGTCATTACCTGCTAAGTCTTACACAATTCCTTGGAGATGTTTTTAACCATATGCTTTATAATAAAATTCGCTCAAATAAACACCGAGGTCTTTCAAGAGCTTAAGCTAGCGTGAGACTGGCTTGTCAGTCCCGTATCTTCAAATTAAAGTTTAAGTTCAAACCGACTGACGTGGCCGAGGGCAAAGTTTTCACTGATTTTTTCGGAATGAGTTAATTGTATTGTTTGTGAGGGCATAAAAATATTCGGGAGAAGAAGAAATTCCCTAAAGGAATTCAGATGATCATAAGAACCCCACATGAATTCGAGATTTTTTATTCGGAGACGAACAGGATTTACTAACAACTGTAACTGGTAGTGAAATATGTGATTGTGTAAACGATTTATTATTGGTGTTTATTGCCAAATTACTCATTTAGTTGCAGTCAGACAGGTTTCCTGGTTTCTACCGCGTTTTCCAACTCGGTCAAAACCCGGAAACATGCCTAACTGCGAACCTGAACGCCGCGAAAACCTACGTCAGAAACAAGATACTCATTTAGTCTATGTAATTGCCCTTTTCTGCTGTACCAACAAAGTATAACCGAAGTAGCTACTATAAACTGCACATATATAAACTGACGATTGATGAGATATTAATCTTATGATCGGTAGAGGGAGATCCTGCAATGCCTTATTGCTATTAGTCCTTTTCGGAGTATAAATGTGCACGTAAAGTAGAATTATTTTTGCGAGGGAATTAGCCAGGAGGCACAGTGATGGTTATGTGCTACCATCTTCAAGAAGGCCATCAATTAAAATCCTAATCTTCTCTTCATGCACATCGGTTGAAACTAGAGTCATGTTTTTTTCGAGGTAGCAAGTTTTTGGCAAACTAAATCCTGCAAAAAGAACTTAGGTAATTGTCATATTGTTTGATGTTCATTTTCGAACAACTGGTTTATGGTTTAGAACCTGATAATCCCTCGTATAAACCTCTGTCTTGCACGAGTAATTAAAATCTTACCTTTATGCGGGATCCTTGGGCTAGAAAAAGATGAGCGAATACTTTATATATGTGTAAGGCTACAGATATAGTACAGGCTTTGCACTTAAGATGAGGTATCATTCTGCCACTATGCAGAATTGGTTGAAAGATTAGAAAACAAAGAATTAAATCTAAATAGAATCGAGAATTTTCGTTATTAGGTGATATATTTTTGTTCTAGAATCGAGATATTAGTACTATAGGAATTCTTTACTTGCAGAAACTTCCCCTAATTAATTATATGGTGGAAATGTTGGTGGAAAATTAATGCGTTCTAGCACAATTTTTACCTCGCTAATTCAATACGCCTTGAATTGAAAACGACAATCTTTTTCCTGAAAACTGACGTTATTTCAGTTCAATTGCTGCAGGTGATCAGTTGGAAAATATGTGGCCGAGGATGGAATAAATGGTTAAACACATGTATGGAATTAATCTCATATGACTGAGGGAAGTGTATGGGTCATCGGAAACAGGATTGGCGGGCGAGAGACACATCCCAGCGGAAAATAAAAATGGGTTCGTTCTCCTAAGGATGGGTGCTATGTAATGCGTCGAAGGAGTGATTCAGGATGGAGGAGGAGACAGAGAATCGAAGTGGTGAGGTTTTTGGACTGGAGGGAAAGTGGAGGAGAGAGGGTGGCGCAGGGTGGTGGTTGGGGGAGTCGGAGGGTGGAGGAGGGATCATGGCGGTGGTGCCGGCTAAAGGGCAGGGAGGTCAAATGAAGTAGTGTGGGACGGTCTCATCGCCTGGCGTCACCTTGGCGAGTCCCTCCCCCGCCCACCCCTCGTCCACGCTCACCACTGTCCCACCTTCTCTGCTCCCCCTCCTTCTTCTCCAGTCTTTTCCAGTGGAAAAGCCATCTCTCTCTCTCTCTTCCACTACGTCCTTCTCCAGGCCGAACTCTGGTTGTGCCGCCTCCTTCTTACGTCACCGACGCAGAGGCGGGACAGAAATACAGAAAGGTATAATGGCAGGGGAAGGGGGGGAGGAGTAAAGGGAATGAGACCTGAGCCTTGAGAGATTGGTGCGGATGAGAGGAACCATGCGGAAAGATAAGAATTTTCGGGTAGATTCCGATGGCGAAAGGTTTGACAAGGCGAGAGATATTTCGGCGTTCCGCACTTAGCCGAAATAAAGTCTCCAAGAGGAGTGAAAGTAGGTATTTCCATTAGGTCGAGAGGTAAGTTTTTGATTTTCACCGCGGTAGTAAGTGTACCATCACACACTATTCCCTTATTTATGTATGGGAGGGAAGTAATTGTGAAGGCGGACGAATAACTTTTGCATTATAAGTATGTTATAACTTCTTACGTTAGCGCTGAAAGCACCCTCTATTTAAGTTTGTCGTCTGGGGAGTAGATGACTATATGGCTAGGAAGTACCTGGTTGTTTAATAGTTTTTACTGATCATCTCGTAAAAATAAACTACGATAAACTCTTCTTAAGCTTTATTCAGCCACGTCGTGCGGCTAAACGTTTGATTGGATGTTTTTATCGCATTTGTCCCAAACCCTAGTAGTGAGGAATCTTCTATTTTGAAAGTCTTTGCAACAAACAGTATGGTACAAGTGTAATTTCATTGCTAATGCAAAGAAATAAAGTAGCACATATACAACTCTGGAAAATCAAAACTTATTTTATATGTGAACATGAGAAATAAATTATAACAATCATGATCATAAACCTAGGAGGTTAGGAGAGGAAGAATGATTTTCGCGACTCTAGCTAATAAAGCTACGTTTTCTTTGAAAGATTTGGAAGAAGGCTAGTTAAAATCAGAGAGGAAAGTAAATGCAAGTGATTAGAAGAGGAGTGCGTGCATGCGTTTAGGGCTCAGATGGGAGGGACAGGATAATAGAGTTGGTCTAGGATGGGGATCAAGGAGTGACGTGGGTATTGGTGCGGGAGGCGAGGGGCCATTAGAGATGAGGGAGGGATGATGGTGGTCCAGGGAGGGAGAGAGACGGCAGGACAGAGGAGCCGACGTCACTTTCAGTTCACTGATCCCCTCCCCCCGGTCACTGGGGCTTGTAATTAACGTCCTGGTCGCGTAAGGGATGTACTTGATGAGCGGAAGATTTTACACTCCTCTCACATATCTTCGCCTGCCTCCCCCTTCTGGCGACCCATCCAATTGTCCCCGTTCCTTATTTCTTTACCAGTCGGCAAGATTTTTTTTCCGCTTCCCCTTTTCCCAAAACCTTCGACCCATGTCGTCCCATCCAAGCGGCCTCCGCCCTTCCCTCGCCTCTTCCACCATTGCTCTCTTTCTCTGCCAGTCCTCCCTCACCATCCCTCTCCTTTCCTCTCCTTCCACTCTCATCCCTCTCTCTTTTCCACATCTTCCCTTTCTCTTCTTCCACTCCCCCATCCTCTCCATCCTTTTCCTCGATCTTGTCCAAGGCGTTTTTTGATTCCGCCAAACATGTCGGCGGGAGCCCTCGCGTGCTCGGTCTTTTTCGTCAAGGGAGGGTATCCACTTACATCACTATGGGATTTATATTTTTACATTTTATTGAATTTTTTTTATTTTGGAACTCGTCCAACTCAGCTAGCGGGAGGAAAAATTTTATCGCTCTTTATTATGTAAAACATGTTCGCGAGGAAATGTTTTTTGTAGCTTGTGTATGTGGTAAAGATAACATGTGAGTTTTTATCCCTCATGTCGAGGATGGGTGCTGAAGGTTGAGAGAGAGAGAGAGAGGAAGAGAAGAGATATGCATGTTTTCATCCGAGGCTGAGGGGAGTTTGGATGTCCAGAAGGGGGGTTGTATAGAGGGGGTGGCGGGGAGGGGGTTGGGACGGAAAGCCACTCGAGTCGTGGCTCAGAGAAGACCGGGTTTGGCGATTTGACGCAACCCACCACTCATCGATTTCAGTTTGACTTTTTTTATATATTTTGCGAGGAAAGAATGTTCTCCGCTTCCTCGCTTCAAAAATTGGAGGTCGTTTGGGTAGGCAATCCTTCTGACTCCCTACATGTTCGGGAGAACAGGCCATTGCAATGCAAGTGAACTTTAGAGCCAGATCATACCCACTAATGCCAAGCATTATAATGTCTGGGTAACTTAAAGCATCAATGCCTGGTTAACATTGAGCGTCTCAAGCAAACAAGGGGTATCTTCGGAAAACGCAGGAACTGCACTACTCTGCCGTGGCTATCATTCAAGAGTGCGTCATTAGAATGAGCAACCTCTGTCAGTTGCATATTTTTTTAACCGCTTTAAACAGTATTTTAGTCGATTTTAAGTCTCAACAACGGACGAGCGGAATCGTGATGGATTTTATACAACGTAGACGTTTCACTACAGTAGAGATAAATTCAGAAAAGAGGTAAAATTGAGCAAATGGATTCCTTCACAGATCTTGCAAGTACAATCACGTGGAATAAAAGAGGTACAACAGACATGAAGCGTAGAATAGCCAAAAATAAGAAAGCGTTCATGATGAAAAGGCAACCACTGTATTCAATGGTAACAGGACTACTAACAAGGAGACATCGCGTAAAAGTAATTCAGGACGAAGACAAGACAAATGCTATCTTAAAGTGGAGTAAAAATGCCGGAAATTGGTGATGTCTTTCCTCCCCATGTTCCCGGGTTCGTGAGAAAATTACTAATAAACAATTTCGTCCCAAGGAAATACTTAAGATTTCGCGCCTTTCGTTACAAGGCGAAATAGCCGAGGCGGGTAACGTCCTAGGGCCTATTATGCCGGGTTGTAGCGGGATGACGCGGGTTTGAGGCTCAATCCTGCCTAATTTTTTTTCGCTCGAATTTACTTCGGAAACCACGAAAGATGCCAGATTCCTATTCTATTTTGTAGCCTTGCAATATATTGTTTTACTTGTCTATAAAAATAAACATCGCAAGGCTGGCATAACGGGGTGCACTTTTCCACAAACTTAAGGCTTTATTACCTTCTCTAAAAACTTTTTATATAATGCACTTGTCAGTTTTCCTGATTTTGAGCACACTACATTAACATTTCAGTATTCATTCTCCATGGACATCACAATCTCCCTCACACGCGGACCAAATTCTCCCCCTGCTTCCTGCATGCACAAGGACAACTTTGGGAGCAGTTTTCCCATTGAAAGTGATACCTCCCAAGTGCACCCCGTTATGCCAGCCTTGCGATGTTTATTTTTATAGACAAGTAAAACAATATATTGCAAGGCTACAAAATAGCAGTGTCCTATTGAAGGAAAAAAGGGAAATTACATCTTGAGAAGATGCCATTAAAATCCATTCTTTGATCCACCATCAGCTATCTTCACCATTGATAAATGAAATGATAAGTTATGCATGGTTTGCATCAAAATTGTTGGGGGAGAGGAATGTATTTAGAAATGTAAGAGAAATGTGTTTTCCACAAGATCTGCGTACACGCAGATGCAAATTTTCCGGTGACAGCTTCATTAAATGCTCTCATTGTAGGGAAATTCTTTCCCTCAAATGCTTTTATGATGAATATCATCCAAAAACATGCTATTCAACGCCATGACTGAAATTAATAATCCCTGCAGTTGTAATAAACATGGTTTTGGAAAGGGATTACTGTTTTCTATTACCCAATAATTTTCCTTTACTGAATTATTTTTATTCAGAATAGAATTTCTTTCTCCTCTCCCCCCAAATCTCCCCCCCCCCCAGTCGCTTCATTAAATACGTTGTCCCATATTAGCTCCTCTCAAGCCTCTTATCCATACTCTTGGCACCTGTTTTAATCTCTTTTCTGGCAGGAAAATCTTCGCGATTGAAGGAAAAGTTGAGAAAAAAATATCCGCCTTGGAGCATAATTTCTAGGAAATTCAAAGCAATCAGAACGCTTCAAGATAAACATTAACATTTTTGTCTTCCGTTAATGGCCTCCAGAAAGTCCCACGACTAATCGGAGTCATTCCTGTCTCAAAAAGTATTTCAAAATGGGAAATAATCGGCCAATGACGCTCATTTCTCCTGCAACTCTCCTTCCGAGCAAACGATAGAAACTCCACAATTGTCTACAAAACTCTAGGCAGTAGAAATTCCAGAAAATATTTTTAAAAGGAAAAGAAACCGTATTTACTGTCGTGTACGTTCGGAATCTGGCATCTTTCGTATTTTCCGAAGTAAATTCGAGCGAAAAAAGATTAGGCAGGACTGCGCCTACAACCCAAGTCATCCTGCTACATCCCGGCATTAGAGGCCATAGGACCTCAACCACCACGGCTAATCCGCCTTATAACGAAAGTTGCGAAATCTTAAGTATTTAGTTGAGACGAAATTGTTTATTAATAATTTTCTCACGAACCCGGGAACATGGGGCGGAAAGGCATCACCAATTTCCGGCATTTTTACTCCACTTTAAGATAACATTTGTCTTGTCTTCGTCCTCAATTACTTTTACGCGATGTCTCCTTGTAAGAGGGAAAAAGTTCGCCAAAGAAATCTTCGGGAGCATAACACATATATCGAATGGCAACATGGACTAATTGAAAGATTGTAAGTATTCGAAGCATGCTGGAGAATCTAATGGACAAATAAAATAAGACATGAAGTCTACAGAAAAGTAGAAGAGGAAACGATGATATGGAATGTTATTCAGTAAAGAAGAACCGGATGGGATGGCCAAACAGTGAAGCACAATAGATTTGTGAAGAATGTAATTGAAAGAAAAATAGTGCGATAAGTCCCTAAATGAAGACCAAGGACTAGTTCGTAGGCCAAATGATGATGAAAATACAGAAGACGACTACCCGGTAGAAAGTGAAGTAGTATTTGATAGGGAAAAATGGAGGGCTGTACTCAACGAATATTAGGATTGAGCGGCTAATGATGTGATGATCTGTTGCTCAGGAGATTTGAGATCTGGTTTTTCTTGCTAGGCTAATCATCCAAAGACGCATGGAAAAAAACCATGTGTTCTAACTTGTAAATACTTAGTATCGGTGCAGAATAATTAAAATTATTCCTTAAAGATTCCATTTGGTGAACGGCGTTTGATTCTTTTTGACGAGGAATAGCCGTTACATTCTCATCCAATTGTACTTGAACCCTTATAGATGTGGCACATAATGTAGGCTTAAGTCTTAATAGTCATCATTTTTACTGGCACTATCAAAATCATCTCTGTCCAAGAATTAAGTTATGGGATGATGAAGTTCTAAAATGGGCTCACATAACCGATTATTGCCTAGCGATGGCCGGTTGAATTGCTGTAACCAGAATTGGGAAGGGCAAGATGGAAATTTGTTTAGGCATACGGAGCAATATCATACTTGAAGAACCATTCTGATCCGATGAAATTAATAGCAGAGGGACATGAAAGTAGGAGAGGATCATAGTAGCCACTTTTCTTGGATTATTTTGAATAGGATTTCTCTATACGCTTTATGGACGAAAATGACAGCCATTGCCTATATGAAAGGAGAGAAACTGCCGAATAGATACTTTCCTGACGTATAATTGTAATTGTCTAATAGTAGACCAGTGGTTAGGATGTATCGCATAAGCTCCAATTTGAGTTTTCTATCAATTTCATCACCGACAGTATTCGACTTGGACGAATCGTGAGAAAGCGGTCCGTGAAAGTGTTCAGGATTCATTTCTCCATTCATCACTCTCCTACCATTCCTGGAGTAAAAAATGGAATCGCTGCTTCTGGTTCTGGTCACTTTGCCGTCAGCCCATCACATTCTTTCCGCCCACTCCCCAACGAAATAAGCAACCCTCTATTTCCCTTTCTCTATCTTTCTCACCGTTTCTCTCTCCACGCGGCATCTTCCCACGGCGTGGCTGGATATAGTAGTGCGCGAGAGGAAGGCTGGAATGAAGGGGGCCATGAGAAAAGCACTCGTTAAGGGGGAAGAGGTCAAAGAAGCGAATGGGCAAGAGGGGACGGGACGGGAGAGAGGAGTAGGTGGGGAAAATGTGGGGAACGTCGGTGGCGAAGGGGGGGAGGGATAGTGTTGGTGGCTCTCTCCGAGATAGCCGCCGCCACCGCGGGTCCTCTGGGAGATTTGTGGCGATCCGGATACCCGCCATGCTCGCCTGCCCCACCAACAGCATCACGGTCCGAGAGAGGGCACTGCGATCCATCCGTCGCTACCATTACGGAGCCCAGAGACTCGCCCGCCCACCCACCCCCGCTGGCCGGGGACGGCGAGAACCACGCTGAAAGAGACGAGCACGTCCTGCGGACTCCCCCGCATCGAGCGACCAGCCAACCATTTCCTCCCGCACCGACTCTCTCACCCCTTTATCCACTCCTTCCATCCCCCCCGCCGCCCCCCGGCCTGTCCTGTGACTGACTTGTCGGCACCGGCTCAAGGAGAGCGGCGTGGCGGCGAGGGCCGCCCCGACGACGGCGCACGGGTTCTTTGGAATTTCCCGCCGGAGAATCTTACTCCCGCTCCCCCTTTTGTTCCCCTCTTCCTCACCCTTACCCCATCCCCGGCTGACAATCAGATAGTCGTGCACACACGCTGAGTGAGGTTTGCGGTAGGAAGAGATGTGCTCATCTGGTGCGGATAGAGAAGGGGGAGGAGGGCATGATCACAGTGTCTCCGCTCAGAGGAGTGGTCGAATCGTTCGGTGGTGAGCTAGTTCAGGGTGGTGGATGAATGCACACCGTGATGTGAATGGAGGAGGTAGCGTAGAGTGCAAAGAAAGAACACCGGTATTAAAAGTGCGCTGATAATTCCGTAGACGCACAATTGCTGTGTGTATATTTTTTTAGGAGGCAGTGATACTTAATCTATATCGGCAAGCATTGGAACGAGCAGAGTATAATTGGCCAAGAGATGGTTTTTGAGAGCAATATAATTCAAATTTTACATTAATTATGATTGTTTCTGCTCAATTCACTGTAAACACACTTAAGGATTAGTTATAAAGGGAAATTTCTCGGCCTGAAACAATCACATTGCATATTTATTCAATTATTGTGAAAATTTGCTATAATTTATTCGGAATACGCGCAAGAAAATTAGTACTTTCTGTCATTTTTGGTGTCATCAGAATTCATTCACGGTAAGAGAGACTTAAGTAGCGTCCTCTATTAACATAAAGTGTTAAAAACATTGAAACCACTAGTGACCAAAATAATACTTTTGGGTTATTCCACTTCAATTTAGCAAATGATTGTCCCTCAGGGTCTCAGATAATAACTCAAACTGGTTTAACGGGTGGCATATGACCTCAAACGATTTAATCTGAAACCGTTTTGAGAGAAAAGTCGTTGGGAAATTTTTGCGTACTTAAATTTTTCCACATTTTTTTAAATTCGTGTCCTGAATCATGTTTTTACTTACATATCAGCCTCTAATTTTTGTAGAGCAACGAAATGTACCTAAAGTTAAAGCATAGTCCTTTTCAAAGATAGTGACACCATTTAAAATTGATTTTATTGAGTGTTCAATCTTTCTTTCATTTTAAAGTTTAAAAAATTGTATAATAACGTTCTCAAAGACTCCTTATCAGAATCGATAGAAAATATTTTCACAATTTGTACGTACCTAACAAATCAACCCGAAAAATATCCAATGGAAACATGTAAACGCTTACAAATAACTTTAAACATCAAATTTTACAAATTTTAAGCTATCCTGGACTAGCCACGGAGTTCCACTTTTACGGAGTCACCCGCAATCACTTAATCACTTTTTACGCCTGGCTTCGCCGGCTTATTCCTGGAGCTGGCATGTAAAAGTCACGTAATACGGGCAGAAACATGCAGGAATATCACCAGATGATTTTATTATTTTATTACGACTTAATAACCATCTAATGAAAACTAATGGTTTATATTTTAGTGGTAACTAAATGCTATTTGCCAAATTAACCTGGAACCTCCTGATAAGACCCTATAATAACACTGGTGACTCACAGTTGCAGTCTTTTGACAGTACATTGAATGCCTATAATATTCATGATTTTGAAAATATTAAATGAATATCAATGAGAGTGGAAAAAAACTTGTGCATATTTAAAACCTTGGCAGCGGAAGGTAGCGAATTTTCTATGACATTTGGCTTCAAATGCTGGCTATATTACCATGTAGAGGGTGATTTCCTTATAGAAAATTTACTTTTGAAGACACAATTTTGCTATTTTGCTGGTGAAGCTTGATCGCTGGCCAATTGTTTGAATATTACATCATCTGGGTCAATAACCCTCTATTAGTCTCCTGTAATGCTGTATGTAACTCCCGTACGCCTACCATGCGAGCTGTTAGATGAAATATTTTTGCTAGAATTTTTTTTCTCTTCCTTTTTCCTAGACCTGAAATTTTCTGTAGTGTGACCGGGTCAAACAGTAATGTAGATATTTTGTTTTGATTCTCGTATAGTAGTCAATGGTTAGCTCGCGTAGAAGCATTTTCAACGTTCCTCCTTCTCAACGTTCAACTGTCTCTTGCGAGGTGGCGAGAATGTTCCATTTTGCTGGAATGTGTATATCAATCACGCGAAGAGGAAAATTCAGGATGGTGCTCTTAATGCATAATAAATAGCCGGTCCATCTCAATGAAAAAAGATATTTATAAGTTTCGGAATCTTAGATTTCAAGAAGTATATGGCTTTTATTAAAGAAATTTACTATTAAGTTCTTTGAGTTCACTTGAATGCTTTAGACTGAATTTTCACTGAAATATTCCTCCTAGACCTGTCAAATTTGGTC
The DNA here is from genome assembly GCA_963169105.1 of Ceriagrion tenellum. Lineage (NCBI taxonomy): Eukaryota > Metazoa > Arthropoda > Insecta > Odonata > Coenagrionidae > Ceriagrion > Ceriagrion tenellum. The sequence goes on from OY720632.1 coordinate 160,531,556, forward strand.
CAGGGCAATCGATACTCTAAAATTGCATGCTTTTTGTGGAGGATAACTCTGCATTGCCAATCAGTGGTCTTCATATGACACTAGCGGTTGTGGCCCTTTAACTATAAATTGTTGAGGCATCTTTTTTTGCTCTTATGAGCACATGATTTACATTTTGTTGCTCCAAACAAACTGATACACCGCATGGGGTGGTAAAGCTCCAGCAAGATTGAATGCTTATTGTCGCCATTATGCAAATTTTGAAAACGAAACTTTTTTCGAGATATCGATATGTTTCATATAGAATACGAATTTAATTCTAAACTTCCCAAATTAGTGTTCTCTGATGACGTGTTTTCTTTTTACGTTTTCGTTAACTTAAACGCCAATCCTTACTCTGTTTAAACCACGCCCATGAAAAAAATGAAATCTAACAGAGGTCTCTGTCTCTTGAATGAGTCTTAAGAGAATGGGCTGAAGAATGTCGTAGGTCTCTTTATCACCATTGATCTAGCTACGTGAGAAAACATTTCATGAATATTTTTGTTACGGTATCTTCTGCATTTCAAATTCCTTCTTGTGTATGGTATTCCGATTTTAAATGGACTGTAGTTAATTATTTTAGGCAAAATTTGTGAGGTAAATGCGTTGCACCATCGATCTCTTCTCACGCTTCGCTTCCACCAAAACATCTTGGCAAAGTTTGTGAGTTTATGTCTACAGCAACCAGCGAGTCTTCTTCGTCTATTGAGATATGCTATATTTATGTAAATATGGTAATGTACAAATAGTTAAGGAACCAGTGGGATATACAAGAGTAAAGCAAAGTTTAATATATATTAATTTAATATATACATATATATACAAATGAGATTCCTTAGGTTGTAAAAAAAGCTTCACATTAATACTTAGCCAAAAATCAATAAGAAATTAAATAAAATCCTATTTTCAGGAATGTTTTACTAAAATATTTTGATAAGTAAATATTTAAATACTTTACCTTCGATGAGTGAGATTTTAATAAATGCACAATCGCAATTTTACCATTAAATAAATTCGAATAAGATAAATATTATCCAAAACTTCAGTAGAGCTCTATCTTTAACTTCGCTGGCAAATAAAATTTACATTACACAATAAATATAAAATTTTAACTATTGGCTCTACTTTATGTTGTTGGTATGTCTTAATAATATGAGATGAAGCTATCCCTGTATGCCTATTAGAGTGGTTCGAAAAAAGGCTTTTCTCACAAATCGTTTCCCGAGCGGTGCCAAACCTAATCTTTTGCTATGACTAGGAAGTACGCACAAGATTATTGCGCAGGATTGAGGCTTTCCACTCTAACCTGAGAAAAAAATTTTTACGCACATTTTCAGGAATTATCGACTTTTCAAGAGTTTTCCTCCATATTTCTTGAAATTTTTTTAAACTCTCACTTGGAGTAATAAAAATAGTTCATTTTTCCACGTTTCAGTTGATATTTTGGAAATATATGATGTAAAATATTTATTAGAAGTATGTATGGTCGATTTTTCACTCATTTTTTAGACTAGTAGAAGTCATCGGTATATGTGAGTAACCCATCGGCCTTGTGAAAGTTATCACGTGACTTGTAACTTGTAGACTTGTAGCTCTGAGAGACAGCCCCCTGGTCACAGGAGCCCGATTTATTTTATTGGGTCAGTTTAAGCTTTCCCACCTATTGAAAAAATAACGAGAAAGTTAAGTGACTTTAATTTTACGCCTAGTATAGGGACTTATTGAAAATTAAGAAATTTATAAAATAACTAAAATTGAGTGGATATTTCTTTGCAAATTAGGAAAACACAAGGGGAACACAGCTCAAAGACTAAAAGAAGGCGGGGTATAACCTATAATAAAGCTTTTTTTCTTGGAGCAGAGGTAGCCTTGTCTATCTAGGCTATCTAAGAATTACCTCTGTGTTTCCAAGATACCAATTCACGAGGCTCCTGATTCCTGATTTCCTGATTTAGTCTGACATATTTGATGCTCTCTGACTTGCAGTTGTCTTTCTGATCGAATTGCTGTTTCTTTAAGATATTGACGGAATTTTCCTCCAGTGTATGCTCTAGTCATAATCAAGTTCGTTCAATCGTGTGTATCACATATCTAAATGTGTTTTTCCTTCATGGCCATTGTTTTCTACATAATATATCCCTTCTCGGTTATATTTACTTCCATTTTTAGGTCTCATGACCCCAAACTTATTTTTCTGCAGCTCTCTTCTTCAGTCTGTGTTCCACCAACCCATTTGCTCCTTTCATGAATAGCTTTCTTCATTTTATCATTTTTAGTCGTTTTCCTGGTGTATTCGACCGTTGGTCCTCATTAGGATAATTTTTCTTTGCTCTCACATTTTTGTTTTCAAGAGGCTCATATATATCAGAATTTGGCCAATAAATGTCCCTCCAATTCGCAATATTTATTGTTAATATTTTCTCTCGACACCTATTATGACATCATCTACCTCGTCATAGGTGATTCTGTCCGACCATTTACTTATCCTTTGTTTACAGAACAGCATTTGCTTACGAGGTATTTAGTTCCCGTATACATTTACGCGGTCCGAAAGAAAAAGATTTAAAGCATCGGAAGAACGACCCTCTGGAGAATGGTCAAATACTTAATTATGATTTAAAAATATGGTCTTATGTATCGGAGAGTGACTGTAATATCTTGGTGGTATGTACGTTAACGTTAAGAAAATATCCTTGGTTGTATTTTTATGGGCATTGTTAAGGATTTATATAACGGTTTCTGATAGTACAGTCTTATGGGCATTCTAGAGCCCTTAAGAGATAATAACTGAGTGAGAGGCTATTGTATACCCTTAGTTTCTCTAGACTTGTTATCATTGGGCAAAAGAGAAACATCATTTTGATTCAAAATAGGTATTTCCACGTTTTCTGTGCAACGTAGTAAGCCTAAACTTTCTTGCGTTATTTAAAAATTAAAAAAATAAATTGGCTATCATCAGTAAAATGAGGTGTATATATATATATATATATATATATATATATATATATATATATATATATATATATATATATATATATATATATATATATATATATATATATATATATATATATATATATACACACACAATGGAAAACTTCGCCAAATGGCCACAAACACAATTAAAGAGGAAACTTACAGGGGGTAAAAAGACGAAAGTAAAGAGAGAGTCTTACTTAGAGACGTTTCGGGTGTTATCCCTTCTTCAGTCACACAGAGAATGCCAGAATGCATTCTCTGTGTGACTGAAGAAGGGATAACACCCGAAACGTCTCTAAGTAAGACTCTCTCTTTACTTTCGTCTTTTTACCCCCTGTAAGTTTCCTCTTTTATATATATATATATATATATATATATATACATAAATGTAGAAAGAAAGTGGATAGGAACACATAAAATGTGTTCCTATCCACTATACATATATATATATATATATATATATATATATATATATATATATATATATATATATATATATATATATATATATATATATATATATATATATATATATATATCTCTCTCTAACCGGTCCTTTATTTTGGAAAACTATCAACATTATATTTCAGCAGAGGAATCTCAATAGTGAGTTGTTCAGTCTATCAAGTGTTCAAAGCCATTTTTCTAGGATAATAAAGAAAATATCCTCTTATCGATTCTAGGAGAACGTGATTGGAAGGCTTCTCTTTCAAAGAGAATTGAATAATGTGGAAAAAATAATTTTTTTCGACAGAAATTAGTCTTTTCTATTTTTCCTTTAGAAAGTGTATCTATTCAAGCCCATTTTTAAAATTAAATTTAATACTTCCATTTCCTTGACAGAAGAATTGCCACGTTTCAAATTTATTATTCTCTTGGCAGTGGAGGAAACCCAATATTTTCTCTCAGGGTAGAACATAGAGGCGTTTAATGGAGGTATGTTGTAGATGAGGTTCAATTTCTTTGTAATGAGGAAACAATGGTCTAGCATAACTGTGATGATATTTTTAGAGTACTGGGAAATAATGAAGGAAATATAGTGGAAAGCTTATTCGGCGTAACTTCATGCTATAAATAATGCAGCTCTGAACAGCATAGAGAAATGTTATTTTGTTGCCAAGTTTATTTTGCGACGAGACATAATACACACATTTGAAGCAGTTTCTAATTTGTTTCATGACGTACTCTGATAAGTCTCAAGAAATATCGCTATTAGTAATGAATTTCTTTTTGTATATTTCTACACAACTCATGAACCACTTAAGCTACTCAACGAAGCATTTCAGGATCTCTGTGCTGGAACGTCCTCATTCTTTCATTCGTTTCTAACAGAGCGCACAGCCGCACCAACCCACATGGATAAAAGCTTCTATTTTTTGGAAAATATTTCGACATGTAGGACGACCAGGGACCGATATTTTGCTATCGGTAGAAATACGATATTTTTTTCTCTTAGCATGAGGCCAAATTCATTGAATTTTCTGTGTAGCGTCATCTCGCTCCGTGTACCTCAAAGGCGTGCCGACATTCGGAAGGGATGGAAACTGAGACGGGGAATTCTGCCAGAAATGTTGGGGAATCAAGAGTAAGCACGTTCACATGGTTTACTAATGTCAGCTTCATGCATCTGAAAGCAACAGGAGAGAGAGGGAGGATGGACGGGGTAACCCGAAACCATTGCACACAGTCCTCGTGGTCCTTCCCACGTCGCGGTCACTGCGGGTGCCTCCTGCTATAAAGGGGGAATCGTTCGTGGGTGGCGTGGATGCCATTGGGATGAACGGGGGGGGTCGGTTGTGATGCAGGGGAGAGGTGGAAATGGGCGGAGGGGAGGTGGGGGAGGGTGGACGAGAGGGAATGGGGGGGTAGGCGAACACCGCTGCAGAGGTTCCATGACCTCACGCCATTGGCCGATCTGCGAAATCTTAACAGTCTGCCATAACAAAAATAATAATGAAAGAGTCTGGGAACCAACCACTCCGACATCTGCTGCGACCATTACTGGGTTGGGTTGCGTCTAAACACCTGGTCAGGTGGTTTTGGGAGACGGCCAATGGGGTGGCATCCTTTAACATGATCGCATGTAAGACGAGGCAAGCGGGGCCTCGGTGTCTCCGGGAAAAAAATTGTATCCCTGGTTGCGGGGTTGAGTGCACAAAATGGCGTAAAGGCTCCGTGGCGAGCGTCGGCGAGAGTTCTTGCCGGAATGTACTGTCGTCGAAAAAAGTATTGGGTGCATCACTGCTTCAAAATATGTAATCGGCGTATTAGTTATTTGGCTTTGATCACAGTGACAGATTTCTTCAGTTTTTTAAATATACATAATTAGTTTACGTTTGAATCCATATTGAAAATAATTATTGCACTTTTCCACAGTTATTTGTTGTAATAGTACAATACGTTTCGCAGCTTGGTGCATCTTCAGGCACTACTATTGTATCTTCAGGTACAAAACGCCTAGTACTATTAGAATAAAATAACTTTGGCAAAGTAAAATACTTATATTCAATATGGATTCATATATAAAATACTCCACGAAGTGACGCCTGAAGGTGTAAGGTTTAATTAATTTTAGGTTATAAGAAGGAAGGAAAACCTATCTCATTCCGTTGTATCGTGAGTGTAATGCAGAGCAGTGAAATTCTTATTAGCATCTTGTTCACAATAGCTTTGTTACAGTCTTCAACCAATGTGAAAGAGACCAGAATAGGTATATCAGCTCTGACGTTTCGTTGTCTTTGGATTCTTATATCAAGAAATGCTGTTTAAGTAGATTGGGCCACCATTTATTTATGTAGCTCTAATTTTAAGAAGCAGTAAACTTCTTCATCTGGAAAATTCTTGAGCAACTATAGTTAGCGAATTATTTATGAATTCCTACTGATATAAGATAGGTTTGCTATTAAATATTAGTAAATGCTGCCGTGGGGACTGCCAAATGTTTCTCCAGGTTAAGTTCAAATGGAGACAGGGCACAAGTCACCTCCTTTTTTTATTCACACGTCTCATAAAATTCTCAAATGCAAAGGATTTCATCCACTGTATTGTGTCACCTAATGTATTGTATACTATTTAGACATTTTGCTGCTATGGCGTAAAGGGAGGAAGAGCAATTTTACTTCAGTCCTCTTTCAAAATTTCTCCCTTGTCGACCTCTCGGCAATATGTCACACATGCACCAATCAGGAATCCGCCATCTCTGTGTGACGTTCGTTATGAAAGGTGGATTGGGGAGATATTTCACCCCGCGTCCCTTCTCTGAATCCCTCCAGTCCTCTCAATCTCTTTCTCAGTCCGACATCTTATACGTCTCCTTCGTCCTCTTCTCTCCTCACTCTCTCTTGAACCCTGTACTGAATGAAAATATTCTTCTCATCACTCTATTGCTGTCTCCCTCTTTTTCGGGGGGTTTCCTACCCCCCGCCCCATTAGAGACACCACTCACTACTGGGCTTTTGCCGTCGACCAGAGACCGGTGGCCCCTTTGTTTGGGACAGACGTGGGGGAGCAGCAGCGACCAACCTTTTCGCTCTCCGCGGGTAGTCCCCCCCTATCGGCGGCCATTACTGCTAAAACGGAGACACTCTCGTGGTCATGAAGAGGACGATTGATGGCACTTTCCGTGTGTGCGACCGTAAGAGTGTTTTGTCGTTTTAGACGCGAGTTTCCGTTCCCGAGTTCGAATACATGTACACGCTAGGAGAGTGGAAGGATAGGTGGGGTGGGAAGAAAACGGAGGTTTTTATAACACATTTGACGTTTAGGGTAGAGCAGATGTAGCTGGAAATATTTTTGCTTTACCACCGCATCTTGCTTGCGACATGGAGCCGGGGGACTCATGCTGTGAGACTTGGGTTCGGTCGACGCATTGGGTAGAGCAAAGTTTCCGATTGGGTTTTTCGGCGGAGAGTTTTGTAACTACCAGGTGTCTTCCTCCTCGCCACGGGGGGTCTAAAGAGGGAAGGGGTCGACTACTTATCTTTTCTTATCCCTTCCCCAATAGCAATATAGCTCCCATCCTCCATGGCAATTGATAACGCTTCCTGTCAACACTGTTTTCTCCGTTTAAGAATGGCGTAAATGCGAATAGCGACCTGCAGCTATGCATCGGTTACCTCTGCTTCCGACATTTTCGCTTTCTATTGAAAGAGCGACAACATCAGTATTTATGTCTGACGCTCAAGGATCGTGGGGTGTGCTTTCACCTGGGGTTGTCAAGTTAGCTGGTTTTACAATTTATTATTAGCCATAGGGAAGCATTGGGGATGGAGAGATACCCATAATATGTATGCTTATCTCTAGATCGTAATGGGGATCGGGTTGCTGAGCTAGCTAGAGTACTGCCTTATTGTCAAATACTGCTTGAGTTCTAATCCCAGTTGAGACGGAAATCTCCAGTTGAATCCAAAATTTATTTGTGTGCATTATGGAAAGTGCTTTAAGGGATACTTTTCGTCGTCGGCTGTGTCGTAAAACTGTGAACACAAACGTTTGTAAGTTTAAGAATTTTGTATGGCTTGGTTCATTGTACGGTAAATTCTATCAATATTTTCTCTGCTCTCCTCCAATAATTCCAAAACAAGTCCTTTCCACATCGAAGTACCTATGTATCTTTGAAGGCTCCAATGACCCCAGTTGTCGACCTCCTCCAACTAACCGGGCCGTGTGGTCTGACGTATTGGAGAGGCCAGTCAGTTCCGTTAATCGTCAATAGTTAAACATTTATGCAGCTCTGGAAAAAAATTATTGAATAAAGATTGATTTAGCTCTTTATTGAGGTATTTTTTGTCTTTGCTTTGGGTATTCAGATGATTTTCAAATAAATACTTAAAAAATAATGCTACTCTGTTCTGAATTCAAATTAAACATGGCATAACTTGTATTTCTTCATAAATGGTAATATGTTGTTATCAACTCATGAATAAAGGCTTTTCCCCCTTAGATATGTTTAGAATGAATGCCATAAATTTTACATTCGTTATCTCTCCGTCTGGAGACTTTATATTGACAGAATTTATTTCTCTATAATGATGAGGTATTAACATATCACTTAATTTATTGATTCTGCACCTTAGAAAAACCATTCATTTCGGCCTAGATGCCCCAAATTCCTGGCAAATGTGCATCATTATTCTAAGCTCAATATCCACCCCGCTGCTCGTTGCACTAGTTTCTTTTCTGTAGACATTATGGCATTGAAATAGCTTTCAATAGAAATTTGCGTAGACTTTTAAGCCAAATGCTGCGTATTTGAAATTGGTTCCTGTATGTTTCATTTAAAATCGCTGCACTATGTTGAGCATCTTATATATAGTTGAGCGATGGATTATGATACCCTCATTAGCTACCTCTGGGCACTTTTCTGGAATTTATTACTGCCGTAAAGAAAAAAAGGAATCGGTAAAATTCATATTTTTCAAGATGGTATCGTATATTTTTTTACCATTGGGCTCTGAAATTTCCTGGAAAATATCCACTTGGGGACGACCATGGACAAATATATCTTCTACTTGAAGCTCATTGTGTGAGCAATTTGCTCTAATAAATAAAACCTGGCAAAGAACATTTGAATTACTATGGAACGGCTGACACATGAAACTAAATCATTCCAAAGATAGACGACAATAGCTTTTTTTGCGAGGGTTAATTCGAATGAAGGGTGCGCTGTTGGAGGGGTAACAATGGGCTGCAGACCCAGTGCGGCATCTGTGCTTGTTGCTGGTCTTACTGGGTTCGAAATAGAGGGCTTTGAATTCATTACAATTGTTCCAACGTCCTTATTAATTCTGAGTGAACTTATGTGCTGTTCGTAGATCCTACTAGAACTAACCATACATATTATGTACATATTTTATATTTTTTTGAGTGTTATACACTAACATTATTTTTTCATTTAGACCTTTTAAAGGTTTTGTCAAGTCGAAAGGATAAGCAGAACGTCTCAATATGGTTTGTTTTAGGAGCGGTAGATTGGCTGGCTATAAAATAATCACAATATTTATATATAATATATACAAGTATTTATACTATATATATAATATATAGTATATATATATATATATATATATATATATATATATATATATATATATATATATATATATATATATATATATATAATATATATATACAAGGCACAATATATACAAGTGATTAGATTAAAAATTATTTGTTTTGTTGATAATTTAGGCATGAATCAGTCAGATGATCGGAGAGTGGAAAATTGAAGCGAACAAATCTTCGATTTAATAACTTTATGACGACGGTCTAAAAAACTTAAATTCACTGTGGATCTGCCGGTGTTTGTATTCATTGCTTTACAATAGAATGTACATAGGGCTATTTTTGTGTATTACTGGAACATGTACCGTGTAATTCAATGTGTAAACGTAAACTCTTCTCACCAGTTAGATTATTCCGCCGTTCATAAGTCCTTACGTAACGATGTGTAAATTTTGACTATGCATCGGACGTCAATAATATTGCTTGAATGAACATTTTTTGGAGAATCGGTATCGAAGAGTTTTCCAATTGTAATCTTTTCCCTTGAGTCTTGCTTCCATTTTAATTTAGGAATAAGACTTAACTACTATTTCTCTCTTTAATTCCTCTCCCTATCAATTGTGCCGTCGCAGTTATGCTCTCAGAGTGCTGTTTTCAACGAGTGCATGTGTTTGTAGTGAGGATGGAGTGTCGGTAATATATGGCCGGGGGAGTGTAGTAGGATGAAAGGTTCACAATTTTGCGGCGGAGACTCGCATATGAATGGGTATGGAGAAACAGCTCGGTGGGACATAGTGTGTGATAGCCGAGAGGGGATGGGGGTAAGTAAGAGAAGGAGAATAAAAGGGATAATGTATTGGTTAGAGGGGGTCGGTCGAAGGTGGTTCGGTACACTAAAACATGAGGGATGAGGTGGGGAGAATACGAGGAGGAGAAATCGCTATCTGGAAGCGAGATACGTTCGGGTTACGAATAGGGAACCATCGTCTTTGGCGACGCTAGCGTAGGGCGCAGCAAGTCGGCTTCACTAGGAGGGGGATGATGGTAGTAGATCCGGCATGCTGAGGGGAGTCGAGTATAAAATACCCCCTTTTTGAGTTACGGATGTTGCTGAGGGGATGGGGGATTGGAGAGGGCAGAGGGGGAAGGGGTGTGGGGATTCCGCCGGGGCGGAGGGTGGTGGGTGAGGGGGGTTAAGTTCTGGCCAGCTCAGCAGAATCCGAAATACGCCCATTTCTTGTTCACTTCAGAATCCATTCTCGCCCGACACTTTCCCATCCACTCACTCTGCTGGTTTTATACCTCGCTGCAATCCTCTTACACTTTTCCCAAACCATTGGGTCACGACCCGATATCAATTTGGACCCAATTCTTTTTCCCTTTCTCATCCCCTTTGTCTTCCCATCGCTTCCCATTTCGACCCCTACACATGCGAAAACGGTCTTCATTATTTTATAGGCATTAGTTTCGGAGCGTGGACATTGTACTGCTTCATATCCCAGCCTAGCTGAATCAAATAAGGGTATTCAGACTTACGGTGGCGTCTTAGAGACGAAGAATACTGATTTCTAATTTTACCAGTCTCCTGATTTGTGTGAGTTTAAATTTATTTCTATTCCCTTAACTGGTAGGGTTGGTAAAAAATTAAGTAATACTAAACATTTAGAATTTTACACTGAGCTCCAAAAGTCCTAGCCAAGTTCGATTTTATTGATTTTTGAAACTTAATTCGAAAATCTCTTCGTGAATTTTGCCTTCGTTTGTAGGCAACGGTCGCATTATATATAATTGGGTAGTTTATTCTGAGCTTTTCGGAAATATTGTTTTTTGTGGTTTCATATTCTCTTATCCTCTCGTCCAAGTACTATCTTTACCGACCGATTTTAGTCCTATCGTTGATAACATTCTTAATTTTCTTTGATTTGTAACTGTTTTACAGTTTCCCTTAATTTTTAATCTTAGTAGTATCAAAGGCTCTTCTATTCTTCGCGTTATCTCTCCCTCCTCCCGCTTACTTTATGCTTTAGAAATCCTAAGTTTGTCTCAAAAGCGGATTCACTCTAGAGCTAGATGTTGATGTCTAATGTCGGTTGCCTGAATGTCAGATACTGCGAAAGTGATGAATAATGGGAGAGATTTACTGACTCGCAAGGGCGGGTGAGAACAATTACAATGCTTAATAATTCATACCTTTTGAGTGAAGGAGTCCAAAATGTCTCCATCCTAGAATACATTTCAAACTTGAATGATAACATATCGGGGAACGAATTACGACCTTAGAGAGTCACGTTGATACTCCACAGAAATTGATTATCATACCAGACAGTCCTACGCTGAGTTACTATTTTGAGTTACTATTTTGAGCAATTAAATTACTCCATTACCCTTGAATCGTACACATGTTCGTGGCATTGTCCAAAAAGCCCAGCATAATTTCAACGTTATCAAACTTATATGTTACTTTCAAATGCGCTGAACTAGATTAGATTTCGTCATTCAATGTCGTTTTGGCGTCATACATGCTAAAATATTACGCCTAAGTTATGTGACTCTATTACTAAGTAATGCTCTGCATACTCATTCGGTGTATACTGTACTATTAAATAATTTGGAGGAAAATAATGTGTTACTTTTACAAACATTGCTGAACGTTTCTCTGAACAGCAGAGTAAAACATCCATAAACAGTGTGTATGGTTTTTGTCTCAACATACGCAATGCCATCTTCATCCTCCTATCCCTTTCGTTCCGTCCTTCCTACCACGTCTCTATGGATTCTTTTATTTACTGGAGCGTTGTCCGGCGGAAATCCGATGATAAGTGACTCTCCCCTATCCCTAAAAACCTACCTAATCCTACATTCCCTGCTAACCACACTCACACAGGGGGTGGCTCTCTTGCGTGGTGATGTTGTACTCCTCCCATCGACTCCGTCTGCCCTCTCTCCGTATCCATCCCCTCCCACACCTTCCGCGAAAGGCGCTAAGATTGCGGGCTGGTGCCACCATCTATCTTACTTCCCAGGGCCAAAGTCTCCGTTTCCAGATCTACTCTCATTCCTTCCCCATCAGAGGCGCCTCCTATCCCTTCTCCCAACCGCCACCCCACACGTTATCTCCATTTCACTCTTTTCCCTCTCTCTCACCCTCTTCCTCAACCTATACTCTTCCTACGACCCCTTATTCCTCCTCCTCCTCCTCCCCCCCCATCCACTGAGACATGGATATTTCTCCAAGTAATCTTTTTTCCAAAACTAACCTCCTCAAACAGCGTACTTTAATGCGGGCCAGTTGTTACTCTTCGTCATTATTAGAGCTACTTATCTTCGCTTGAACCCACAGTATAAATCTGCGTTTACAATGATTCCCCCATCATTCTTCTCTCACTTTCGTGGATGTAGAAACTTTTTCTCTCAATGAAGATTGTTGCCATAATTCTTTCCTCTCGTCGCCCTTCCAGGCGTATATGACTCTCGTAAAGCTGTGTCTATTTTATCATGAAGCATACGGTTTCCTTTTTAATGTCACAGAAAAAGTATATGAGCAACTAAATTTCCAATATAATAATGTTTTAAATAATATTGGAAAGAGTAGCGTATGTTGAACTCGTGGTTGAACTCGATCAAATCATTATATCTCAAGGATTCAATTTATTATTTTTTTCTCATGCGTATGCATTTATTGCTACAATATCATTGAGTATTGATTTGAAATTCTTTTGCTTAAATATATCCACATTTGACTAGTTTTCATTTGTTCTAGCTTCCTTTAGCTTTTATAAAATTTTATGTTGATAATAACCTAGAGTAACCCCAGCGGTGGGTGACAATGTAAATACTGAGAACAGTTCCATGCTCAGTATTTCTAAATAGGTATATTATTGCCAGTGGTAGTCTATAAAGAAAGTTTCAGATAGAGAAAAAATTGCCGCTGCCTTGTCTTACAACCTCAGATCCCTTCTTCCTGGTACGACTTTTTTCATTAGTTTGACATCCTCTCTATCACTCTTCTCCATCCTGTCCATAAATCCTATTTTCGTTCATTCCTTTCCCTGCTAATCCAGCATCCCTCCTTTATCACAGCGTTCTACATGCCATCGCCCTTCATCACTCGCTCCATCCGCGTTCATGGTCTGGTTCTTATTTACTCCATCAGATTTCTCTCTTCCCCTATAACGCCTAGCTCTTCTCCATTTGTCTTCCTTTCCGTCCATTCCTCTTGCTGCATCCCCTTCCTTACCATATCTGTGCATGAGTAACTACTTTCAGCGCTGCTTACGACAAAATAAATTTCAATCGGTAGCCGCTGTGAATTTGTTGGAAGTATATTCTTTTATAAATATCCTTACGTTAAAGACACTTGCGATGGCTTCTTCGTGCGTTCAGATCGTATGCGTGTAAGTATAAAAATGGCAGAACGAAGGATCACTTTTTTTCCAGTTCAAGGATTTAACAATTAAACGCCCGACGACATTTCACCACTATTATTATTTTTCAAAACTCTGTTACTTATAAGGACTCAATCTGGGTTTTTTTAACGATGCTACAGGTGTCAAGTGACTATTTGTCCTTTTTTATGTCCCCAAAAACATTTTCTGGAAAAAGTAAGTATTCTCTGTAATGGGAGCAGATTTGCCCACTTCTTTTTCGATCGTGACTCTGTCTTTTACACATCTACTTGACATTATAATCATCTGATTTTGGAACGTACATATGTTCACGAGAAAGTGTACCTTATTTCCACGCTTAGTTCGCTCTCCACTTAGTCTGCAATCCTTATCTCGTAGATTGTCGCTTGGTGACGTAATGACGGAATGAAAATAGTTTGCAGTTATCCAAGGATTAATTAGCATGGACAATCGCAGATTTCCAAGACTCAATAAATATATGCTGTACTAAGAAGAGGCATGGAGGCAGGTACTTTAGAATTCCATAGCATAAAACATTTTAGCTTTCATCGATTCGATGGTGTGTCGTCCTACTCGAAGCGGTATGCGAGAAGAAGCTTGCGTTGCAGCGTAATAATTTCAAACTTTACGGTTGAATTCACTTAGAATTTTAATCCACTATTAACATATCATTTTCGAAAAAATGATTGTTCATTTTTACGTTTTTTCTTGAAAAGCCAATTCTGAGACGTGTCAGACGCTTCCAGAATACAAATATAGACACTGTCTTTTGAACCTATGAATACCAGCTGCAGCAATATGTACAGCACACCATCCTTCATTTTTATTCCGAAACATATCTTGTTGATTGATCTCCGTGCATGGCAACGATTGATAGCATATGCCCTCCATTCATGCCTGCGGTGCGAACTCCACTTGTTGCTTACGTACGTACGCTATGGCGGTGAATTCACTCGTGTAAACCAAGATCAGCGGAATATCGGATAGGTATTCAACTAGAGGACACAAATAGTAGTATCCACGGTAGACAAAAAGTGGAACGTTGGGGGGGGGGGGGCAATTATTTTCTCTTTTAGGGCTGTTTTACCCCTTCTTCCCGCCTCGCTACCCTCCTCCACCCTCTGCTCCTTTCAGCTTATTCGGACCACCGAAATCCTTTGTCGTTTGATGGATGCGAATCTGGCCTCCTCGCTGACCGCCCCCCTTCCCCTTTCTCTCCTCCGCGCGTCATTTGTCAGCCGAATATTTGGCACCTCTCCCGAGTTAGTTCTCATCTCTTCCACACCTTTGCTCAGTCCCCTGCATCATTACCTGCTCGCCTTCTACTCCCCCGCCATGAAACCATTAGGTACCCACCGTCCTCTCCCTCCTCCCGCTCTCTCGCTTCGACCATGTTCGCCATTTCTTCCTAACCTCCCCCTCTTCACCCCTTCCCTCCACCCCCGTCCACACCTCTCTCAGCCTTCGCTACAAATTGTCACGTGCTGTCAGCTCTCCCGCGGCCATTAGTTGTTGGCACCTTTGTCTTTCACGAAACAATATTTCACAACCCGCCGTCTCGCCTCTTTGCTCCTGCGCGCGTTCAACTTTCACTTCACCTTCCCTGAAGCTCCTCTCGATTAATATGAATTTCATTCTCGCGCTTTGAAAGGTGGTCTTCAAAAAATAATTTATGGATCGCCCACGCGTTCGTCGTCAATGTAAATATTCTTGGAGGAATTTATATGCGTATATGCGCCTAAGCCTTTCTCCGAAATGATGAGTTGATTTTATCAAAGGTGGGCTTATTTTGTAAATGACTTGGCTTTTGTCGTTGCACGGTTATTTTGCTGCAAAACATAAGTGTCTAATACAGTGTTTGATTGGCATCGTGAGGAAATTGATATATTTATCCTCTTAGTCCAGCGGGCATATATATCGGCTTTTGCACCTCGGGCGAAATGTGCGGCGGGCCGATGTATTGGCTCATGCGCCAAAATTGTTCAACTTTAGTACACTCATATAATTACAATTAATTTTTAGACGATGAAAAAGTCTTTTATAATGATTACCTAATTCATTTTATACACGTTCATAAAAACCGTATATAAATATATTTTAAACCATAATCTCATAATATATTTTTCCTAAAATGATACATCTCCTTAAATTACCCTCCGCATTTCTCGCTAGTACCGCTGACAGGAGTCAGTACTATGAGAGTTAAAACACTTCTCATTGATCGCGCTTTTGATGTTTCTTCAATAATTTCTAATCTTCCTCCCACGAAATATGCCTTTTAATTTTTTCACATTTAAATCCCCACACTAATGCTGTTTTCTCTTCTTCTACCAGATATAGCGTAATAAAATTCGAAAATCGCGAACAACTTAATCCATTCGCGATGTATAAGACATGGACATTATTAAACAATAAATATGATTCAACTACTTTTAGAGCGGAAAAATATAATCTGATTTCTTTTTGGGTTCACAAGCGGGCTTTGCAGCATTGTCAAGACCAAGTGCTCATTTTTTGGTGTGAATTGAACAATATATTCTCAAAAATTTAATTCATATGAGTATTCTCGTATTATAATTTCATGCGCATGCCTATTATTATAGCAAAACGTTAACGGTAGTTTGAGATATAATGGATCTTATCTCCGCTCCGCTGTTCATGAAAAAGATATGCGGTGCGGAGAAACGGTATCACTTTCAAATCGCGGCAGAAGTGAGAGAGTAGAATGGTAGAGTAGAGGGGGTTTTTGCGATGTTATATAGGGTCTCCGTGCCGCCACCGCCGTGGAGTTAACCGGGAGGTAAATCACAAAACAATCGAAAATCTGTGATCCTTCAAAGCTCATTCTTTCGCGCATTTCTCAGGTTCACAAAATGGGGTCATTATATTAATGTACCTTTGTTCTTGAAGCAAATAAATATTTCCGGTTAAAACCCCGCACATCGTCGGGATCCATGCTATTTTCACCCCGAAGATTTTGTTTTCCGCCTCCCTCAGTCACGCAATATCTCATGATTAGTGTGAGATTGGTACGAACACAGCCCAAACCTCCCTCCTCACCCTCTCTCACGATTCTTCCTCATTTCTGTCCCAACCTCCTCCTCTCTAACCTCTCCCGTTCCTCTCTCCAATCTCTCCCTCTCTCTCTCTCTCTCTCTTTCCACCAAAGTCGATTCCCATTCCCTGTTCACACCGTTACGATACCGTTCTTATTCCCACACTACTCTGTACTCTATTTCCCCTTTCCTCATCCCTCCTCTCCTGCCTCTACCTCTTTCCTCCCACCACACCTCCCCCCTCACTGCCTTGCTTCCCACACCATCCCTTCTCCTTCTCCACCATTCTCTCCCCCCCCTCCCACATCCCCGCCCTTATATCCTCGCTTTCTTCTGCTCCCATCGGTATAAACCCAAATGACTGAATGCTCCTCCCCACTGCCACCTGGGCGCGCAATTGGTATTAATGTTCCGCCGGGCCTCTGGAATGGCCGCCGTGGTATCCAGAAGGATGGCTCATCCGGGGGAAAAAGATGGATAGATGCGAGCGAACGCTCCGGGAAATCTCCCTTTTTCCCCGTTGGAAGCGCTGGATTCTGGGAAAACAGTGCGCTCGCTCCCTTCGAGTTGACGTGTGCTTCGATGCCCCCCACATTAAGGGGCCACTTCCCCACCTCCTCTCCTGTCAGCGTCTCCCTCTTTTGCCATCGGGGCTTTTGTTTCATTTTTGCCCATTCCATCTCGTGCGTTCACCCCCGTCAGTACTTTCGCTTTTCTGCGACACCACGAAGGTATTCCTCGGATTTCGGTCCATCACTCTCTCTGCCTTACGACGACCATCTTACCTTCAATAAATTTCACGCAGTGAAGTAACCGATAAGTTGACTTATAATTTATTACGAGCCCAGAGATGCTTAGCTCCACTCACACATTCCGTAACTTAGCCTTTGGGTATCAGTATTTTGCTGCTCGGTATTAAAACTAAACGTGTTCTTACTGAGTATTTAAGAGATAATAAAGCCAGTGTAGTCATCATTCTTGTTACAAGAGAGCTCTTTCTCAATGTATTTGTTGCATAGAATTGGACATTATACCTTTGCATTAATTTAAAATTAGTTCCGTTTAAATTAATGTTTTAAATGGATACTAAAAACTGTTTAAGTATGATGTAAATGCTGCAACAATTTAACGTCTGTAATCTTCAAGGGACGTAATCCGCATTGATAAACTTTTAAATTTATCAAAACTGCATTAGTACGTTTCATTTTACCAGAATCTTAATTGAATACGGATATAGCTCCACAAATTTGCTTCAATGGCACCTTTTGTCTAATCTATCTTTTTCAAATATTTTATATTTTCATGTGTGCAAAAATTCAAAGTCAATAATCCCAGATATGCTCTGGTTAAGTCCTATTTTTGGCTTCAGCCTCGTGGAATGTGGGCATCTTTGAAGTCCTCTTCTTCTCTGTTTTACTATCCTTGATGGATCTTAAAGTTGTAGCATCTGGCTCTTTTGTATTCCTTTCAATTGCCGAGAAAATTTTGAAGATGATTTACCGTAGTGGCCGATGCATTGGCCTTTGAAGACACAGGTCAGTCCATTTTTATTCAATTCCTAGTCCATGCTGGTTTACCATTCCCGATTCCCGTAAATTTATAAGACTTTTTTTAGTAAGGAGCTCGTAAAAAATTAAATTAATATTTAAATTTTATATAAAATAAAATTATATAAAAAAATAAATAAAATTTATAAAGAATAAATATTTGTTCTCTTTGCCCTCCTTTTTCAATGTGAATCATGTAAGTACAGGAGCAAAGATGCCAGTCACTACGCATTAGCGTTTTGTTCCCTCATGACTTAATCCCCCATGAGTTAGTTTTGGAGATAAAACCTTAAGTAGGTATATAAAAACTGATTGCCTGTGTTCAGTTTTCATGTTAATAAAGTTAAGAATTTACCGTCCAATTACAAACTCAAGAAATAAACGGGAATTTATCCAACCAAGTCAATTAGCTATCTCCTTGAATAGTTATACGCTTTTTTTACACCGAAATTATGAACTTATCGTAGAATCCATATGTCACTTTGTACAATGAGCATTTGTAAGTAACTATGGAAACTCACATCAATTGTTTTTTATACTACCATGTTTTTTTCCTTTGGGTATCATGGAATATTGAAATAATATCTCAACCACAATGGTTATGGCTTGCTAGTAATGTAAATACTGATAAGTGCTATTCATGTTTGCTTTGCAGGCTTCTATGCTGAAGATGCGTGGTATCCGAGAAAAGGTTTCTGGTCATCGTTTTCCGTGTATGACAACTTTACAGACGTCTATATAGCTCAAAGAGTGCTGACTAATTCGGTGAGTGGTTTTAAGAGCTTCCGTAAAGTAGTTTAGACAAGTCAAGTGGCCAATATTTTGCGAGCATGATACCTTCATCAACTCGACGGTGAAACTCACAAAGATCAAGAGCGGGGAGAGAGTGACAGTGGGGGAGGCGGAAGAGTTGGAGCGGATATAGTGATTGCGACACACACGGTACCACTCTAGCCTCCAAGTGGATGGATCACCCACTCAAAGATGTTTACTTAAGAGTTGACGGGAGTAGCTAGGAAGTCCCCTGTTTAAAGAAGCATTGCGTTAACTTCGTGTATAGCCAGTTTTTCTCATACGCCTGAGGATTTTAACCTTGGCTCATGTGTGCTCAAAATGTTCAAATTATTTGGCTTTTTAGATGGACTGACTTGCATTGCCTCCGCCAAGCAGAGATATCTGATTGAATAATTCCGGTATGTATCGCGTTGTTTCTTAAATTTTTTCTATCGGTGTGTGTCAGTGACTTTTCTCAGTTAGACTACTACAAGGATAAAAAGTTGGATCGAGGTTCAGAATAGGGAACACTATCGTTACTCATCCCATGCTCTTCACAGAGTGGATTGAGCCTCTTATATCTAGTCCCAGTTAAACCAGTTTTGTAGCAAATATATCTTTGATGTTCAAAATAACAGTGATTAAGAAAACCAAATATCAGTGGAATCTTTGCAAAAATTCTTGAAAACAATCGTGATTGGATTTACCAGATTGTAGCATAAATGGAAGATGTAAAACAAATGTCTCTCATGGAACCATTATTCAATGTTATACTATGATTGTTTTCTTTGCTAGGTAAAGACAAGTCCCTTCCACAAGTAATTTAGCGATAGATATTGGTTATGGCGCGGCTATCGATGTCCCTAATAAATACCAGACCTACCAACTTTAAATTTTTATAAAATTTCCAGCGACATACTCATTGATTCATCCGATGAACGTGAGTTTGCCAAAACATTCACTGTTCAAGACCAAATTACTCATTGTGTTGAGTTGTGGCAGTTAATGTGGATATTCGGAGGGGTGGCCCGGTAATGGTTAGCTGCTTTTATTTAGTGCTTATCCAAATTCACCCATTCATAGAGCTGTCGACGGATGGTTAGAGAGCGTGTGGGGGAGAATGGATATAAATGACAAGCGTTCTCACGCCGACCGTGATTGTGGAACATGCTGCTGCTATCCTTGCCGCTGCCTTTATCCTACATAAACTATACTTCACTCTTACGTTAGAAGTCATGGCATGAAAAGCGGCGGCGGATATATTGAGAGAGTGAGACGTTGTCCAGATCATCTCTTAAGCTCCCTCACGACTTCATGCTAGATATCCGCCTCGCTGCCGCAATCAGACGACGGCGGTGGCGTCATCGCGAGATTTCTCCCATTATTTTTCCTTGTGGCAGATATCTTACTGGGCGTATGTGGAGATCAAAGTTGTTGCTTAAATTAATTGGATTTTTCTGTAAAAAGACTGTCGCCGTAACGCATATACTTCCAAATTGATATTGCATTGGTTCGGTCGAAATTATTTTATATCTGGTGTCCGGGAAAAAATTGTTAAAACGAAAAAAGTTGCTGTATTCATTCCAATGGAATTTAATTTTGGAGCTTGAAAGATTTCCAAATCAAGTCGAATTAAGGAATTTGAATGTTGAAAATGAGAATATGCGTAAAAAGTAAATACAATTCACCACTGGCCACCGATTTTGACCTTTGACTTATATCGTCTTAATGTGAGAGATTCTTTTTTTGCATGATTATTTAAGATTAATGTCAATTATGCTTAAAGGTGTTTCATTTGCTGTAACCTCTAAGGAGCAGTATACTAGCTATTTTTTGCGTTGTTGGTTTTATATTCATTGATTTTTGAAATCCTTTCGTCTGTACCTTTTTTACATATAATGAGACCGCAAATTATGCCTACTTGAATTAAAAAAACACCAATTGGATATATACTGCTGCTT